>JBBELK010000753.1:0-63160 GCA_037783545.1 Henricia sp. BOLD:AAB3569
GGTTGCGGGAGCATCCAGGAAGCGCCAACCCCTTTTTTTCCTAAACTCTGAAATTTCTCTGCCATTTCCCGGCGAAAGTCTGTCAATTTTGTAGGACAAGTGCGCAATATAGAGTGTTTGGAGCATGCAAAATTTGAAGTTCGTCGGAAAATTTTTCGACCTCCAAATTTGCCGACGTTTGGACCACACTTTGACCAAAATCCCGTCCCAAACTGGGCCGCGTCAACGACAGTCCGAAGGACTGAGCATGCGCACGAGTCAGGAGTACACCAAAGAGGTGTGTACAGACAGCCACAGGTTGCGGGAGCATCCAGGAAGCGCCAACCCCTTTTTTTCCTAAACTCTGAAATTTCTCTGCCATTTCCCGGCGAAAGTCTGTCAATTTTTTAGGACAAGTGCGCAATATAGAGTGTTTGGAGCATGCAAAATTTGAAGTTTGTCGGAAAATTTTTCGACCTCCAAATTTGCCGACGTTTGGACCACACTTTGACCAAAATCCCGTCCCAAACTGGCCGCGTCAACGACAGTCCGAAGGACTGAGCATGCGCACAAGTCAGGAGTACACCAAAGAGGTGTGTACAGACAGCCACAGGTTGCGGGAGCATCCAGGAAGCGCCAACCCCTTTTTTTCCTAAACTCTGAAATTTCTCTGCCATTTCCCGGCGAAAGTCTGTCAATTTTTTAGGACAAGTGCGCAATATAGATTGTTTGGAGCATGCAAAATTTGAAGTTCGTCGGAAAATTTTTCGACCTCCAAATTTGCCGACGTTTGGACCACACTTTGACAAAAATCCCGTCCCAAACTGGGCCGCGTCAACGACAGTCCGAAGGACTGAGCATGCGCACAAGTCAGGAGTACACCAAAGAGGTGTGTACAGACAGCCACAGGTTGCGGGAGCATCCAGGAAGCGCCAACCCCTTTTTTTCCTAAACTCTTAAATTTCTCTGCCATTTCCCGGCGAAAGTCTGTCAATTTTTTAGGACAAGTGCGCAATATAGAGTGTTTGGAGCATGCAAAATTTGAAGTTTGTCGGAAAATTTTTCGACCTCCAAATTTGCCGACGTTTGGACCACACTTTGACCAAAATCCCGTCCCAAACTGGGCCGCGTCAACGACAGTCCGAAGGACTGAGCATGCGCACGAGTCAGGAGTACACCAAAGAGGTGTGTACAGACAGCCACAGGTTGCGGGAGCATCCAGGAAGCGCCAACCCCTTTTTTTCCTAAACTCTTAAATTTCTCTGCCATTTCCCGGCGAAAGTCTGTCAATTTTTTATGACAAGTGCGCAATATAGAGTGTTTGGAGCATGCAAAATTTGAAGTTTGTCGGAAAATTTTTCGACCTCCAAATTTGCCGACGTTTGGACCACACTTTGACCAAAATCCCGTCCCAAACTGGGCCGCGTCAACGACAGTCCGAAGGACTGAGCATGCGCACGAGTCAGGAGTACACCAAAGAGGTGTGTACAGACAGCCACAGGTTGCGGGAGCATCCAGGAAGCGCCAACCCCTTTTTTTCCTAAACTCTGAAATTTCTCTGCCATTTCCCGGCGAAAGTCTGTCAATTTTTTAGGACAAGTGCGCAATATAGAGTGTTTGGAGCATGCAAAATTTGAAGTTCGTCGGAAAATTTTTCGACCTCCAAATTTGCCGACGTTTGGACCACACTTTGACAAAATCCCGTCCCAAACTGGGCCGCGTCAACGACAGTCCGAAGGACTGAGCATGCGCACGAGTCAGGAGTACACCAAGAGGTGTGTACAGACAGCTACAGGTTGCGGGAGCATCCAGGAAGCGCCAACCCCTTTTTTTCCTAAACTCTGAAATTTATCTGCCATTTCCCGGCGAAAGTCTGTCAATTTTTTAGGACAAGTGCGCAATATAGAGTGTTTGGAGCATGCAAAATTTGAAGTTCGTCGGAAAATTTTTCGACCTCCAAATTTGCCGACGTTTGGACCACACTTTAACAAAAATCCCGTCCCAAACTGGGCCGCGTCAACGACAGTCCGAAGGACTGAGCATGCGCACAAGTCAGGAGTACACCAAAGAGGTGTGTACAGACAGCCACAGGTTGCGGGAGCATCCAGGAAGCGCCAACCCCTTTTTTTCCTAAACTCTGAAATTTCTCTGCCATTTCCCGGCGAAAGTCTGTCAATTTTGTAGGACAAGTGCGCAATATAGAGTGTTTGGAGCATGCAAAATTTGAAGTTCGTCGGAAAATTTTTCGACCTCCAAATTTGCCGACGTTTGGACCACACTTTGACCAAAATCCCGTCCCAAACTGGGCCGCGTCAACGACAGTCCGAAGGACTGAGCATGCGCACGAGTCAGGAGTACACCAAAGAGGTGTGTACAGACAGCCACAGGTTGCGGGAGCATCAAGGAAGCGCCAACCCCTTTTTTTCCTAAACTCTGAAATTTCTCTGCCATTTCCCGGCGAAAGTCTGTCAATTTGTTAGGACAAGTGCGCAATATAGAGTGTTTGGAGCATGCAAAATTTGAAGTTCGTCGGAAAATTTTTCGACCTCCAAATTTGCCGACGTTTGGACCACACTTTGACCAAAATCCCGTCCCAAACTGGACCGCGTCAACGACAGTCCGAAGGACTGAGCATGCGCACGAGTCAGGAGTACACCAAAGAGGTGTGTACAGACAGCCACAGGTTGCGGAGCATCCAGGAAGCGCCAACCCCTTTTTTTCCTAAACTCTGAAATTTCTCTGCCATTTCCCGGCGAAAGTCTGTCAATTTTGTAGAACAAGTGCGCAATATAGAGTGTTTGGAGCATGCAAAATTTGAAGTTCGTCGGAAAATTTTTCGACCTCCAAATTTGCCGACGTTTGGACCACACTTTGACCAAAATCCCGTCCCAAACTGGGCCGCGTCAACGACAGTCCGAAGGACTGAGCATGCGCACGAGTCAGGAGTACACCAAAGAGGTGTGTACAGACAGCCACAGGTTGCGGGAGCATCCAGGAAGCGCCAACCCCTTTTTTTTCCTAAACTCTGAAATTTCTCTGCCATTTCCCGGCGAAAGTCTGTCAATTTTGTAGGACAAGTGCGCAATATAGAGTGTTTGGAGCATGCAAAATTTGAAGTTCGTCGGAAAATTTTTCGACCTCCAAATTTGCCGACGTTTGGACCACACTTTGACCAAAATCCCGTCCCAAACTGGGCCGCGTCAACGACAGTCCGAAGGACTGAGCATGCGCACGAGTCAGGAGTACACCAAAGAGGTGTGTACAGACAGCCACAGGTTGCGGGAGCATCCAGGAAGCGCCAACCCCTTTTTTTCCTAAACTCTTAAATTTCTCTGCCATTTCCCGGCGAAAGTCTGTCAATTTTTTATGACAAGTGCGCAATATAGAGTGTTTGGAGCATGCAAAATTTGAAGTTCGTCGGAAAATTTTTCGACCTCCAAATTTGCCGACGTTTGGACCACACTTTGACCAAAATCCCGTCCCAAACTGGACCGCGTCAACGACAGTCCGAAGGACTGAGCATGCGCACGAGTCAGGAGTACACCAAAGAGGTGTGTACAGACAGCCACAGGTTGCGGGAGCATCCAGGAAGCGCCAACCCCTTTTTTTCCTAAACTCTGAAATTTCTCTGCCATTTCCCGGCGAAAGTCTGTCAATTTTTTAGGACAAGTGCGCAATATAGAGTGTTTGGAGCATGCAAAATTTGAAGTTCGTCGGAAAATTTTTCGACCTCCAAATTTGCCGACGTTTGGACCACACTTTGACCAAAATCCCGTCCCAAACTGGGCCGCGTCAACGACAGTCCGAAGGACTGAGCATGCGCACGAGTCAGGAGTACACCAAAGAGGTGTGTACAGACAGCCACAGGTTGCGGGAGCATCCAGGAAGCGCCAACCCCTTTTTTTCCTAAACTCTGAAATTTCTCTGCCATTTCCCGGCGAAAGTCTGTCAATTTTGTAGAACAAGTGCGCAATATAGAGTGTTTGGAGCATGCAAAATTTGAAGTTCGTCGGAAAATTTTTCGACCTCCAAATTTGCCGACGTTTGGACCACACTTTGACCAAAATCCCGTCCCAAACTGGGCCGCGTCAACGACAGTCCGAAGGACTGAGCATGCGCACGAGTCAGGAGTACACCAAAGAGGTGTGTACAGACAGCCACAGGTTGCGGGAGCATCCAGGAAGCGCCAACCCCTTTTTTTTCCTAAACTCTGAAATTTCTCTGCCATTTCCCGGCGAAAGTCTGTCAATTTTGTAGGACAAGTGCGCAATATAGAGTGTTTGGAGCATGCAAAATTTGAAGTTCGTCGGAAATTTTTCGACCTCCAAATTTGCCGACGTTTGGACCACACTTTGACCAAAATCCCGTCCCAAACTGGGCCGCGTCAACGACAGTCCGAAGGACTGAGCATGCGCACGAGTCAGGAGTACACCAAAGAGGTGTGTACAGACAGCCACAGGTTGCGGGAGCATCCAGGAAGCGCCAACCCCTTTTTTTCCTAAACTCTTAAATTTCTCTGCCATTTCCCGGCGAAAGTCTGTCAATTTTTTATGACAAGTGCGCAATATAGAGTGTTTGGAGCATGCAAAATTTGAAGTTTGTCGGAAAATTTTTCGACCTCCAAATTTGCCGACGTTTGGACCACACTTTGACCAAAATCCCGTCCCAAACTGGGCCGCGTCAACGACAGTCCGAAGGACTGAGCATGCGCACGAGTCAGGAGTACACCAAAGAGGTGTGTACAGACAGCCACAGGTTGCGGGAGCATCAAGGAAGCGCCAACCCCTTTTTTTCCTAAACTCTGAAATTTCTCTGCCATTTCCCGGCGAAAGTCTGTCAATTTGTTAGGACAAGTGCGCAATATAGAGTGTTTGGAGCATGCAAAATTTGAAGTTCGTCGGAAAATTTTCGACCTCCAAATTTGCCGACGTTTGGACCACACTTTGACCAAAATCCCGTCCCAAACTGGACCGCGTCAACGACAGTCCGAAGGACTGAGCATGCGCACGAGTCAGGAGTACACCAAACAGGTGTGTACAGACAGCCACAGGTTGCGGGAGCATCCAGGAAGCGCCAACCCCTTTTTTTCCTAAACTCTGAAATTTCTCTGCCATTTCCCGGCGAAAGTCTGTCAATTTTTTAGGACAAGTGCGCAATATAGAGTGTTTGGAGCATGCAAAATTTGAAGTTCGTCGGAAAATTTTCGACCTCCAAATTTGCCGACGTTTGGACCACACTTTGACCAAAATCCCGTCCCAAACTGGGCCGCGTCAACGACAGTCCGAAGGACTGAGCATGCGCACGAGTCAGGAGTACACCAAAGAGGTGTGTACAGACAGCCACAGGTTGCGGGAGCATCCAGGAAGCGCCAACCCCTTTTTTTCCTAAACTCTGAAATTTCTCTGCCATTTCCCGGCGAAAGTCTGTCAATTTTGTAGGACAAGTGCGCAATATAGAGTGTTTGGAGCATGCAAAATTTGAAGTTCGTCGGAAAATTTTTCGACCTCCAAATTTGCCGACGTTTGGACCACACTTTGACCAAAATCCCGTCCCAAACTGGGCCGCGTCAACGACAGTCCGAAGGACTGAGCATGCGCACGAGTCAGGAGTACACCAAAGAGGTGTGTACAGACAGCCACAGGTTGCGGGAGCATCCAGGAAGCGCCAACCCTTTTTTTTCCTAAACTCTGAAATTTTTCTGCCATTTCCCGGCGAAAGTCTGTCAATTTTGTAGGACAAGTGCGCAATATAGAGTGTTTGGAGCATGCAAAATTTGAAGTTCGTCGGAAAATTTTTCGACCTCCAAATTTGCCGACGTTTGGACCACACTTTGACCAAAATCCCGTCCCAAACTGGGCCGCGTCAACGACAGTCCGAAGGACTGAGCATGCGCACGAGTCAGGAGTACACCAAAGAGGTGTGTACAGACAGCCACAGGTTGCGGGAGCATCCAGGAAGCGCCAACCCCTTTTTTTCCTAAACTCTTAAATTTCTCTGCCATTTCCCGGCGAAAGTCTGTCAATTTTTTATGACAAGTGCGCAATATAGAGTGTTTGGAGCATGCAAAATTTGAAGTTTGTCGGAAAATTTGTCGACCTCCAAATTTGCCGACGTTTGGACCACACTTTGACCAAAATCCCGTCCCAAACTGGGCCGCGTCAACGACAGTCCGAAGGACTGAGCATGCGCACGAGTCAGGAGTACACCAAAGAGGTGTGTACAGACAGCCACAGGTTGCGGGAGTATCCAGGAAGCGCCAACCCCTTTTTTCCTAAACTCTGAAATTTCTCTGCCATTTCCCGGCGAAAGTCTGTCAATTTTTTAGGACAAGTGCGCAATATAGAGTGTTTGGAGCATGCACAATTTGAAGTTCGTCGGAAAATTTTTCGACCTCCAAATTTGCCGACGTTTCGACCACACTTTGACCAAAATCCCGTCCCAAACTAGGCCGCGTCAACGACAGTCCGAAGGACTGAGCATGCGCACGAGTCAGGAGTACACCAAAGAGGTGTGTACAGACAGCCACGGGTTGCGGGAGCATCCAGGAAGCGCCAACCCCTTTTTTCCTAAACTCTGAAATTTCTCTGCCATTTCCCGGCGAAAGTCTGTCAATTTTTTTAGGACAAGTGCGCAATATAGAGTGTTTGGAGCATGCAAAATTTGAAGTTCGTCGGAAAATGTTTCGACCTCCAAATTTGCCGACGTTTGGACCACACTTTGACCAAAATCCCGTCCCAAACTGGGCCGCGTCAACGACAGTCCGAAGGACTGAGCATGCGCACGAGTCAGGAGTACACCAAAGAGGTGTGTACAGACAGCCACAGGTTGCGGGAGCATCCAGGAAGCGCCAACCCCTTTTTTTCCTAAACTCTGAAATTTCTCTGCCATTTCCCGGCGAAAGTCTGTCAATTTTTTTAGGACAAGTGCGCAATATAGAGTGTTTGGAGCATGCAAAATTTGAAGTTCGTCGGAAAATTTTTCGACCTCCAAATGTGCCGACGTTTGGACCACACTTTGACAAAAATCCCGTCCCAAACTGGGCCGCGTCAACGACAGTCCGAAGGACTGAGCATGCGCACGAGTCAGGAGTACACCAAAGAGGTGTGTACAGACAGCCACAGGTTGCGGGAGCATCCAGGAAGCGCCAACCCCTTTTTTTCCTAAACTCTGAAATTTCTCTGCCATTTCCCGGCGAAAGTCTGTCAATTTTGTAGGACAAGTGCGCAATATAGAGTGTTTGGAGCATGCAAAATTTGAAGTTCGTCGGAAAATTTTTCGACCTCTAAATTTGCCGACGTTTGGACCACACTTTGACAAAAATCCCGTCCCAAACTGGGCCGCGTCAACGACAGTCCGAAGGACTGAGCATGCGCACGAGTCAGGAGTACACCAAAGAGGTGTGTACAGACAGCCACAGGTTGCGGGAGCATCCAGGAAGCGCCAACCCCTTTTTTTCCTAAACTCTGAAATTTCTCTGCCATTTTCCGGCGAAAGTCTGTCAATTTTGTAGGACAAGTGCGCAATATAGAGTGTTTGGAGCATGCAAAATTTGAAGTTCGTCGGAAAATTTTTCGACCTCTAAATTTGCCGACGTTTGGACCACACTTTGACAAAAATCCCGTCCCAAACTGGGCCGCGTCAACGACAGTCCGAAGGACTGAGCATGCGCACGAGTCAGGAGTACACCAAAGAGGTGTGTACAGACAGCCACAGGTTGCGGGAGCATCCAGGAAGCGCCAACCCCTTTTTTTCCTAAACTCTGAAATTTCTCTGCCATTTTCCGGCGAAAGTCTGTCAATTTTGTAGGACAAGTGCGCAATATAGAGTGTTTGGAGCATGCAAAATTTGAAGTTCGTCGGAAAATTTTCGACCTCCAAATTTGCCGACGTTTGGACCACACTTTGACCAAAATCCCGTCCCAAACTGGGCCGCGTCAACGACAGTCCGAAGGACTGAGCATGCGCACGAGTCAGGAGTACACCAAAGAGGTGTATACAGACAGCCACAGGTTGCGGGAGCATCCAGGAAGCGCCAACCCACTTTTTTTCCTAAACTCTGAAATTTCTCTGCCATTTCCCGGCGAAAGTCTGTCAATTTTTTAGGACAAGTGCGCAATATAGAGTGTTTGGAGCATGCAAAATTTGAAGTTTGTCGGAAAATTTTTCGACCTCCAAATTTGCCGACGTTTGGACCACACTTTGACCAAAATCCCGTCCCAAACTGGGCCGCGTCAACGACAGTCCGAAGGACTGAGCATGCGCACGAGTCAGGAGTACACCAAAGAGGTGTGTACAGACAGCCACAGGTTGCGGGAGTATCCAGGAAGCGCCAACCCCTTTTTTCCTAAACTCTGAAATTTCTCTGCCATTTCCCGGCGAAAGTCTGTCAATTTTTTAGGACAAGTGCGCAATATAGAGTGTTTGGAGCATGCACAATTTGAAGTTCGTCGGAAAATTTTTCGACCTCCAAAATTGCCGACGTTTGGACCACACTTTGACCAAAATCCCGTCCCAAACTGGGCCGCGTCAACGACAGTCCGAAGGACTGAGCATGCGCACGAGTCAGGAGTACACCAAAGAGGTGTGTACAGACAGCCACAGGTTGCGGGAGCATCAAGGAAGCGCCAACCCCTTTTTTTCCTAAACTCTGAAATTTCTCTGCCATTTCCCGGCGAAAGTCTGTCAATTTGTTAGGACAAGTGCGCAATATAGAGTGTTTGGAGCATGCAAAATTTGAAGTTCGTCGGAAAAATTTTCGACCTCCAAATTTGCCGACGTTTGGACCACACTTTGACCAAAATCCCGTCCCAAACTGGGCCGCGTCAACGACAGTCCGAAGGACTGAGCATGCGCACGAGTCAGGAGTACACCAAAGAGGTGTGTACAGACAGCCACAGGTTGCGGGAGCATCCAGGAAGCGCCAACCCCTTTTTTTCCTAAACTCTGAAATTTCTCTGCCATTTCCCGGCGAAAGTCTGTCAATTTTGTAGGACAAGTGCGCAATATAGAGTGTTTGGAGCATGCAAAATTTGAAGTTCGTCGGAAAATTTTCGACCTCCAAATCTGCCGACGTTTGGACCACACTTTGACCAAAATCCCGTCCCAAACTGGGCCGCGTCAACGACAGTCCGAAGGACTGAGCATGCGCACGAGTCAGGAGTACACCAAAGAGGTGTGTACAGACAGCCACAGGTTGCGGGAGCATCCAGGAAGCGCCAACCCCTTTTTTTCCCTAAACTCTGAAATTTCTCTGCCATTTCCCGGCGAAAGTCTGTCAATTTTGTAGGACAAGTGCGCAATATAGAGTGTTTGGAGCATGCAAAATTTGAAGTTCGTCGGAAAATTGTTCGACCTCCAAATTTGCCGACGTTTGGACCACACTTTGACCAAAATCCCGTCCCAAACTGGGCCGCGTCAACGACAGTCCGAAGGACTGAGCATGCGCACGAGTCAGGAGTACACCAAAGAGGTGTGTACAGACAGCCACAGGTTGCGGGAGCATCCAGGAAACGCCAACCCCTTTTTTTCCTAAACTCTTAAATTTCTCTGCCATTTCCCGGCGAAAGTCTGTCAATTTTTTATGACAAGTGCGCAATATAGAGTGTTTGGAGCATGCAAAATTTGAAGTTTGTCGGAAAATTTGTCGACCTCCAAATTTGCCGACGTTTGGACCACACTTTGACCAAAATCCCGTCCCAAACTGGGCCGCGTCAACGACAGTCCGAAGGACTGAGCATGCGCACGAGTCAGGAGTACACCAAAGAGGTGTGTACAGACAGCCACAGGTTGCGGGAGTATCCAGGAAGCGCCAACCCCTTTTTTCCTAAACTCTGAAATTTCTCTGCCATTTCCCGGCGAAAGTCTGTCAATTTTTTAGGACAAGTGCGCAATATAGAGTGTTTGGAGCATGCACAATTTGAAGTTCGTCGGAAAATTTTTCGACCTCCAAATTTGCCGACGTTTCGACCACACTTTGACCAAAATCCCGTCCCAAACTAGGCCGCGTCAACGACAGTCCGAAGGACTGAGCATGCGCACGAGTCAGGAGTACACCAAAGAGGTGTGTACAGACAGCCACGGGTTGCGGGAGCATCCAGGAAGCGCCAACCCCTTTTTTCCTAAACTCTGAAATTTCTCTGCCATTTCCCGGCGAAAGTCTGTCAATTTTTTTAGGACAAGTGCGCAATATAGAGTGTTTGGAGCATGCAAAATTTGAAGTTCGTCGGAAAATTTTTCGACCTCCAAATTTGCCGACGTTTGGACCACACTTTGACCAAAATCCCGTCCCAAACTGGGCCGCGTCAACGACAGTCCGAAGGACTGAGCATGCGCACGAGTCAGGAGTACACCAAAGAGGTGTGTACAGACAGCCACAGGTTGCGGGAGCATCCAGGAAGCGCCAACCCCTTTTTTTCCTAAACTCTGAAATTTCTCTGCCATTTCCCGGCGAAAGTCTGTCAATTTTTTAGGACAAGTGCGCAATATAGAGTGTTTGGAGCATGCAAAATTTGAAGTTCGTCGGAAAATTTTTCGACCTCCAAATTTGCCGACGTTTGGACCACACTTTGACAAAAATCCCGTCCCAAACTGGGCCGCGTCAACGACAGTCCGAAGGACTGAGCATGCGCACGAGTCAGGAGTACACCAAAGAGGTGTGTACAGACAGCCACAGGTTGCGGGAGCATCCAGGAAGCGCCAACCCCTTTTTTTCCTAAACTCTGAAATTTCTCTGCCATTTCTCGGCGAAAGTCTGTCAATTTTGTAGGACAAGTGCGCAATATAGAGTGTTTGGAGCATGCAAAATTTGAAGTTCGTCGGAAAATTTTTCGACCTCTAAATTTGCCGACGTTTGGACCACACTTTGACAAAAATCCCGTCCCAAACTGGGCCGCGTCAACGACAGTCCGAAGGACTGAGCATGCGCACGAGTCAGGAGTACACCAAAGAGGTGTGTACAGACAGCCACAGGTTGCGGGAGCATCCAGGAAGCGCCAACCCCTTTTTTTCCTAAACTCTGAAATTTCTCTGCCATTTTCCGGCGAAAGTCTGTCAATTTTGTAGGACAAGTGCGCAATATAGAGTGTTTGGAGCATGCAAAATTTGAAGTTCGTCGGAAAATTTTTCGACCTCTAAATTTGCCGACGTTTGGACCACACTTTGACAAAAATCCCGTCCCAAACTGGGCCGCGTCAACGACAGTCCGAAGGACTGAGCATGCGCACGAGTCAGGAGTACACCAAAGAGGTGTGTACAGACAGCCACAGGTTGCGGGAGCATCCAGGAAGCGCCAACCCCTTTTTTTCCTAAACTCTGAAATTTCTCTGCCATTTCCCGGCGAAAGTCTGTCAATTTTTTAGGACAAGTGCGCAATATAGAGTGTTTGGAGCATACAAAATTTGAAGTTCGTCCGAAAATTTTTCGACCTCCAAATTTGCCGACGTTTGGACCACACTTTGACCAAAAATCCCGTCCCAAACTGGGCCGCGTCAACGACAGTCCGAAGGACTGAGCATGCGCACGAGTCAGGAGTACACCAAAGAGGTGTGTACAGACAGCCACAGGTTGCGGGAGCATCCAGGAAGCGCCAACCCCTTTTTTTCCTAAACTCTGAAATTTCTCTGCCATTTCCCCGGCGAAAGTCTGTCAATTTTTTAGGACAAGTGCGCAATATAGAGTGTTTGGAGCATGCAAAATTTGAAGTTCGTCGGAAAATTTTTCGACCTCTAAATTTGCCGACGTTTGGACCACACTTTGACAAAAATCCCGTCCCAAACTGGGCCGCGTCAACGACAGTCCGAAGGACTGAGCATGCGCACGAGTCAGGAGTACACCAAAGAGGTGTGTACAGACAGCCACAGGTTGCGGGAGCATCCAGGAAGCGCCAACCCCTTTTTTTCCTAAACTCTGAAATTTCTCTGCCATTTCCCGGCGAAAGTCTGTCAATTATTTAGGACAAGTGCGCAATATAGAGTGTTTGGAGCATGCAAAATTTGAAGTTCGTCGGAAAATTTTCCGACCTCCAAATTTGCCGACGTTTGGACCACACTTTGACCAAAATCCCGTCCCAAACTGGGCCGCGTCAACGACAGTCCGAAGGACTGAGCATGCGCACGAGTCAGGAGTACACCAAAGAGGTGTGTACAGACAGCCACAGGTTGCGGGAGCATCCAGGAAGCGCCAACCCCTTTTTTTCCTAAACTCTGAAATTTCTCTGCCCTTTCCCGGAGAAAGTCTGTCAATTTTTTAGGACAAGTGCGCAATATAAAGTGTTTGGAGCATGCACAATTTGAAGTTCGTCGGAAAATTTTTCGACCTCCAAATTTGCCGACGTTTGGACCACACTTTGACAAAAATCCCGTCCCAAACTGGGCCGCGTCAACGACAGTCCGAAGGACTGAGCATGCGCACGAGTCAGGAGTACACCAAAGAGGTGTATACAGACAGCCACAGGTTGCGGGAGCATCCAGGAAGCGCCAACCCCTTTTTTTCCTAAACTCTGAAATTTCTCTGCCATTTCCCGGCGAAAGTCTGTCAATTTTTTAGGACAAGTGCGCAATATAGAGTGTTTGGAGCATACAAAATTTGAAGTTCGTCCGAAAATTTTTCGACCTCCAAATTTGCCGACGTTTGGACCACACTTTGACCAAAATCCCGTCCCAAACTGGGCCGCGTCAACGACAGTCCGAAGGACTGAGCATGCGCACGAGTCAGGAGTACACCAAAGAGGTGTGTACAGACAGCCACAGGTTGCGGGAGCATCCAGGAAGCGCCAAACCCTTTTTTTCCTAAACTCTGAAATTTCTCTGCCATTTCCCGGCGAAAGTCTGTCAATTTTGTAGGACAAGTGCGCAATATAGAGTGTTTGGAGCATGCAAAATTTGAAGTTCGTCGGAAAATTTTTCGACGTCCAAATTTGCCGACGTTTGGACCACACTTTGACCAAAATCCCGTCCCAAACTGGGCCGCGTCAACGACAGTCCGAAGGAGTGAGCATGCGCACGAGTCAGGAGTACACCAAAGAGGTGTATACAGACAGCCACAGGTTGCGGGAGCATCCAGGAAGCGCCAACCCCTTTTTTTCCTAAACTCTGAAATTTCTCTGCCATTTCCCGGCGAAAGTCTGTCAATTTTTTAGGACAAGTGCGCAATATAGAGTGTTTGGAGCACACAAAACTTGAAGTTCGTCCGAAAATTTTTCGACCTCCAAATTTGCCGCCGTTTGGACCACACTTTGACCAAAATCCCGTCCCAAACTGGGCCGCGTCAACGACAGTCCGAAGGACTGAGCATGCGCACGAGTCAGGAGTACACCAAAGAGGTGTGTACAGACAGCCACAGGTTGCGGGAGCATCCAGGAAGCGCCAACCCCTTTTTTTCCTAAACTCTTAAATTTCTCTGCCATTTCCCGGCGAAAGTCTGTCAATTTTGTAGGACAAGTGCGCAATATAGAGTGTTTGGAGCATGCAAAATTTGAAGTTCGTCGGAAAATTTTTCGACGTCCAAATTTGCCGACGTTTGGACCACACTTTGACCAAAATCCCGTCCCAAACTGGGCCGCGTCAACGACAGTCCGAAGGAGTGAGCATGCGCACGAGTCAGGAGTACACCAAAGAGGTGTGTACAGACAGCCACAGGTTGCGGGAGCATCCAGGAAGCGCCAACCCCTTTTTTCCTAAACTCTGAAATTTCTCTGCCATTTCCCGGCGAAAGTCTGTCAATTTTTTAGGACAAGTGCGCAATATAAAGTGTTTGGAGCATGCAAAATTTGAAGTTCGTCGGAAAATTTTTCGACCTCCAAATTTGCCGACGTTTGGACCACACTTTGACCAAAATCCCGTCCCAAACTGGGCCGCGTCAACGACAGTCCGAAGGACTGAGCATGCGCACGAGTCAGGAGTACACCAAAGAGGTGTGTACAGACAGCCACAGGTTGCGGGAACATCCAGGAAGCGCCAACCCCTTTTTTTCCTAAACTCTGAAATTTCTCTGCCATTTCCCGGCGAAAGTCTGTCAATTTTGTAGGACAAGTGCGCAATATAAAGTGTTTGGAGCATGCAAAATTTGAAGTTCGTCGGAAAATTTTTCGACCTCCAAATTTGCCGACGTTTGGACCACACTTTGACCAAAATCCCGTCCCAAACTGGGCCGCGTCAACGACAGTCCGAAGGACTGAGCATGCGCACGAGTCAGGAGTACACCAAAGAGGTGTGTACAGACAGCCACAGGTTGCGGGAGCATCCAGGAAGCGCCAACCCCTTTTTTTCCTAAACTCTGAAATTTCTCTGCCATTTCCCGGCGAAAGTCTGTCAATTTTGTATGACAAGTGCGCAATATAGAGTGTTTGGAGCATGCAAAATTTGAAGTTTGTCGGAAATTTTTTCGACCTCCAAATTTGCCGACGTTTGGACCACACTTTGACCAAGATCCCGTCCCAAACTGGGCCGCGTCAACGACAGTCCGAAGGACTGAGCATGCGCACGAGTCAGGAGTACACCAAAGAGGTGTGTACAGACAGCCACAGGTTGCGGGAGCATCCAGGAAGCGCCAACCCCTTTTTTTCCTAAACTCTGAAATTTCTCTGCCATTTCCCGGCGAAAGTCTGTCAATTTTTTAGGACAAGTGCGCAATATAGAGTGTTTGGAGCACGCAAAATTTGAAGTTCGTCGGAAAATTTTCCGACCTCCAAATTTGCCGACGTTTGGACCACACTTTGACCAAAATCCCGTCCCAAACTGGGCCGCGTCAACGACAGTCCGAAGGACTGAGCATGCGCACGAGTCAGGAGTACACCAAAGAGGTGTGTACAGACAGCCACAGGTTGCGGGAGCATCCAGGAAGCGCCAACCCCTTTTTTTCCTAAACTCTGAAATTTCTCTGCCATTTCCCGGCGAAAGTCTGTCAATTTTTTAGGACAAGTGCGCAATATAGAGTGTTTGGAGCATAAAAAATTTGAAGTTCGTCCGAAAATTTTTCGACCTCCAAATTTGCCGACGTTTGGACCACACTTTGACCAAAATCCCGTCCCAAACTGGGCCGCGTCAACGACAGTCCGAAGGACTGAGCATGCGCACGAGTCAGGAGTACACCAAAGAGGTGTGTACAGACAGCCACAGGTTGCGGGAGCATCCAGGAAGCGCCAACCCCTTTTTTTCCTAAACTCTGAAATTTCTCTGCCATTTCCCGGCGAAAGTCTGTCAATTTTGTAGGACAAGTGCGCAATATAGAGTGTTTGGAGCATGCAATATTTGAAGTTCGTCGGAAAATTTTTCGACGTCCAAATTTGCCGACGTTTGGACCACACTTTGACCAAAATCCCGTCCCAAACTGGGCCGCGTCAACGACAGTCCGAAGGAGTGAGCATGCGCACGAGTCAGGAGTACACCAAAGAGGTGTGTACAGACAGCCACAGGTTGCGGGAGCATCCAGGAAGCGCCAACCCCTTTTTTCCTAAACTCTTAAATTTCTCTGCCATTTCCCGGCGAAAGTCTGTCAATTTTTTAGGACAAGTGCGCAATATAAAGTGTTTGGAGCATGCAAAATTTGAAGTTCGTCAGAAAATTTTTCGACCTCCAAATTTGCCGACGTTTGGACCACACTTTGACCAAAATCCCGTCCCAAACTGGGCCGCGTCAACGACAGTCCGAAGGACTGAGCATGCGCACGAGTCAGGAGTACACCAAAGAGGTGTGTACAGACAGCCACAGGTTGCGGGAACATCCAGGAAGCGCCAACCCCTTTTTTTCCTAAACTCTGAAATTTCTCTGCCATTTCCCGGCGAAAGTCTGTCAATTTTGTAGGACAAGTGCGCAATATAAAGTGTTTGGAGCATGCAAAATTTGAAGTTCGTCGGAAAATTTTTCGACCTCCAAATTTGCCGACGTTTGGACCACACTTTGACCAAAATCCCGTCCCAAACTGGGCCGCGTCAACGACAGTCCGAAGGACTGAGCATGCGCACGAGTCAGGAGTACACCAAAGAGGTGTGTACAGACAGCCACAGGTTGCGGGAGCATCCAGGAAGCGCCAACCCCTTTTTTTCCTAAACTCTGAAATTTCTCTGCCATTTCCCGGCGAAAGTCTGTCAATTTTGTATGACAAGTGCGCAATATAGAGTGTTTGGAGCATGCCAAATTTGAAGTTTGTCGGAAAATTTTTCGACCTCCAAATTTGCCGACGTTTGGACCACACTTTGACCAAAATCCCGTCCCAAACTGGGCCGCGTCAACGACAGTCCGAAGGACTGAGCATGCGCACGAGTCAGGAGTACACCAAAGAGGTGTATACAGACAGCCACAGGTTGCGGGAGCATCCAGGAAGCGCCAACCCCTTTTTTTCCTAAACTCTGAAATTTCTCTGCCATTTCCCGGCGAAAGTCTGTCAATTTTTTAGGACAAGTGCGCAATATAGAGTGTTTGGAGCATACAAAATTTGAAGTTCGTCCGAAAATTTTTCGACCTCCAAATTTGCCGACGTTTGGACCACACTTTGACCAAAATCCCGTCCCAAACTGGGCCGCGTCAACGACAGTCCGAAGGACTGAGCATGCGCACGAGTCAGGAGTACACCAAAGAGGTGTATACAGACAGCCACAGGTTGCGGGAGCATCCAGGAAGCGCCAACCCCTTTTTTTCCTAAACTCTGAAATTTCTCTGCCATTTCCCGGCGAAAGTCTGTCAATTTTTTAGGACAAGTGCGCAATATAGAGTGTTTGGAGCATACAAAATTTGAAGTTCGTCCGAAAATTTTTCGACCTCCAAATTTGCCGACGTTTGGACCACACTTTGACCAAAATCCCGTCCCAAACTGGGCCGCGTCAACGACAGTCCGAAGGACTGAGCATGCGCACGAGTCAGGAGTACACCAAAGAGGTGTGTACAGACAGCCACAGGTTGCGGGAGCATCCAGGAAGCGCCAACCCCTTTTTTTCCTAAACTCTGAAATTTCTCTGCCATTTCCCGGCGAAAGTCTGTCAATTTTGTAGGACAAGTGCGCAATATAGAGTGTTTGGAGCATGCAAAATTTGAAGTTCGTCGGAAAATTTTTCGACGTCCAAATTTGCCGACGTTTGGACCACACTTTGACCAAAATCCCGTCCCAAACTGGGCCGCGTCAACGACAGTCCGAAGGAGTGAGCATGCGCACGAGTCAGGAGTACACCAAAGAGGTGTGTACAGACAGCCACAGGTTGCGGGAGCATCCAGGAAGCGCCAACCCCTTTTTTCCTAAACTCTGAAATTTCTCTGCCATTTCCCGGCGAAAGTCTGTCAATTTTTTAGGACAAGTGCGCAATATAAAGTGTTTGGAGCATGCAAAATTTGAAGTTCGTCGGAAAATTTTTCGACCTCCAAATTTGCCGACGTTTGGACCACACTTTGACCAAAATCCCGTCCCAAACTGGGCCGCGTCAACGACAGTCCGAAGGACTGAGCATGCGCACGAGTCAGGAGTACACCAAAGAGGTGTGTACAGACAGCCACAGGTTGCGGGAACATCCAGGAAGCGCCAACCCCTTTTTTTTCCTAAACTCTGAAATTTCTCTGCCATTTCCCGGCGAAAGTCTGTCAATTTTTTAGGACAAGTGCGCAATATAAAGTGTTTGGAGCATGCAAAATTTGAAGTTCGTCGGAAAATTTTTCGACCTCCAAATTTGCCGACGTTTGGACCACACTTTGACAAAAATCCCGTCCCAAACTGGGCCGCGTCAACGACAGTCCGAAGGACTGAGCATGCGCACGAGTCAGGAGTACACCAAAGAGGTGTATACAGACAGCCACAGGTTGCGGGAGCATCCAGGAAGCGCCAACCCCTTTTTTTCCTAAACTCTGAAATTTCTCTGCCATTTCCCGGCGAAAGTCTGTCAATTTTTTAGGACAAGTGCGCAATATAGAGTGTTTGGAGCATACAAAATTTGAAGTTCGTCCGAAAATTTTTCGACCTCCAAATTTGCCGACGTTTGGACCACACTTTGACCAAAATCCCGTCCCAAACTGGGCCGCGTCAACGACAGTCCGAAGGACTGAGCATGCGCACGAGTCAGGAGTACACCAAAGAGGTGTGTACAGACAGCCACAGGTTGCGGGAGCATCCAGGAAGCGCCAACCCCTTTTTTTCCTAAACTCTGAAATTTCTCTGCCATTTCCCGGCGAAAGTCTGTCAATTTTGTAGGACAAGTGCGCAATATAGAGTGTTTGGAGCATGCAAAATTTGAAGTTCGTCGGAAAATTTTTCGACGTCCAAATTTGCCGACGTTTGGACCACACTTTGACCAAAATCCCGTCCCAAACTGGGCCGCGTCAACGACAGTCCGAAGGAGTGAGCATGCGCACGAGTCAGGAGTACACCAAAGAGGTGTGTACAGACAGCCACAGGTTGCGGGAGCATCCAGGAAGCGCCAACCCCTTTTTTCCTAAACTCTGAAATTTCTCTGCCATTTCCCGGCGAAAGTCTGTCAATTTTTTAGGACAAGTGCGCAATATAAAGTGTTTGGAGCATGCAAAATTTGAAGTTCGTCGGAAAATTTTTCGACCTCCAAATTTGCCGACGTTTGGACCACACTTTGACCAAAATCCCGTCCCAAACTGGGCCGCGTCAACGACAGTCCGAAGGACTGAGCATGCGCACGAGTCAGGAGTACACCAAAGAGGTGTGTACAGACAGCCACAGGTTGCGGGAACATCCAGGAAGCGCCAACCCCTTTTTTTTCCTAAACTCTGAAATTTCTCTGCCATTTCCCGGCGAAAGTCTGTCAATTTTTTAGGACAAGTGCGCAATATAAAGTGTTTGGAGCATGCAAAATTTGAAGTTCGTCGGAAAATTTTTCGACCTCCAAATTTGCCGACGTTTGGACCACACTTTGACAAAAATCCCGTCCCAAACTGGGCCGCGTCAACGACAGTCCGAAGGACTGAGCATGCGCACGAGTCAGGAGTACACCAAAGAGGTGTATACAGACAGCCACAGGTTGCGGGAGCATCCAGGAAGCGCCAACCCCTTTTTTTCCTAAACTCTGAAATTTCTCTGCCATTTCCCGGCGAAAGTCTGTCAATTTTTTAGGACAAGTGCGCAATATAGAGTGTTTGGAGCATACAAAATTTGAAGTTCGTCCGAAAATTTTTCGACCTCCAAATTTGCCGACGTTTTGGACCACACTTTGACCAAAATCCCGTCCCAAACTGGGCCGCGTCAACGACAGTCCGAAGGACTGAGCATGCGCACGAGTCAGGAGTACACCAAAGAGGTGTGTACAGACAGCCACAGGTTGCGGGAGCATCCAGGAAGCGCCAACCCCTTTTTTTCCTAAACTCTGAAATTTCTCTGCCATTTCCCGGCGAAAGTCTGTCAATTTTGTAGGACAAGTGCGCAATATAGAGTGTTTGGAGCATGCAAAATTTGAAGTTCGTCGGAAAATTTTTCGACGTCCAAATTTGCCGACGTTTGGACCACACTTTGACCAAAATCCCGTCCCAAACTGGGCCGCGTCAACGACAGTCCGAAGGACTGAGCATGCGCACGAGTCAGGAGTACACCAAAGAGGTGTGTACAGACAGCCACAGGTTGCGGGAGCATCCAGGAAGCGCCAACCCCTTTTTTCCTAACTCTGAAATTTCTCTGCCATTTCCCTGCGATAGTCTGTCAATTTTTTAGGACAAGTGCGCAATATAAAGTGTTTGGAGCATGCAAAATTTGAAGTTCGTCAGAAAATTTTTCGACCTCCAAATTTGCCGACGTTTGGACCACACTTTGACCAAAATCCCGTCCCAAACTGGGCCGCGTCAACGACAGTCCGAAGGACTGAGCATGCGCACGAGTCAGGAGTTCACCAAAGAGGTGTGTACAGACAGCCACAGGTTGCGGGAACATCCAGGAAGCGCCAACCCCTTTTTTTCCTAAACTCTGAAATTTCTCTGCCATTTCCCGGCGAAAGTCTGTCAATTTTGTAGGACAAGTGCGCAATATAAAGTGTTTGGAGCATGCAAAATTTGAAGTTCGTCGGAAAATTTTTCGACCTCCAAATTTGCCGACGTTTGGACCACACTTTGACCAAAATCCCGTCCCAAACTGGGCCGCGTCAACGACAGTCCGAAGGACTGAGCATGCGCACGAGTCAGGAGTACACCAAAGAGGTGTGTACAGACAGCCACAGGTTGCGGGAGCATCCAGGAAGCGCCAACCCCTTTTTTTCCTAAACTCTGAAATTTCTCTGCCATTTCCCGGCGAAAGTCTGTCAATTTTGTATGACAAGTGCGCAATATAGAGTGTTTGGAGCATGCCAAATTTGAAGTTTGTCGGAAAATTTTTCGACCTCCAAATTTGCCGACGTTTGGACCACACTTTGACCAAAATCCCGTCCCAAACTGGGCCGCGTCAACGACAGTCCGAAGGACTGAGCATGCGCACGAGTCAGGAGTACACCAAAGAGGTGTATACAGACAGCCACAGGTTGCGGGAGCATCCAGGAAGCGCCAACCCCTTTTTTTCCTAAACTCTGAAATTTCTCTGCCATTTCCCGGCGAAAGTCTGTCAATTTTTCAGGACAAGTGCGCAATATAGAGTGTTTGGAGCATACAAAATTTGAAGTTCGTCCGAAAATTTTCGACCTCCAAATTTGCCGACGTTTGGACCACACTTTGACCAAAATCCCGTCCCAAACTGGGCCGCGTCAACGACAGTCCGAAGGACTGAGCATGCGCACGAGTCAGGAGTACACCAAAGAGGTGTATACAGACAGCCACAGGTTGCGGGAGCATCCAGGAAGCGCCAACCCCTTTTTTTCCTAAACTCTGAAATTTCTCTGCCATTTCCCGGCGAAAGTCTGTCAATTTTTTAGGACAAGTGCGCAATATAGAGTGTATGGAGCATACAAAATTTGAAGTTCGTCCGAAAATTTTTCGACCTCCAAATTTGCCGACGTTTGGACCACACTTTGACCAAAATCCCGTCCCAAACTGGGCCGCGTCAACGACAGTCCGAAGGACTGAGCATGCGCACGAGTCAGGAGTACACCAAAGAGGTGTGTACAGACAGCCACAGGTTGCGGGAGCATCCAGGAAGCGCCAACCCCTTTTTTTCCTAAACTCTGAAATTTCTCTGCCATTTCCCGGCGAAAGTCTGTCAATTTTGTAGGACAAGTGCGCAATATAGAGTGTTTGGAGCATGCAAAATTTGAAGTTCGTCGGAAAATTTTTCGACGTCCAAATTTGCCGACGTTTGGACCACACTTTGACCAAAATCCCGTCCCAAACTGGGCCGCGTCAACGACAGTCCGAAGGAGTGAGCATGCGCACGAGTCAGGAGTACACCAAAGAGGTGTGTACAGACAGCCACAGGTTGCGGGAGCATCCAGGAAGCGCCAACCCCTTTTTTCCTAAACTCTGAAATTTCTCTGCCATTTCCCGGCGAAAGTCTGTCAATTTTTTAGGACAAGTGCGCAATATAAAGTGTTTGGAGCATGCAAAATTTGAAGTTCGTCGGAAAATTTTCGACCTCCAAATTTGCCGACGTTTGGACCACACTTTGACCAAAATCCCGTCCCAAACTGGGCCGCGTCAACGACAGTCCGAAGGACTGAGCATGCGCACGAGTCAGGAGTACACCAAAGAGGTGTGTACAGACAGCCACAGGTTGCGGGAACATCCAGGAAGCGCCAACCCCTTTTTTTCCTAAACTCTGAAATTTCTCTGCCATTTCCCGGCGAAAGTCTGTCAATTTTTTAGGACAAGTGCGCAATATAAAGTGTTTGGAGCATGCAAAATTTGAAGTTCGTCGGAAAATTTTTCGACCTCCAAATTTGCCGACGTTTGGACCACACTTTGACCAAAATCCCGTCCCAAACTGGGCCGCGTCAACGACAGTCCGAAGGACTGAGCATGCGCACGAGTCAGGAGTACACCAAAGAGGTGTGTACAGACAGCCACAGGTTGCGGGAGCATCCAGGAAGCGCCAACCCCTTTTTTTCCTAAACTCTGAAATTTCTCTGCCATTTCCCGGCGAAAGTCTGTCAATTTTGTATGACAAGTGCGCAATATAGAGTGTTTGGAGCATGCAAAATTTGAAGTTTGTCGGAAAATTTTTCGACCTCCAAATTTGCCGACGTTTGGACCACACTTTGACCAAAATCCCGTCCCAAACTGGGCCGCGTCAACGACAGTCCGAAGGACTGAGCATGCGCACGAGTCAGGAGTACACCAAAGAGGTGTGTACAGACAGCCACAGGTTGCGGGAGTATCCAGAAGCGCCAACCCCTTTTTTTCCTAAACTCTGAAATTTCTCTGCCATTTCCCGGCGAAAGTCTGTCAATTTTTTAGGACAAGTGCGCAATATAGAGTGTTTAGAGCATGCAAAATTTTAAGTTCGTCGGAAAATTGTTCGACCTCCAAATTTGCCGACGTTTGGACCACACTTTGACCAAAATCCCGTCCCAAACTGGGCCGCGTCAACGACAGTCCGAAGGACTGAGCATGCGCACGAGTCAGGAGTACACCAAAGAGGTGTGTACAGACAGCCACAGGTTGCGGGAGCATCCAGGAAGCGCCAATTCCTTTTTTTCCTAAACTCTGAAATTTCTCTGCCATTTCCCGGCGAAAGTCTGTCAATTTTTTAGGACAAGTGCGCAATATAGAGTGTTTGGAGCATGCAAAATTTGAAGTTCGTCGGAAAATTTTTCGACCTCCAAATTTGCCGACGTTTGGACCACACTTTGACCAAAATCCCGTCCCAAACTGGGCCGCGTCAACGACAGTCCGAAGGACTGAGCATGCGCACGAGTCAGGAGTACACCAAAGAGGTGTGTACAGACAGCCACAGGTTGCGGGACCATCCAGGAAGCGCCAACCCCTTTTTTTCCTAAACTCTGAAATTTCTCTGCCATTTCCCGGCGAAAGTCTGTCAATTTTTTAGGACAAGTGCGCAATATAGAGTGTTTGGAGCATGCAAAATTTGAAGTTCGTCGGAAAAATTTTCGACCTCCAAATTTGCCGACGTTTGGACCACACTTTGACCAAAATCCCGTCCCAAACTGGGCCGCGTCAACGACAGTCCGAAGGACTGAGCATGCGCACGAGTCAGGAGTACACCAAAGAGGTGTGTACAGACAGCCACAGGTTGCGGGAGCATCCAGGAAGCGCCAACCCCTTTTTTCCTAAACTCTGAAATTTCTCTGCCATTTCCCGGCGAAAGTCTGTCAATTTTTTAGGACAAGTGCGCAATATAGAGTGTTTGGAGCATGCAAAATTTGAAGTTCGTCGGAAAATTTTTCGACCTCCAAATTTGCCGACGTTTGGACCACACTTTGACAAAAATCCCGTCCCAAACTGGGCCGCGTCAACGACAGTCCGAAGGACTGAGCATGCGCACGAGTCAGGAGTACACCAAAGAGGTGTGTACAGACAGCCACAGGTTGCGGGAGCATCCAGGAAGCGCCAACCCCTTTTTTTCCTAAACTCTGAAATTTCTCTGCCATTTCCCGGCGAAAGTCTGTCAATTTTTTAGGACAAGTGCGCAATATAGAGTGTTTGGAGCATGCAAAATTTGAAGTTCTTGGGAAAATTTTTCGACCTCCAAATTTGCCGACGTTTGGACCACACTTTGACAAAAATCCCGTCCCAAACTGGGCCGCGTCAACGACAGTCCGAAGGACTGAGCATGCGCACGAGTCAGGAGTACACCAAAGAGGTGTGTACAGACAGCCACAGGTTGCGGGAGCATCCAGGAAGCGCCAACCCCTTTTTTTCCTAAACTCTGAAATTTCTCTGCCATTTCCCGGCGAAAGTCTGTCAATTTTTTAGGACAAGTGCGCAATATAGAGTGTTTGGAGCATGCAAAATTTGAAGTTCGTCGGAAAATTTTTCGACCTCTAAATTTGCCGACGTTTGGACCACACTTTGACAAAAATCCCGTCCCAAACTGGGCCGCGTCAACGACAGTCCGAAGGACTGAGCATGCGCACGAGTCAGGAGTACACCAAAGAGGTGTATACAGACAGCCACAGGTTGCGGGAGCATCCAGGAAGCGCCAACCCCTTTTTTTCCTAAACTCTGAAATTTCTCTGCCATTTCCCGACGAAAGTCTGTCAATTTTTTAGTCCAAATTTGCCGACGTTTGGACCACACTTTGACCAAAATCCCGTCCCAAACTGGGCCGCGTCAACGACAGTCCGAAGGACTGAGCATGCGCACGAGTCAGGAGTACACCAAAGAGGTGTGTACAGACAGCCACAGGTTGCGGGAGCATCCAGGAAGCGCCAACCCCTTTTTTTCCTAAACTCTGAAATTTCTCTGCCATTTCCCGGCGAAAGTCTGTCAATTTTTTAGGACAAGTGCGCAATATAGAGTGTTTGGAGCATGCAAAATTTGAATTCGTCGGAAAATTTTTCGACCTCTAAATTTGCCGACGTTTGGACCACACTTTGACAAAAATCCCGTCCCAAACTGGGCCGCGTCAACGACAGTCCGAAGGACTGAGCATGCGCACGAGTCAGGAGTACACCAAAGAGGTGTATACAGACAGCCACAGGTTGCGGGAGCATCCAGGAAGCGCCAACCCCTTTTTTTCCTAAACTCTTAAATTTCTCTGCCATTTCCCGGCGAAAGTCTGTCAATTTTTTAGGACAAGTGCGCAATATAGAGTGTTTGGAGCATGCAAAATTTGAAGTTCGTCGGAAAATTTTTCGACCTCCAAATTTGCCGACGTTTGGACCACACTTTGACCAAAATCCCGTCCCAAACTGGGCCGCGTCAACGACAGTCCGAAGGACTGAGCATGCGCACGAGTCAGGAGTACACCAAAGAGGTGTGTACAGACAGCCACAGGTTGCGGGACCATCCAGGAAGCGCCAACCCCTTTTTTTCCTAAACTCTGAAATTTCTCTGCCATTTCCCGGCGAAAGTCTGTCAATTTTTTAGGACAAGTGCGCAATATAGAGTGTTTGGAGCATGCAAAATTTGAAGTTCGTCGGAAAATTTTTCGACCTCCAAATTTGCCGACGTTTGGACCACACTTTGACCAAAATCCCGTCCCAAACTGGGCCGCGTCAACGACAGTCTGAAGGACTGAGCATGCGCACGAGTCAGGAGTACACCAAAGAGGTGTGTACAGACAGCCACAGGTTGCGGGAGCATCCAGGAAGCGCCAACCCCTTTTTTCCTAAACTCTGAAATTTCTCTGCCATTTCCCGGCGAAAGTCTGTCAATTTTTTAGGACAAGTGCGCAATATAGAGTGTTTGGAGCATGCAAAATTTGAAGTTCGTCGGAAAATTTTTCGACCTCCAAATTTGCCGACGTTTGGACCACACTTTGACAAAAATCCCGTCCCAAACTGGGCCGCGTCAACGACAGTCCGAAGGACTGAGCATGCGCACGAGTCAGGAGTACACCAAAGAGGTGTGTACAGACAGCCACAGGTTGCGGGAGCATCCAGGAAGCGCCAACCCCTTTTTTTCCTAAACTCTGAAATTTCTCTGCCATTTCCCGGCGAAAGTCTGTCAATTTTTTAGGACAAGTGCGCAATATAGAGTGTTTGGAGCATGCAAAATTTAAAGTTCTTGGGAAAATTTTTCGACCTCCAAATTTGCCGACGTTTGGACCACACTTTGACAAAAATCCCGTCCCAAACTGGGCCGCGTCAACGACAGTCCGAAGGACTGAGCATGCGCACGAGTCAGGAGTACACCAAAGAGGTGTGTACAGACAGCCACAGGTTGCGGGAGCATCCAGGAAGCGCCAACCCCTTTTTTTTCCTAAACTCTGAAATTTCTCTGCCATTTCCCGGCGAAAGTCTGTCAATTTTTTAGTCCAAATTTGCCGACGTTTGGACCACACTTTGACCAAAATCCCGTCCCAAACTGGGCCGCGTCAACGACAGTCCGAAGGACTGAGCATGCGCACGAGTCAGGAGTACACCAAAGAGGTGTGTACAGACAGCCACAGGTTGCGGGAGCATCCAGGAAGCGCCAACCCCTTTTTTTCCTAAACTCTGAAATTTCTCTGCCATTTCCCGGCGAAAGTCTGTCAATTTTTTAGGACAAGTGCGCAATATAGAGTGTTTGGAGCATGCAAAATTTGAATTCGTCGGAAAATTTTTCGACCTCTAAATTTGCCGACGTTTGGACCACACTTTGACAAAAATCCCGTCCCAAACTGGGCCGCGTCAACGACAGTCCGAAGGACTGAGCATGCGCACGAGTCAGGAGTACACCAAAGAGGTGTATACAGACAGCCACAGGTTGCGGGAGCATCCAGGAAGCGCCAACCCCTTTTTTTCCTAAACTCTGAAATTTCTCTGCCATTTCCCGGCGAAAGTCTGTCAATTTTTTAGGACAAGTGCGCAATATAGAGTGTTTGGAGCATGCAAAATTTGAAGTTCTTGGGAAAATTTTTCGACCTCCAAATTTGCCGACGTTTGGACCACACTTTGACAAAAATCCCGTCCCAAACTGGGCCGCGTCAACGACAGTCCGAAGGACTGAGCATGCGCACGAGTCAGGAGTACACCAAAGAGGTGTGTACAGACAGCCACAGGTTGCGGGAGCATCCAGGAAGCGCCAACCCCTTTTTTTCCTAAACTCTGAAATTTCTCTGCCATTTCCCGGCGAAAGTCTGTCAATTTTTTAGGACAAGTGCGCAATATAGAGTGTTTGGAGCATGCAAAATTTGAAGTTCGTCGGAAAATTTTTCGACCTCTAAATTTGCCGACGTTTGGACCACACTTTGACAAAAATCCCGTCCCAAACTGGGCCGCGTCAACGACAGTCCGAAGGACTGAGCATGCGCACGAGTCAGGAGTACACCAAAGAGGTGTATACAGACAGCCACAGGTTGCGGGAGCATCCAGGAAGCGCCAACCCCTTTTTTTCCTAAACTCTGAAATTTCTCTGCCATTTCCCGGCGAAAGTCTGTCAATTTTTTAGGACAAGTGCGCAATATAGAGTGTTTGGAGCATGCAAAATTTGAAGTTCGTCGGATAATTTTTCGACCTCTAAATTTGCCGACGTTTGGACCACACTTTGACAAAAATCCCGTCCCAAACTGGGCCGCGTCAACGACAGTCCGAAGGACTGAGCATGCGCACGAGTCAGGAGTACACCAAAGAGGTGTATACAGACAGCCACAGGTTGCGGGAGCATCCAGGAAGCGCCAACCCCTTTTTTTCCTAAACTCTGAAATTTCTCTGCCATTTCCCGGCGAAAGTCTGTCAATTTTTTAGGACAAGTGCGCAATATAGAGTGTTTGGAGCATGCAAAATTTGAAGTTCGTCGGAAAATTTTTCGACCTCCAAATTTGCCGACGTTTGGACCACACTTTGACCAAAATCCCGTCCCAAACTGGGCCGCGTCAACGACAGTCCGAAGGACTGAGCATGCGCACGAGTCAGGAGTACACCAAAGAGGTGTGTACAGACAGCCACAGGTTGCGGGAGCATCCAGGAAGCGCCAACCCCTTTTTTTCCTAAACTCTGAAATTTCTCTGCCATTTCCCGGCGAAAGTCTGTCAATTTTTTAGGACAAGTGCGCAATATAGAGTGTTTGGAGCATGCAAAATTTGAAGTTTGTCGGAAAATTTTTCGACCTCTAAATTTGCCGACGTTTGGACCACACTTTGACCAAAATCCCGTCCCAAACTGGGCCGCGTCAACGACAGTCCGAAGGACTGAGCATGCGCACGAGTCAGGAGTACACCAAAGAGGTGTATACAGACAGCCACAGGTTGCGGGAGCATCCAGGAAGCGCCAACCCCTTTTTTTCCTAAACTCTGAAATTTCTCTGCCATTTCCCGGCCAAAGTCTGTCAATTTTTTAGGACAAGTGCGCAATATAGAGTGTTTGGAGCATGCAAAATTTGAAGTTCGTCGGAAAATTTTTCGACCTCCAAATTTGCCGACGTTTGGACCACACTTTGACCAAAATCCCGTCCCAAACTGGGCCGCGTCAACGACAGTCCGAAGGACTGAGCATGCGCACGAGTCAGGAGTACACCAAAGAGGTGTGTACAGACAGCCACAGGTTGCGGGAGCATCCAGGAAGCGCCAACCCCTTTTTTTCCTAAACTCTTAAATTTCTCTGCCGTTTCCCGGCGAAAGTCTGTCAATTTTTTATGACAAGTGCGCAATATAGAGTGTTTGGAGCATGCAAAATTTAAAGTTTGTCGGAAAATTTTTCGACCTCCAAATTTGCCGACGTTTGGACCACACTTTGACCAAAATCCCGTCCCAAACTGGGCCGCGTCAACGACAGTCCGAAGGACTGAGCATGCGCACGAGTCAGGAGTACACCAAAGAGGTGTGTACAGACAGCCACAGGTTGCGGGAGTATCCAGGAAGCGCCAACCCCTTTTTTCCTAAACTCTGAAATTTCTCTGCCATTTCCCGGCGAAAGTCTGTCAATTTTTTAGGACAAGTGCGCAATATAGAGTGTTTGGAGCATGCAAAATTTGAAGTTCGTCGGAAAATTTTTCGACCTCCAAATTTGCCGACGTTTGGACCACACTTTGACCAAAATCCCGTCCCAAACTGGGCCGCGTCAACGACAGTCCGAAGGACTGAGCATGCGCACGAGTCAGGAGTACACCAAAGAGGTGTGTACAGACAGCCACAGGTTGCGGGAGCATCCAGGAAGCGCCAACCCCTTTTTTTCCTAAACTCTTAAATTTCTCTGCCATTTCCCGGCGAAAGTCTGTCAATTTTTTATGACAAGTGCGCAATATAGAGTGTTTGGAGCATGCAAAATTTGAAGTTTGTCGGAAAATTTTTCGACCTCCAAATTTGCCGACGTTTGGACCACACTTTGACCAAAATCCCGTCCCAAACTGGGCCGCGTCAACGACAGTCCGAAGGACTGAGCATGCGCACGAGTCAGGAGTACACCAAAGAGGTGTGTACAGACAGCCACAGGTTGCGGGAGCATCCAGGAAGCGCCAACCCCTTTTTTTCCTAAACTCTTAAATTTCTCTGCCATTTCCCGGCGAAAGTCTGTCAATTTTTTAGGACAAGTGCGCAATATAGAGTGTTTGGAGCATCCAAAATTTGAAGTTCGTCGGAGAATTTTTCGACCTCCAAATTTGCCGACGTTTGGACCACACTTTGACCAAAATCCCGTCCCAAACTGGGCCGCGTCAACGACAGTCCGAAGGACTGAGCATGCGCACGAGTCAGGAGGACACCAAAGAGGTGTGTACAGACAGCCACAGGTTGCGGGAGCATCCAGGAAGCGCCAACCCCTTTTTTTCCTAAACTCTGAAATTTCTCTGCCATTTCCCGGCGAAAGTCTGTCAATTTTTTAGGACAAGTGCGCAATATAGAGTGTTTGGAGCATGCAAAATTTGAATTTTGTCGGAAAATTGTTCGACCTCTAAATTTGCCGACGTTTGGACCACACTTTGACCAAAATCCCGTCCCAAACTGGGCCGCGTCAACGACAGTCCGAAGGACTGAGCATGCGCACGAGTCAGGAGTACACCAAAGAGGTGTGTACAGACAGCCACAGGTTGCGGGAGCATCCAGGAAGCGCCAACCCCTTTTTTTCCTAAACTCTGAAATTTCTCTGCCATTTCCCGGCGAAAGTCTGTCAATTTTTTAGGACAAGTGCGCAATATAGAGTGTTTGGAGCATGCAAAATTTGAAGTTCGTCGGAAAATTTTTCGACCTCCAAATTTGCCGACGTTTGGACCACACTTTGACCAAAATCCCGTCCCAAACTGGGCCGCGTCAACGACAGTCCGAAGGACTGAGCATGCGCACGAGTCAGGAGTACACCAAAGAGGTGTATACAGACAGCCACAGGTTGCGGGAGCATCCAGGAAGCGCCAACCCCTTTTTTTCCTAAACTCTGAAATTTCTCTGCCATTTCCCGGCGAAAGTCTGTCAATTTTTTAGGACAAGTGCGCAATATAGAGTGTTTGGAGCATGCAAAATTTGAAGTTCGTCGGAAAATTTTTCGGCCTCCAAATTTGCCGACGTTTGGACCACACTTTGACCAAAATCCCGTCCCAAACTGGGCCGCGTCAACGACAGTCCGAAGGACTGAGCATGCGCACGAGTCAGGAGTACACCAAAGAGGTGTGTACAGACAGCCACAGGTTGCGGGAGCATCCAGGAAGCGCCAACCCCTTTTTTTCCTAAACTCTGAAATTTCTCTGCCATTTCCCGGCGAAAGTCTGTCAATTGTTTAGGACAAGTGCGCAATATAGAGTGTTTGGAGCATACAAAATTTGAAGTTCGTCGGAAAATTTTTCGACCTCCAAATTTGCCGACGTTTGGACCACACTTTGACCAAAATCCCGTCCCAAACTGGGCCGCGTCAACGACAGTCCGAAGGACTGAGCATGCGCACGAGTCAGGAGTACACCAAAGAGGTGTGTACAGACAGCCACAGGTTGCGGGAGCATCCAGGAAGCGCCAACCCCTTTTTTTCCTAAACTCTGAAATTTCTCTGCCATTTCCCGGCGAAAGTCTGTCAATTTTTTAGGACAAGTGCGCAATATAGAGTGTTTGGAGCATGCAAAATTTGAAGTTCGTCGGAAAATTTTTCGACCTCCAAATTTGCCGACGTTTGGACCACACTTTGACCAAAATCCCGTCCCAAACTGGGCCGCGTCAACGACAGTCCGAAGGACTGAGCATGCGCACGAGTCAGGAGTACACCAAAGAGGTGTATACAGACAGCCACAGGTTGCGGGAGCATCCAGGAAGCGCCAACCCCTTTTTTTCCTAAACTCTGAAATTTCTCTGCCATTTCCCGGCGAAAGTCTGTCAATTTTTTAGGACAAGTGCGCAATATAGAGTGTTTGGAGCATGCAAAATTTGAAGTTCGTCGGAAAATTTTTCGGCCTCCAAATTTGCCGACGTTTGGACCACACTTTGACCAAAATCCCGTCCCAAACTGGGCCGCGTCAACGACAGTCCGAAGGACTGAGCATGCGCACGAGTCAGGAGTACACCAAAGAGGTGTGTACAGACAGCCACAGGTTGCGGGAGCATCCAGGAAGCGCCAACACCTTTTTTTCCTAAACTCTGAAATTTCTCTGCCATTTCCTGGCGAAAGTCTGTCAATTGTTTAGGACAAGTGCGCAATATAGAGTGTTTGGAGCATCCAAAATTTGAAGTTCGTCGGAAAATTTTTCGACCTCCAAATTTGCCGACGTTTGGACCACACTTTGACCAAAATCCCGTCCCAAACTGGGCCGCGTCAACGACAGTCCGAAGGACTGAGCATGCGCACGAGTCAGGAGTACACCAAAGAGGTGTATACAGACAGCCACAGGTTGCGGGAGCATCCAGGAAGCGCCAACCCCTTTTTTTCCTAAACTCTGAAATTTCTCTGCCATTTCCCGGCGAAAGTCTGTCAATTTTTTAGGACAAGTGCGCAATATAGAGTGTTTGGAGCATGCAAAATTTGAAGTTCGTCGGAAAATTTTTCGACCTCCAAATTTGCCGACGTTTGGACCACACTTTGACCAAAATCCCGTCCCAAACTGGGCCGCGTCAACGACAGTCCGAAGGACTGAGCATGCGCACGAGTCATGAGTACACCAAAGAGGTGTGTACAGACAGCCACAGGTTGCGGGAGCATCCAGGAAGCGCCAACCCCTTTTTTTCCTAAACTCTTAAATTTCTCTGCCATTTCCCGGCGAAAGTCTGTCAATTTTTTAGGACAAGTGCGCAATATAGAGTGTTTGGAGCATGCAAAATTTGAAGTTCGTCGGAAAATTTTTCGACCTCCAAATTTGCCGAAGTTTGGACCACACTTTGACCAAAATCCCGTCCCAAACTGGGCCGCGTCAACGACAGTCCGAAGGACTGAGCATGCGCACGAGTCAGGAGTACACCAAAGAGGTGTGTACAGACAGCCACAGGTTGCGGGAGCATCCAGGAAGCGCCAACCCCTTTTTTTCCTAAACTCTGAAATTTCTCTGCCATTTCCCGGCGAAAGTCTGTCAATTTGTTAGGACAAGTGCGCAATATAGAGTGTTTGGAGCATGCAGAATTTGAAGTTCGTCGGAAAATTTTTCGACCTCCAAATTTGCCGACGTTTGGACCACACTTTGACCAAAATCCCGTCCCAAACTGGGCCGCGTCAACGACAGTCCGAAGGACTGAGCATGCGCACGAGTCATGAGTACACCAAAGAGGTGTGTACAGACAGCCACAGGTTGCGGGAGCATCCAGGAAGCGCCAACCCCTTTTTTTCCTAAACTCTTAAATTTCTCTGCCATTTCCCGGCGAAAGTCTGTCAATTTTTTAGGACAAGTGCGCAATATAGAGTGTTTGGAGCATGCAAAATTTGAAGTTCGTCGGAAAATTTTTCGACCTCCAAATTTGCCGAAGTTTGGACCACACTTTGACCAAAATCCCGTCCCAAACTGGGCCGCGTCAACGACAGTCCGAAGGACTGAGCATGCGCACGAGTCAGGAGTACACCAAAGAGGTGTGTACAGACAGCCACAGGTTGCGGGAGCATCCAGGAAGCGCCAACCCCTTTTTTTCCTAAACTCTGAAATTTCTCTGCCATTTCCCGGCGAAAGTCTGTCAATTTTTTAGGACAAGTGCGCAATATAGAGTGTTTGGAGCATGCAAAATTTGAATTTTGTCGGAAAATTGTTCGACCTCCAAATTTGCCGACGTTTGGACCACACTTTGACCAAAATCCCGTCCCAAACTGGGCCGCGTCAACGACAGTCCGAAGGACTGAGCATGCGCACGAGTCAGGAGTACACCAAAGAGGTGTGTACAGACAGCCACAGGTTGCGGGAGCATCCAGGAAGCGCCAACCCCTTTTTTTCCTAAACTCTGAAATTTCTCTGCCATTTCCCGGCGAAAGTCTGTCAATTTTTTAGGACAAGTGCGAAATATAGAGTGTTTGGAGCATGCAAAATTTGAAGTTCGTCGGAAAATTTAGCGACCTCCAAATTTGCCGAAGTTTGGACCACACTTTGACCAAAATCCCGTCCCAAACTGGGCCGCGTCAACGACAGTCCGAAGGACTGAGCATGCGCACGAGTCAGGAGTACACCAAAGAGGTGTGTACAGACAGCCACAGGTTGCGGGAGCATCCAGGAAGCGCCAACCCCTTTTTTTCCTAAACTCTGAAATTTCTCTGCCATTTCCCGGCGAAAGTCTGTCAATTTTTTAGGACAAGTGCGCAATATAGAGTGTTTGGAGCATGCAAAATTTGAATTTTGTCGGAAAATTGTTCGACCTCTAAATTTGCCGACGTTTGGACCACACTTTGACCAAAATCCCGTCCCAAACTGGGCCGCGTCAACGACAGTCCGAAGGACTGAGCATGCGCACGAGTCAGGAGTACACCAAAGAGGTGTGTACAGACAGCCACAGGTTGCGGGAGCATCCAGGAAGCGCCAACCCCTTTTTTTCCTAAACTCTGAAATTTCTCTGCCATTTCCCGGCGAAAGTCTGTCAATTTTTTAGGACAAGTGCGCAATATAGAGTGTTTGGAGCATGCAAAATTTGAAGTTCGTCGGAAAATTTTTCGACCTCCAAATTTGCCGACGTTTGGACCACACTTTGACCAAAATCCCGTCCCAAACTGGGCCGCGTCAACGACAGTCCGAAGGACTGAGCATGCGCACGAGTCAGGAGTACACCAAAGAGGTGTATACAGACAGCCACAGGTTGCGGGAGCATCCAGGAAGCGCCAACCCCTTTTTTTCCTAAACTCTGAAATTTCTCTGCCATTTCCCGGCGAAAGTCTGTCAATTTTTTAGGACAAGTGCGCAATATAGAGTGTTTGGAGCATGCAAAATTTGAAGTTCGTCGGAAAATTTTTCGGCCTCCAAATTTGCCGACGTTTGGACCACACTTTGACCAAAATCCCGTCCCAAACTGGGCCGCGTCAACGACAGTCCGAAGGACTGAGCATGCGCACGAGTCAGGAGTACACCAAAGAGGTGTGTACAGACAGCCACAGGTTGCGGGAGCATCCAGGAAGCGCCAACCCCTTTTTTTCCTAAACTCTGAAATTTCTCTGCCATTTCCCGGCGAAAGTCTGTCAATTGTTTAGGACAAGTGCGCAATATAGAGTGTTTGGAGCATACAAAATTTGAAGTTCGTCGGAAAATTTTTCGACCTCCAAATTTGCCGACGTTTGGACCACACTTTGACCAAAATCCCGTCCCAAACTGGGCCGCGTCAACGACAGTCCGAAGGACTGAGCATGCGCACGAGTCAGGAGTACACCAAAGAGGTGTGTACAGACAGCCACAGGTTGCGGGAGCATCCAGGAAGCGCCAACCCCTTTTTTTCCTAAACTCTGAAATTTCTCTGCCATTTCCCGGCGAAAGTCTGTCAATTTTTTAGGACAAGTGCGCAATATAGAGTGTTTGGAGCATGCAAAATTTGAAGTTCGTCGGAAAATTTTTCGACCTCCAAATTTGCCGACGTTTGGACCACACTTTGACCAAAATCCCGTCCCAAACTGGGCCGCGTCAACGACAGTCCGAAGGACTGAGCATGCGCACGAGTCAGGAGTACACCAAAGAGGTGTATACAGACAGCCACAGGTTGCGGGAGCATCCAGGAAGCGCCAACCCCTTTTTTTCCTAAACTCTGAAATTTCTCTGCCATTTCCCGGCGAAAGTCTGTCAATTTTTTAGGACAAGTGCGCAATATAGAGTGTTTGGAGCATGCAAAATTTGAAGTTCGTCGGAAAATTTTTCGGCCTCCAAATTTGCCGACGTTTGGACCACACTTTGACCAAAATCCCGTCCCAAACTGGGCCGCGTCAACGACAGTCCGAAGGACTGAGCATGCGCACGAGTCAGGAGTACACCAAAGAGGTGTGTACAGACAGCCACAGGTTGCGGGAGCATCCAGGAAGCGCCAACACCTTTTTTTCCTAAACTCTGAAATTTCTCTGCCATTTCCTGGCGAAAGTCTGTCAATTGTTTAGGACAAGTGCGCAATATAGAGTGTTTGGAGCATCCAAAATTTGAAGTTCGTCGGAAAATTTTTCGACCTCCAAATTTGCCGACGTTTGGACCACACTTTGACCAAAATCCCGTCCCAAACTGGGCCGCGTCAACGACAGTCCGAAGGACTGAGCATGCGCACGAGTCAGGAGTACACCAAAGAGGTGTATACAGACAGCCACAGGTTGCGGGAGCATCCAGGAAGCGCCAACCCCTTTTTTTCCTAAACTCTGAAATTTCTCTGCCATTTCCCGGCGAAAGTCTGTCAATTTTTTAGGACAAGTGCGCAATATAGAGTGTTTGGAGCATGCAAAATTTGAAGTTCGTCGGAAAATTTTTCGGCCTCCAAATTTGCCGACGTTTGGACCACACTTTGACCAAAATCCCGTCCCAAACTGGGCCGCGTCAACGACAGTCCGAAGGACTGAGCATGCGCACGAGTCAGGAGTACACCAAAGAGGTGTGTACAGACAGCCACAGGTTGCGGGAGCATCCAGGAAGCGCCAACCCCTTTTTTTCCTAAACTCTGAAATTTCTCTGCCATTTCCCGGCGAAAGTCTGTCAATTGTTTAGGACAAGTGCGCAATATAGAGTGTTTGGAGCATCCAAAATTTGAAGTTCGTCGGAAAATTTTTCGGCCTCCAAATTTGCCGACGTTTGGACCACACTTTGACCAAAATCCCGTCCCAAACTGGTCCGCGTCAACGACAGTCCGAAGGACTGAGCATGCGCACGAGTCAGGAGTACACCAAAGAGGTGTGTACAGACAGCCACAGGTTGCGGGAGCATCCAGGAAGCGCCAACCCCTTTTTTTCCTAAACTCTTAAATTTCTCTGCTATTTCCCGGCGAAAGTCTGTCAATTTTTTAGGACAAGTGCGCAATATAGAGTGTTTGGAGCATGCAAAATTTGAAGTTCGTCGGAAAATTTTTCGACCTCCAAATTTGCCGACGTTTGGACCACACTTTGACCAAAATCCCGTCCCAAACTGGGCCGCGTCAACGACAGTCCGAAGGACTGAGCATGCGCACGAGTCAGGAGTACACCAAAGAGGTGTATACAGACAGCCACAGGTTGCGGGAGCATCCAGGAAGCGCCAACCCCTTTTTTTCCTAAACTCTGAAATTTCTCTGCCATTTCCCGGCGAAAGTCTGTCAATTTTTTAGGACAAGTGCGCAATATAGAGTGTTTGGAGCATGCAAAATTTGAAGTTCGTCGGAAAATTTTTCGGCCTCCAAATTTGCCGACGTTTGGACCACACTTTGACAAAAATCCCGTCCCAAACTGGGCCGCGTCAACGACAGTCCGAAGGACTGAGCATGCGCACGAGTCAGGAGTACACCAAAGAGGTGTGTACAGACAGCCACAGGTTGCGGGAGCATCCAGGAAGCGCCAACCCCTTTTTTTCCTAAACTCTTAAATTTCTCTGCCATTTCCCTGCGAAAGTCTGTCAATTTTTTAGGACAAGTGCGCAATATAGAGTGTTTGGAGCATCCAAAATTTGAAGTTCGTCGGAGAAATTTTCGACCTCCAAATTTGCCGACGTTTGGACCACACTTTGACCAAAATCCCGTCCCAAACTGGGCCGCGTCAACGACAGTCCGAAGGACTGAGCATGCGCACGAGTCAGGAGGACACCAAATAGGTGTGTACAGACAGCCACAGGTTGCGGGAGCATCCAGGAAGCGCCAACCCCTTTTTTTCCTAAACTCTGAAATTTCTCTGCCATTTCCCGGCGAAAGTCTGTCAATTTTTTAGGACAAGTGCGCAATATAGAGTGTTTGGAGCATGCACAATTTGAAGTTCGTCGGCAAATTTTTCGACCTCCAAATTTGCCGACGTTTGGACCACACTTTGACCAAAATCCCGTCCCAAACTGGGCCGCGTCAACGACAGTCCGAAGGACTGAGCATGCGCACGAGTCAGGAGTACACCAAAGAGGTGTGTACAGACAGCCACAGGTTGCGGGAGCATCCAGGAAGCGCCAACCCCTTTTTTTCCTAAACTCTGAAATTTCTCTGCCATTTCCCGGCGAAAGTCTGTCAATTTTTTAGGACAAGTGCGCAATATAGAGTGTTTGGAGCATGCAAAATTTGAATTTTGTCGGAAAATTGTTCGACCTCCAAATTTGCCGACGTTTGGACCACACTTTGACCAAAATCCCGTCCCAAACTGGGCCGCGTCAACGACAGTCCGAAGGACTGAGCATGCGCACGAGTCAGGAGTACACCAAAGAGGTGTGTACAGACAGCCACAGGTTGCGGGAGCATCCAGGAAGCGCCAACCCCTTTTTTTCCTAAACTCTGAAATTTCTCTGCCATTTCCCGGCGAAAGTCTGTCAATTTTTTAGGACAAGTGCGCAATATAGAGTGTTTGGAGCATGCAAAATTTGAAGTTCGTCGGAAAATTTTTCGACCTCCAAATTTGCCGAAGTTTGGACCACACTTCGACCAAAATCCCGTCCCAAACTGGGCCGCGTCAACGACAGTCCGAAGGACTGAGCATGCGCACGAGTCAGGAGTACACCAAAGAGGTGTGTACAGACAGCCACAGGTTGCGGGAGCATCCAGGAAGCGCCAACCCTTTTTTCCTAAACTCTGAAATTTCTCTGCCATTTCCCGGCGAAAGTCTGTCAATTTTTTAGGACAAGTGCGCAATATAGAGTGTTTGGAGCATGCAAAATTTGAATTTTGTCGGAAAATTGTTCGACCTCCAAATTTGCCGACGTTTGGACCACACTTTGACCAAAATCCCGTCCCAAACTGGGCCGCGTCAACGACAGTCCGAAGGACTGAGCATGCGCACGAGTCAGGAGTACACCAAAGAGGTGTGTACAGACAGCCACAGGTTGCGGGAGCATCCAGGAAGCGCCAACCCCTTTTTTTCCTAAACTCTGAAATTTCTCTGCCATTTCCCGGCGAAAGTCTGTCAATTTTTTAGGACAAGTGCGCAATATAGAGTGTTTGGAGCATGCAAAATTTGAAGTTCGTCGGAAAATTTTTCGACCTCCAAATTTGCCGACGTTTGGACCACACTTTGACCAAAATCCCGTCCCAAACTGGGCCGCGTCAACGACAGTCCGAAGGACTGAGCATGCGCACGAGTCAGGAGTACACCAAAGAGGTGTATACAGACAGCCACAGGTTGCGGGAGCATCCAGGAAGCGCCAACCCCTTTTTTTCCTAAACTCTGAAATTTCTCTGCCATTTCCCGGCGAAAGTCTGTCAATTTTTTAGGACAAGTGCGCAATATAGAGTGTTTGGAGCATGCAAAATTTGAAGTTCGTCGGAAAATTTTTCGGCCTCCAAATTTGCCGACGTTTGGACCACACTTTGACCAAAATCCCGTCCCAAACTGGGCCGCGTCAACGACAGTCCGAAGGACTGAGCATGCGCACGAGTCAGGAGTACACCAAAGAGGTGTGTACAGACAGCCACAGGTTGCGGGAGCATCCAGGAAGCGCCAACCCCTTTTTTTCCTAAACTCTTAAATTTCTCTGCCATTTCCCGGCGAAAGTCTGTCAATTTTTTAGGACAAGTGCGCAATATAGAGTGTTTGGAGCATCCAAAATTTGAAGTTCGTCGGAGAATTTTTCGACCTCCAAATTTGCCGACGTTTGGACCACACTTTGACCAAAATCCCGTCCCAAACTGGGCCGCGTCAACGACAGTCCGAAGGACTGAGCATGCGCACGAGTCAGGAGTACACCAAAGAGGTGTGTACAGACAGCCACAGGTTGCGGGAGCATCCAGGAAGCGCCAACCCCTTTTTTTCCTAAACTCTTAAATTTCTCTGCCATTTCCCGGCGAAAGTCTGTCAATTTTTTAGGACAAGTGCGCAATATAGAGTGTTTGGAGCATGCAAAATTTGAAGTTCGTCGGAAAATTTTTCGACCTCCAAATTTGCCGAAGTTTGGACCACACTTTGACCAAAATCCCGTCCCAAACTGGGCCGCGTCAACGACAGTCCGAAGGACTGAGCATGCGCACGAGTCAGGAGTACACCAAAGAGGTGTGTACAGACAGCCACAGGTTGCGGGAGCATCCAGGAAGCGCCAACCCCTTTTTTTCCTAAACTCTGAAATTTCTCTGCCATTTCCCGGGGAAAGTCTGTCAATTTTTTAGGACAAGTGCGCAATATAGAGTGTTTGGAGCATGCAAAATGTGAAGTTCGTCGGAAAATTTTTCGACCTCCAAATTTGCCGACGTTTGGACCACACTTTGACCAAAATCCCGTCCCAAACTGGGCCGCGTCAACGGCAGTCCGAAGGACTGAGCATGCGCACGAGTCAGGAGTACACCAAAGAGGTGTGTACAGACAGCCACAGGTTGCGGGAGCATCCAGGAAGCGCCAACCCCTTTTTTTCCTAAACTCTGAAATTTCTCTGCCATTTCCCGGCGAAAGTCTGTCAATTTTTTAGGACAAGTGCGCAATATAGAGTGTTTGGAGCATGCAAAATTTGAAGTTCGTCGGAAAATTTTTCGACCTCCAAATTTGCCGACGTTTGGACCACACTTTGACCAAAATCCCGTCCCAAACTGGGCCGCGTCAACGACAGTCCGAAGGACTGAGCATGCGCACGAGTCAGGAGTACACCAAAGAGGTGTGTACAGACAGCCACAGGTTGCGGGAGCATCCAGGAAGCGCCAACCCCTTTTTTCCCTAAACTCTGAAATTTCTCTGCCATTTCCCGGCGAAAGTCTGTCAATTTTTAGGACAAGTGCGCAATATAGAGTGTTTGGAGCATGCAAAATTTGAAGTTCGTCGGAAAATGTTTCGACCTCCAAATTTGCCGACGTTTGGACCACACTTTGACCAAAATCCCTTCCCAAACTGGGCCGCGTCAACGACAGTCCGAAGGACTGAGCATGCGCACGAGTCAGGAGTACACCAAAGAGGTGTGTACAGACAGCCACAGGTTGCGGGAGCATCCAGGAAGCGCCAACCCCTTTTTTTCCTAAACTCTGAAATTTCTCTGCCATTTCCCGGCGAAAGTCTGTCAATTTTTTAGGACAAGTGCGCAATATAGAGTGTTTGGAGCATGCAAAATTTGAAGTTCGTCGGAAAATGTTTCGACCTCCAAATTTGCCGACGTTTGGACCACATTTTGACCAAAATCCTTCCCAAACTGGGCCGCGTCAACGACAGTCCCGAAGGACTGAGCATGCGCACGAGTCAGGAGTACACCAAAGAGGTGTGTACAGACAGCCACAGGTTGCGGGAGCATCAGAAAACGCCAACCCCTTTTTTTCCTAAACTCTGAAATTTCTCTGCCATTTCCCGGCGAAGTCTGTCAATTTTTTAGGACAAGTGCGCAATATAGAGTGTTTGGAGCATGCAAAATTTGAAGTTTGTCGGAAAATTTTTCGACCTCCAAATTTGCCGACGTTTGGACCACACTTTGACCAAAATCCGTCCCAAACTGGGCCGCGTCAACGGCAGTCCGAAGGACTGAGCATGCGCACGAGTCAGGAGTACACCAAAGAGGTGTGTACAGACAGCCACAGGTTGCGGGAGCATCCAGGAAGCGCCAACCCCTTTTTTTTCCTAAACTCTGAAATTCTCTGCCATTTCCCGGCGAAAGTCTGTCAAGTTTTTTAGGACAAGTGCGCAATATAGAGTGTTTGGAGCATGCAAAATTTGAAGTTCGTCGGAAAATTTTCGACCTCCAAATTTGCCGACGTTTGGACCACACTTTGACCAAAATCCCGTCCCAAACTGGGCCGCGTCAACGACAGTCCGAAGGACTGAGCATGCGCACGAGTCAGGAGTACACCAAAGAGGTGTGTACAGACAGCCACAGGTTGCGGGAGCATCCAGGAAGCGCCAACCCCTTTTTTCCCTAAACTCTGAAATTTCTCTGCCATTTCCCGGCGAAAGTCTGTCAATTTTTTAGGACAAGTGCGCAATATAGAGTGTTTGGAGCATGCAAATTTGAAGTTCGTCGGAAAATGTTTCGACCTCCAAATTTGCCGACGTTTGGACCACACTTTAACCAAAATCCCTTCCCAAACTGGGCCGCGTCAACGACAGTCCGAAGGACTGAGCATGCGCACGAGTCAGGAGTACACCAAAGAGGTGTGTACAGACAGCCACAGGTTGCGGGAGCATCCAGGAAGCGCCAACCCCTTTTTTTCCTAAACTCTGAAATTTCTCTGCCATTTCCCGGCGAAAGTCTGTCAATTTTTTAGGACAAGTGCGCAATATAGAGTGTTTTGGAGCATGCAAAATTTGAAGTTCGTCGGAAAATTTTTCGACCTCCAAATTTGCCGACGTTTGGACCACACTTTGACCAAAATCCCGTCCCAAACTCGGCCGCGTCAACGACAGTCCGAAGGACTGAGCATGCGCACGAGTCAGGAGTACACCAAAGAGGTGTGTACAGACAGCCACAGGTTGCGGGAGCATCCAGGAAGCGCCACACCCTTTTTTTCCTAAACTCTGAAATTTCTCTGCCATTTCCCGGCGAAAGTCTGTCAATTTTTTAGGACAAGTGCGCAATATAGAGTGTTTGGAGCATGCAAAATTGAAGTTCGTCGGAAAATTTTTCGACCTCCAAATTTGCCGACGTTTGGACCACACTTTGACCAAAATCCGTCCCAAACTGGGCCGCGTCAACGACAGTCCGAAGGACTGAGCATGCGCACGAGTCAGGAGTACACCAAAGAGGTGTGTACAGACAGCCACAGGTTGCGGAGCATCCAGGAAGCGCCAACCCCTTTTTTTCCTAAACTCTGAAATTTCTCTGCCATTTCCCGGCGAAAGTCTGTCAATTTTTTAGGACAATTGCGCAATATAGAGTGTTTGGAGCATGCAAAATTTGAAGTTCGTCGGAAAATTTTTCGACCTCCAAATTTGCCGACGTTTGCACCACACTTTGACCAAAATCCCGTCCCAAACTGGGCCGCGTCAACGACAGTCCGAAGGACTGAGCATGCGCACGAGTCAGGAGTACACCAAAGAGGTGTATACAGACAGCCACAGGTTGCGGGAGCATCCAGGAAGCGCCAACCCCTTTTTTTCCTAAACTCTGAAATTTCTCTGCCATTTTCCCGGCGAAAGTCTGTCAATTTTTTAGGACAAGTGCGCAATATAGAGTGTTTGGAGCATGCAAAATTTGAAGTTCGTCGGAAAACTTTTCGACCTCCAAATTTGCCGACGTTTGGACCACACTTTGACCAAAATCCCGTCCCAAACTGGGCCGCGTCAACGACAGTCCGAAGGACTGAGCATGCGCACGAGTCAGGAGTACACCAAAGAGGTGTGTACAGACAGCCACAGGTTGCGGGAGCATCCAGGAAGCGCCAACCCCTTTTTTTCCTAAACTCTGAAATTTCTCTGCCATTTCCCGGCGAAAGTCTGTCAAGTTTTTTAGGACAAGTGCGCAATATAGAGTGTTTGGAGCATGCAAAATTTGAAGTTCGTCGGAAAATTTTTCGACCTCCAAATTTGCCGACGTTTGGACCACACTTTGACCAAAATCCCGTCCCAAACTGGGCCGCGTCAACGACAGTCCGAAGGACTGAGCATGCGCACGAGTCAGGAGTACACCAAAGAGGTGTGTACAGACAGCCACAGGTTGCGGAGCATCCAGGAAGCGCCAACCCCTTTTTTCCCTAAACTCTGAAATTTCTCTGCCATTTCGCGGCGAAAGTCTGTCAATTTTTTAGGACAGTGCGCAATATAGAGTGTTTGGAGCATGCAAAATTTGAAGTTCGTCGGAAAATGTTTCGACCTCCAAATTTGCCGACGTTTGGACACACTTTGACCAAAATCCCTTCCCAAACTGGGCCGCGTCAACGACAGTCCGAAGGACTGAGCATGCGCACGAGTCAGGAGTACACCAAAGAGTGTGTACAGACAGCCACAGGTTGCGGGAGCATCCAGGAAGCGCCAACCCCTTTTTTTTCCTAAACTCTGAAATTTCTCTGCCATTTCCGGCGAAAGTCTGTCAATTTTTAGGACAAGTGCGCAATATAGAGTGTTTGGAGCATGCAAAATTTGAAGTTCGTCGGAAAATTTTTTCGACCTCCAAATTTGCCGACGTTTGGACCACACTTTGACCAAAATCCCGTCCCAAACTCGGCCGCGTCAACGACAGTCCGAAGGACTGAGCATGCGCACGAGTCAGGAGTACACCAAAGAGGTGTGTACAGACAGCCACAGGTTGCGGGAGCATCCAGGAAGCGCCAACCCCTTTTTTCCTAAACTCTGAAATTTCTCTGCCCATTTCCCGGCGAAAGTCTGTCAATTTTTTAGGACAAGTGCGCAATATAGAGTGTTTGGAGCATGCAAAATTTGAAGTTCGTCGGAAAATTTTTCGACCTCCAAATTTGCCGACGTTTGGACCACACTTTGACCAAAATCCCGTCCCAAACTGGGCCGCGTCAACGACAGTCGAAGGACTGAGCATGCGCACGAGTCAGGAGTACACCAAAGAGGTGTATACAGACAGCCACAGGTTGCGGGAGCATCCAGGAAGCGCCAACCCCTTTTTTTCCTAAACTCTGAAATTTCTCTGCCATTTCCCGGCGAAAGTCTGTCATTTTTTTAGGACAAGTGCGCAATATAGAGTGTTTGGAGCATGCAAAATTTGAAGTTCGTCGGAAAAGTTTCGACCTCCAAATTTGCCGACGTTTGGACCACACTTTGACCAAAAATCCCTTCCCAAACTGGGCCGCGTCAACGACAGTCCGAAGGACTGAGCATGCGCACGAGTCAGGAGTACACCAAAGAGGTGTGTACAGACAGCCACAGGTTGCGGGAGCATCCAGGAAGCGCCAACCCTTTTTTTCCTAAACTCTGAAATTTCTCTGCCATTTCCGGCGAAAGTCTGTCAATTTTTTAGGACAAGTGCGCAATATAGAGTATTTGGAGCATGCAAAATTTGAAGTTCGTCGGAAAATTTTTCGACCTCCAAAATTTGCCGACGTTTGGACCACACTTTGACCAAAATCCCGTCCCAAACTCGGCCGCGTCAACGACAGTCCGAAGGACTGAGCATGCGCACGAGTCAGGAGTACACCAAAGAGGTGTGTACAGACAGCCACAGGTTGCGGGAGCATCCAGGAAGCGCCAACCCCTTTTTTTTCCTAAACTCTGAAATTTCTCTGCCATTTCCCGGCGAAAGTCTGTCAATTTTTTAGGACAAGTGCGCAATATAGAGTATTTGGAGCATGCAAAATTTGAAGTTCGTCGGAAAATTTTTCGACCTCCAAATTTGCCGACGTTTGGACCACACTTTGACCAAAATCCCGTCCCAAACTCGGCCGCGTCAACGACAGTCCGAAGGACTGAGCATGCGCACGAGTCAGGAGTACACCCAAAGAGGTGTGTACAGACAGCCACAGGTTGCGGGAGCATCCAGGAAGCGCCAACCCCCTTTTTTTCCTAACTCTGAATTTCTCTGCCATTTCCCGGCGAAAGTCTGTCAATTTTTTAGGACAAGTGCGCAATATAGAGTGTTTGGAGCATGCAAAATTTGAAGTTCGTCGGAAAATTTTTCGACCTCCAAATTTGCCGACGTTTGGACCACACTTTGACCAAAATCCCGTCCCAAACTGGGCCGCGTCAACGACAGTCCGAAGGCTGAGCATGCGCACGAGTCAGGAGTACACCAAAGAGGTGTGTACAGACAGCCACAGGTTGCGGGAGCATCCAGGAAGGCGCCAACCCCTTTTTTCCTAAACTCTGAAATTTCTCTGCCATTTCCCGGCGAAAGTCTGTCAATTTTTTAGGACAATTGCGCAATATAGAGTGTTTGGAGCATGCAAAATTTGAAGTTCGTCGGAAAATTTTTCGACCTCCAAATTTGCCGACGTTTGCACCACACTTTGACCAAATCCCGTCCCAAACTGGGCCGCGTCAACGACAGTCCGAAGGACTGAGCATGCGCACGAGTCAGGAGTACACCAAAGAGTGTATACAGACAGCCACAGGTTGCGGGAGCATCCAGGAAGCGCCAACCCCTTTTTTTCCTAAACTCTGAAATTTCTCTGCATTCCCGGCGAAAGTCTGTCAATTTTTTAGGACAAGTGCGCAATATAGAGTGTTTGGAGCATGCAAAATTTGAAGTTCGTCGGAAAACTTTTCGACCTCCAAATTTGCCGACGTTTGGACACACTTTGACCAAAATCCCGTCCCAAACTGGGCCGCGTCAACGACAGTCCGAAGGACTGAGCATGCGCACGAGTCAGGAGTACACCAAAGAGGTGTGTACAGACAGCCACAGGTTGCGGGAGCATCCCAGGAAGCGCCAACCCCTTTTTTTCCTAAACTCTGAAAATTTCTCTGCCATTTCCCGGCGAAAGTCTGTCAAGTTTTTTAGGACAAGTGCGCAATATAGAGTGTTTGGAGCATGCAAAATTTGAAGTTCGTCGGAAAATTTTTCGACCTCCAAATTTGCCGACGTTTGGACCACACTTTGACCAAAATCCCGTCCCCAAACTGGGCCGCGTCAACGACAGTCCGAAGGACTGAGCATGCGCACGAGTCAGGAGTACACCAAAGAGGTGTGTACAGACAGCCACAGGTTGCGGGAGCATCCAGGAAGCGCCAACCCCTTTTTTCCCTAAACTCTGAAATTTCTCTGCCATTTCGCGGCGAAAGTCTGTCAATTTTTTAGGACAAGTGCGCAATATAGAGTGTTTGGAGCATGCACAATTTGAAGTTCGTCGGAAAATGTTTCGACCTCCAAATTTGCCGACGTTTGGACCACACTTGACCAAAATCCCTTCCCAAACTGGGCCGCGTCAACGACAGTCCGAATGACTGAGCATGCGCACGAGTCAGGAGTACACCAAAGAGGTGTGTACAGACAGCCACAGGTTGCGGGAGCATCCAGGAAGCGCCAACCCCTTTTTTTCCTAACTCTGAAATTTCTCTGCCATTTCCCGGCGAAAGTCTGTCAATTTTTTAGGACAGTGCGCAATATAGAGTGTTTGGAGCATGCAAATTTGAAGTTCGTCGGAAAATTTTTCGACCTCCAAATTTGCCGACGTTTGGACCACACTTTGACCAAAATCCCGTCCCAAACTCGGCCGCGTCAACGACAGTCCGAAGGACTGAGCATGCGCACGAGTCAGGAGTACACCAAAGAGGTGTGTACAGACAGCCACAGGTTGCGGGAGCATCCAGGAAGCGCCAACCCCTTTTTTCCTAAACTCTGAAATTTCTCTGCCATTCCTGGCGAAAGTCTGTCAATTTTTTAGGACAAGTGCGCAATATAGAGTGTTTGGAGCATGCAAAATTTGAAGTCGTCGGAAAATTTTTCGACCTCCCAAATTTGCCGACGTTTGGACCACACTTTGACCAAAATCCCGTCCCAAACTGGGCCGCGTCAACGACAGTCCGAAGGACTGAGCATGCGCACGAGTCAGGAGTACACCAAAGAGGTGTGTACAGACAGCCACAGGTTGCGGGAGCATCCAGGAAGCGCCAACCCCTTTTTTTCGTAAACTCTATAATTTCTCTGCATTTCCCGGCGAAAGTCTGTCATTTTTTAGGACAATTGCGCAATATAGAGTGTTTGGAGCATGCAAAATTTGAAGTTCGTCGGAAATTTTTCGACCTCCAAATTTGCCGACGTTTGCACCACACTTTGACCAAAATCCCGTCCCAAACTGGGCCGCGTCAACGACAGTCCGAAGGACTGAGCATGCGCACGAGTCAGGAGTACACCAAAGAGGTGTATACAGACAGCCACAGGTTGCGGGAGCATCCAGGAAGCGCCAACCCCTTTTTTTCCTAAACTCTGAAATTTCTCTGCCATTTCCCGGCGAAAGTCTGTCAATTTTTTAGGACAAGTGCGCAATATAGAGTGTTTGGAGCATGCAAAATTTGAAGTTCGTCGGAAACTTTTCGACCTCCAAATTTGCCGACGTTTGGACACACTTTGACCAAACGTCGGCAAATTTGGAGGTCGAAAAGTTTTCCGACGAACTTCAAATTTTGCATGCTCCAAACACTCTATATTGCGCACTTGTCCTAAAAAATTGACAGACTTTCGCCGGGAAATGGCAGAGAAATTTCAGAGTTTAGGAAAAAAAGGGTGTTGGCGCTTCTGGATGCTCCCGCAACCTGTGGCTGTCTGTATACACCTCTTTGGTGTACTCCTGACTCGTGCGCATGCTCAGTCCTTCGGACTGTCGTTGACGCGGCCCAGTTTGGGACGGGATTTTGGTCAAGTGTGGTGCAAACGTCGGCAAATTTGGAGGTCGAAAAATTTTCCGACGAACTTCAATTTTGCATGCTCCAAACACTCTATATTGCGCAATTGTCCTAAAAAATTGACAGACTTTCGCCGGGAAATGGCAGAGAAATTATAGAGTTTACGAAAAAAAGGGGTTGGCGCTTCCTGGATGCTCCCGCAACCTGTGGCTGTCTGTACACACCTCTTTGGTGTACTCCTGACTCGTGCGCATGCTCAGTCCTTCGGACTGTCGTTGACGCGGCCCAGTTTGGGACGGGATTTTGGTCAAAAGTGTGGTCCAAACGTCGGCAAATTTGGAGGTCGAAAAATTTTCCGACGAACTTCAAATTTTGCATGCTCCAAACACTCTATATTGCGCACTTGTCCTAAAAAATTGACAGACTTTCGCAGGAAATGGCAGAGAAATTTCAGAGTTTAGGAAAAAAGGGGTTGGCGCTTCCTGGATGCTCCCGCAACCTGTGGCTGTCTGTACACACCTCTTTGGTGTACTCCTGACTCGTGCGCATGCTCAGTCCTTCGGACTGTCGTTGACGCGGCGAGTTTGGACGGGGATTTTGGTCAAAGTGTGGTCCAAACGTCGGCAAATTTGGAGGTCGAAAATTTTCCGACGAACTTCAAATTTTGCATGCTCCAAACACTCTATATTGCGCACTTGTCCTAAAAAATTGACAGACTTTCGCGGGAAATGGCAGAGAAATTTCAGAGTTTAGGAAAAAAAGGGGTTGGCGCTTCCTGGATGCTCCCGCAACCTGTGGCTGTCTGTACAACACCTCTTTGGTGTACTCCTGACTCGTGCGCATGCTCAGTCATTCGGACTGTCGTTGACGCGGCCCAGTTTGGGAAGGGATTTTGGTCAAAGTGTGGTCCAAACGTCGGCAAATTTGGAGGTCGAAACATTTTCCGACGAACTTCAAATTGTGCATGCTCCAAACACTCTATATTGCGCACTTGTCCTAAAAAATTGACAGACTTTCGCCGCGAAATGGCAGAGAAATTTCAGAGTTAGGGAAAAAAGGGGTTGGCGCTTCCTGGATGCTCCCGCAACCTGTGGCTGTCTGTACACACCTCTTTGGTGTACTCCTGACTCGTGCGCATGCTCAGTCCTTCGGACTGTCGTTGACGCGGCCCAGTTTGGGACGGGATTTTGGTCAAAGTGTGGTCCAAACGTCGGCAATTTGGAGGTCGAAAAATTTTCGACGAACTTCAAATTTTGCATGCTCCAAACACTCTATATTGCGCACTTGTCCTAAAAAACTTGACAGACTTTCGCCGGGAAATGGCAGAGAAATTTCAGAGTTTAGGAAAAAAAGGGGTTGGCGCTTCCTGGATGCTCCCCGCAACCTGTGGCTGTCTGTACACACCTCTTTGGTGTACTCCTGACTCAGTGCGCATGCTCAGTCCTTCGGACTGTCGTTGGACGCGGCCCAGTTTGGGACGGGATTTTGGTCAAAGTGTGGTCCAAACGTCGGCAAATTTGGAGGTCGAAAAGTTTTCCGACGAACTTCAAATTTTGCATGCTCCAAACACTCTATATTGCGCACTTGTCCTAAAAAATTGACAGACTTTCGCCGGGAAATGGCAGAGAAATTTCAGAGTTTAGGAAAAAAAGGGGTTGGCGCTTCCTGGATGCTCCCGCAACCTGTGGCTGTCTGTATACACCTCTTTGGTGTACTCCTGACTCGTGCGCAATGCTCAGTCCTTCGGACTGTCGTTGACGCGGCCCAGTTTGGGACGGGATTTTGGTCAAAGTGTGGTGCAAACGTCGGCAATTTGGAGGTCGAAAAATTTTCCGACCGAACTTCAAATTTTGCATGCTCCAAACACTCTATATTGCGCAATTGTCCTAAAAAATTGACAGACTTTCGCCGGGGAAATGGCAGAGAAATTTCAGAGTTTAGGAAAAAAAGGGGTTGGCGCTTCCCTGGATGCTCCCGCAACCTGTGGCTGTCTGTACACACCTCTTTGGTGTACTCCTGACTCGTGCGCATGCTCAGTCCTTCGGACTGTCGTTGACGCGGCCCAGTTTGGGACGGGATTTTGGTCAAAGTGTGGTCCAAACGTCGGCAAATTTGGAGGTCGAAAAATTTTCCGACGAACTTCAAATTTTGCATGCTCCAAACACTCTATATTGCGCACTTGTCCTAAAAAATTGACAGACTTTCGCGGGAAATGGCAGAGAAATTTCAGAGTTTAGGAAAAAAAAGGGGGTTGGCGCTTCCTGGATGCTCCCGCAACCTGTGGCTGTCTGTACACACCTCTTTGGTGTACTCCTGACTCGTGCGCATGCTCAGTCCTTCGGACTGTCGTTGACGCGGCCGAGTTTGGGACGGGATTTTGGTCAAAGTGTGGTCCAAACGTCGGCAAATTTGGAGGTCGAAAAATTTTCCGACGAACTTCAAATTTTGCATGCTCCAAATACTCTATATTGCGCACTTGTCCTAAAAATTGACAGACTTTCGCCGGGAAATGGCAGAGAAATTTCAGAGTTTAGGAAAAAAAAGGGGTTGGCGCTTCCTGGATGCTCCCGCAACCTGTGGCTGTCTGTACACACCTCTTTGGTGTACTCCTGACTCGTGCGCATGCTCAGTCCTTCGGACTGTCGTTGACGCGGCCGAGTTTGGGACGGGATTTTGGTCAAAGTGTGGTCCAAACGTCGGCAATTTGGAGGTCGAAAAATTTTCCGACGAACTTCAAATTTTGCATGCTCCAAATACTCTATATTGCGCACTTGTCCTAAAAATTGACAGACTTTCGCCGGGAAATGGCAGAGAAATTTCAGAGTTTAGGAAAAAAAGGGGTTGGCGCTTCCTGGATGCTCCCGCAACCTGTGGCTGTCTGTACACACCTCTTTGGTGTACTCCTGACTCGTGCGCATGCTCAGTCCTTCGGACTGTCGTTGACGCGGCCCAGTTTGGGAAGGGATTTTGGTCAAAGTGTGGTCCAAACGTCGGCAAATTTGGAGGTCGAAACATTTTCCGACGAACTTCAAATTTTGCATGCTCCAAACACTCTATATTGCGCACTTGTCCTAAAAAAATGACAGACTTTCGCCGGGAAATGGCAGAGAAATTTCAGAGTTTAGGAAAAAAAAGGGAGTTGGCGCTTCCTGGATGCTCCCGCAACCCTGTGGCTGTCTGTATACACCTCTTTGGTGTACTCCTGACTCCGTGCGCATGCTCAGTCCTTCGGACTGTCGTTGACGCGGCCCAGTTTGGGACGGGATTTTGGTCAAAGTGTGGTCCAAACGTCGGCAAATTTGGAGGTCGAAAAATTTTCCGACGAACTTCAAATTTTGCATGCTCCAAACACTCTATATTGCGCACTTGTCCTAAAAAATTGACAGACTTTCGCCGGGAAATGGCAGAGAAATTTCAGAGTTTAGGAAAAAAGGGGTTGGCGCTTCCTGGATGCTCCCGCAACCTGTGGCTGTCTGTACACACCTCTTTGGTGTACTCCTGACTCGTGCGCATGCTCAGTCCTTCGGACTGTCGTTGACGCGGCCGAGTTTGGGACGGGATTTTGGTCAAAGTGTGGTCCAAACGTCGGCAAATTTGGAGGTCGAAAAATTTTCCGACGAACTTCAAATTTTGCATGCTCCAAACACTCTATATTGCGCACTTGTCCTAAAAAATTGACAGACTTTCGCCGGGAAATGGCAGAGAAATTTCAGAGTTTAGGAAAAAAAGGGGTTGGCGCTTCCTGGATGCTCCCGCAACCTGTGGCTGTCTGTACACACCTCTTTGGTGTACTCCTGACTCGTGCGCATGCTCAGTCCTTCGGACTGTCGTTGACGCGGCCCAGTTTGGGAAGGGATTTTGGTCAAAGTGTGGTCCAAACGTCGGCAAATTTGGAGGTCGAAACATTTTCCGACGAACTTCAAATTTTGCATGCTCCAAACACTCTATATTGCGCACTTGTCCTAAAAAATTGACAGACTTTCGCCGCGAAATGGCAGAGAAATTTCAGAGTTTAGGGAAAAAAAGGGGTTGGCGCTTCCTGGATGCTCCCGCAACCTGTGGCTGTCTGTACACACCTCTTTGGTGTACTCCTGACTCGTGCGCATGCTCAGTCCTTCGGACTGTCGTTGACGCGGCCCAGTTTGGGACGGGATTTTGGTCAAAGTGTGGTCCAAACGTCGGCAAATTTGGAGGTCGAAAAATTTTCCGACGAACTTCAAATTTTGCATGCTCCAAACACTCTATATGCGCACTTGTCCTAAAAAACTTGACAGACTTTCGCCGGGAAATGGCAGAGAAATTTCAGAGTTTAGGAAAAAAAAAGGGGTTGGCGCTTCCTGGATGCTCCCGCAACCTGTGGCTGTCTGTACACACCTCTTTGGTGTACTCCTGACTCGTGCGCATGCTCAGTCCTTCGGACTGTCGTTGACGCGGCCCAGTTTGGGACGGGATTTTGGTCAAAGTGTGGTCCAAACGTCGGCAAATTTGGAGGTCGAAAAGTTTTCCGACGAACTTCAAATTTTGCATGCTCCAAACACTCTATATTGCGCACTTGTCCTAAAAAATTGACAGACTTTCGCCGGGAAATGGCAGAGAAATTTCAGAGTTTAGGAAAAAAGGGGTTGGCGCTTCCTGGATGCTCCCGCAACTGTGGCTGTCTGTATACACCTCTTTGGTGTACTCCTGACTCGTGCGCATGCTCAGTCCTTCGGACTGTCGTTGACGCGGCCCAGTTTGGGACGGGATTTTGGTCAAAGTGTGGTGCAAACGTCGGCAAATTTGGAGGTCGAAAAATTTTCCGACGAACTTCAAATTTTGCATGCTCCAAACACTCTATATTGCGCAATTGTCCTAAAAAATTGACAGACTTTCGCCGGGAAATGGCAGAGAAATTTCAGAGTTTAGGAAAAAAAGGGGTTGGCGCTTCCTGGATGCTCCCGCAACCTGTGGCTGTCTGTACACACCTCTTTGGTGTACTCCTGACTCGTGCGCATGCTCAGTCCTTCGGACTGTCGTTGACGCGGCCCAGTTTGGACGGGGATTTTGGTCAAAGTGTGGTCCAAACGTCGGCAAATTTGGAGGTCGAAAAATTTTCCGACGAACTTCAAATTTTGCATGCTCCAAACACTCTATATTGCGCACTTGTCCTAAAAAATTGACAGACTTTCGCCGGGAAATGGCAGAGAAATTTCAGAGTTTAGGAAAAAAAGGGGTTGGCGCTTCCTGGATGCTCCCGCAACCTGTGGCTGTCTGTACACACCTCTTTGGTGTACTCCTGACTCGTGCGCATGCTCAGTCCTTCGGACTGTCGTTGACGCGGCGAGTTTGGGACGGATTTTGGTCAAAGTGTGGTCCAAACGTCGGCAAATTTGGAGGTCGAAAAATTTTCCGACGAACTTCAATTTTGCATGCTCCAAACACTCTATATTGCGCACTTGTCCTAAAAAATTGACAGACTTTCGCGGGAAATGGCAGAGAAATTTCAGAGTTTAGGAAAAAAAGGGGTTGGCGCTTCCTGGATGCTCCCGCAACCTGTGGCTGTCTGTACACACCTCTTTGGTGTACTCCTGACTCGTGCGCATGCTCAGTCTTCGGACTGTCGTTGACGCGGCCCAGTTTGGGAAGGGATTTTGGTTAAAGTGTGGTCCAAACGTCGGCAAATTTGGAGGTCGAAACATTTTCCGACGAACTTCAAATTTTGCATGCTCCAAACACTCTATATTGCGCACTTGTCCTAAAAAATTGACAGACTTTCGCCGGGAAATGGCAGAGAAATTTCAGAGTTTAGGGAAAAAAGGGGTTGGCGCTTCCTGGATGCTCCCGCAACCTGTGGCTGTCTGTACACACCTCTTTGGTGTACTCCTGACTCGTGCGCATGCTCAGTCCTTCGGACTGTCGTTGACGCGGCCCAGTTTTGGGACGGGATTTTGGTCAAAGTGTGGTCCAAACGTCGGCAAATTTGGAGGTCGAAAAATTTTCCGACGAACTTCAAATTTTGCATGCTCCAAACACTCTATATTGCGCACTTGTCCTAAAAAACTTGACAGACTTTCGCCGGGAAATGGCAGAGAAATTTCAGAGTTTAGGAAAAAAAAGGGGTTGGCGCTTCCTGGATGCTCCCGCAACCTGTGGCTGTCTGTACACACCTCTTTGGTGTACTCCTGACTCGTGCGCATGCTCAGTCCTTCGGACTGCCGTTGACGCGGCCCAGTTTGGGACGGGATTTTGGTCAAAGTGTGGTCCAAACGTCGGCAAATTTGGAGGTCGAAAAATTTTCCGACAAACTTCAAATTTTGCATGCTCCAAACACTCTATATTGCGCACTTGTCCTAAAAAATTGACAGACTTTCGCCGGGAAATGGCAGAGAAATTTCAGAGTTTAGGAAAAAAGGGGTTGGCGTTTTCTGGATGCTCCCGCAACCTGTGGCTGTCTGTACACACCTCTTTGGTGTACTCCTGACTCGTGCGCATGCTCAGTCCTTCGGACTGTCGTTGACGCGGCCCAGTTTGGGAAGGGATTTTGGTCAAAATGTGGTCCAAACGTCGGCAAATTTGGAGGTCGAAACATTTTCCGACGAACTTCAAATTTTGCATGCTCCAAACACTCTATATTGCGCACTTGTCCTAAAAAATTGACAGACTTTCGCCGGGAAATGGCAGAGAAATTTCAGAGTTTAGGAAAAAAAAGGGGTTGGCGCTTCCTGGATGCTCCCGCAACCTGTGGCTGTCTGTACACACCTCTTTGGTGTACTCCTGACTCGTGCGCATGCTCAGTCCTTCGGACTGTCGTTGACGCGGCCCAGTTTGGGAAGGGATTTTGGTCAAAGTGTGGTCCAAACGTCGGCAAATTTGGAGGTCGAAACATTTTCCGACGAACTTCAAATTTTGCATGCTCCAAACACTCTATATTGCGCACTTGTCCTAAAAATTGACAGACTTTCGCGGGAAATGGCAGAGAAATTTCAGAGTTTAGGGAAAAAAGGGGTTGGCGCTTCCTGGATGCTCCCGCAACCTGTGGCTGTCTGTACACACCTCTTTGGTGTACTCCTGACTCGTGCGCATGCTCAGTCCTTCGGACTGTCGTTGACGCGGCCCAGTTTGGGACGGGATTTTGGTCAAAGTGTGGTCCAAACGTCGGCAAATTGGAGGTCGAAAAATTTTCCGACGAACTTCAAATTTTGCATGCTCCAAACACTCTATATTGCGCACTTGTCTAAAAAATTGACAGACTTTCGCCGGGAAATGGCAGAGAAATTTCAGAGTTTAGGAAAAAAAGGGGTTGGCGCTTCCTGGATGCTCCCGCAACCTGTGGCTGTCTGTACACACCTCTTTGGTGTACTCCTGACTCGTGCGCATGCTCAGTCCTTCGGACTGCCGTTGACGCGGCCCAGTTTGGGACGGGATTTTGGTCAAAGTGTGGTCCAAACGTCGGCAAATTTGGAGGTCGAAAAATTTTCCGACGAACTTCACATTTTGCATGCTCCAAACACTCTATATTGCGCACTTGTCCTAAAAATTGACAGACTTTCCCCGGGAAATGGCAGAGAAATTTCAGAGTTTAGGAAAAAAAAGGGGTTGGCGCTTCCTGGATGCTCCCGCAACCTGTGGCTGTCTGTACACACCTCTTTGGTGTACTCCTGACTCGTGCGCATGCTCAGTCCTTCGGACTGTCGTTGACGCGGCCCAGTTTGGGACGGGAATTTGGTCAAAGTGTGGTCCAAACTTCGGCAAATTTGGAGGTCGAAAAATTTTCCGACGAACTTCAAATTTTGCATGCTCCAAACACTCTATATTGCGCACTTGTCCTAAAAAATTGACAGACTTTCGCCGGGAAATGGCAGGAGAAATTTAAGAGTTTAGGAAAAAAAAGGGGTTGGCGCTTCCTGGATGCTCCCCGCAACCCTGTGGCTGTCTGTACACACCTCTTTGGTGTACTCCTGACTCGTGCGCATGCTCAGTCCTTCGGACTGTCGTTGACGCGGCCCAGTTTGGGACGGGATTTTTGGTCAAAGTGTGGTCCAAACGTCGGCAAATTTGGAGGTCGAAAAATTCTCCGACGAACTTCAAATTTTGGATGCTCCAAACACTCTATATTGCGCACTTGTCCTAAAAAATTGACAGACTTTCGCCGGGAAATGGCAGAGAAAATTTAAGAGTTTAGGAAAAAAAGGGGTTGGCGCTTCCTGGATGCTCCCGCAACCTGTGGCTGTCTGTACACACCTCTTTGGTGTACTCCTGACTCGTGCGCATGCTCAGTCCTTCGGACTGGTCGTTGACGCGGCCCAGTTTGGGACGGGATTTTGGTCAAAGTGTGGTCCAAACGTCGGCAAATTTGGAGGCCGAAAAATTTCCGACGAACTTCAAATTTTGCATGCTCCAAACACTCTATATTGCGCACTTGTCCTAAAAAATTGACAGACTTTCGCCGGGAAATGGCAGAGAAATTTCAGAGTTTAGGAAAAAAAGGGGTTGGCGCTTCCTGGATGCTCCCGCAACCTGTGGCTGTCTGTATACACCTCTTTGGTGTACTCCTGACTCGTGCGCATGCTCAGTCCTTCGGACTGTCGTTGACGCGGCCCAGTTTGGGACGGGATTTTGGTCAAAGTGTGGTCCAAACGTCGGCAAATTTGGAGGTCGAAAAATTTTCCGACGAACTTCAAATTTTGCATGCTCCAAACACTCTATATTGCGCACTTGTCCTAAAAAATTGACAGACTTTCGCCGGGAAATGGCAGAGAAATTTCAGAGTTTAGGAAAAAAAAGGGGTTGGCGCTTCCTGGATGCTCCCGCAACCTGTGGCTGTCTGTACACACCTCTTTGGTGTACTCCTGACTCGTGCGCATGCTCAGTCCTTCGGACTGTCGTTGACGCGGCCCAGTTTGGGACGGGATTTTGGTCAAAGTGTGGTCCAAACGTCGGCAAATTAGGAGGTCGAACAATTTTCCGACAAAATTCAAATTTTGCATGCTCCAAACACTCTATATTGCGCACTTGTCCTAAAAAATTGACAGACTTTCGCCGGGAAATGGCAGAGAAATTTCAGAGTTTAGGAAAAAAGGGGGTTGGCGCTTCCTGGATGCTCCCGCAACCTGTGGCTGTCTGTACACACCTCTTTGGTGTACTCCTGACTCGTGCGCATGCTCAGTCCTTCGGACTGTCGTTGACGCGGCCCAGTTTGGGACGGGATTTTGGTCGAAGTGTGGTCCAAACCTTCGGCAAATTTGGAGGTCGAAAAATTTTCCGACGAACTTCAAATTTGCATGCTCCAAACACTCTATATTGCGCACTTGTCCTAAAAATTGACAGGACTTTCGCCGGGAAATGGCAGAGAAATTTCAGAGTTTAGGAAAAAAAGGGGTTGGCGCTTCCTGGATGCTCCCGCAACCTGTGGCTGTCTGTACACACCTCTTTGGTGTACTCCTGACTCGTGTGCGCATGCTCAGTCCTTCGGACCTGTCGTTGACGCGGCCCAGTTTGGGACGGGATTTTGGTCAAAGTGTGGTCCCAAACGTCGGCAAATTTGGAGGTCGAACAATTTCTCCGACAAAATTCAAATTTTGCATGCTCCAAACACTCTATATTGCGCACTTGTCCTAAAAAATTGACAGACTTTCGCCGGGAAATGGCCAGAGAAATTTCAGAGTTTAGGAAAAAAAGGGGTTGGCCGCTTCCTGGATGCTCCCGCAACCTGTGGCTGTCTGTACACACCTCTTTGGTGTACTCCTGACTCGTGCGCATGCTCAGGTCCTTCGGACTGTCGTTGACGCGGCCCCAGTTTGGGACGGGATTTTGGTCAAAGTGTGGTCCAAACGTCGGCAAATTTGGAGGTCGAAAAATTTGCCGACGAACTTCAAATTGTGCATGCTCCAAACACTCTATATTGCGCACTTGTCCTAAAAAATTGACAGACTTTCGCCGGGGAAATGGCAGAGAAATTTCAGAGTTTAGGAAAAAAGGGTGTTGGCGCTTCCTGGATGCTCCCGCAACCTGTGGCTGTCTGTACACACCTATTTGGTGTCCTCCTGACTCGTGCGCATGCTCAGTCCTTCGGACTGTCGTTGACGCGGCCCAGTTTGGGACGGGATTTTGGTCAAAGTGTGGTTCCAAACGTCGGCAAATTTGGAGGTCGAAAATTTCTCCGACGAACTTCAAATTTTGGATGCTCCAAACACTCTATATTGCGCACTTGTCCTAAAAAATTGACAGACTTTCGCAGGGAAATGGCAGAGAAATTTAAGAGTTTAGGAAAAAAAGGAGGTTGGCGCTTCCTGGATGCTCCCGCAACCTGTGGCTGTCTGTACACACCTCTTTGGTGTACTCCTGACTCGTGCGCATGCTCAGTCCTTCGGACTGTCGTTGACGCGGCCCAGTTTGGGACGGGATTTATGTCAAAGTGTGGTCCAAACGTCGGCAAATTTGGAGGCCGAAAAATTTTCCGACGAACTTCAAATTTTGCATGCTCCAAACACTCTATATTGCGCACTTGTCCTAAAAAATTGACAGACTTTCGCCGGGAAATGGCAGAGAAATTTCAGAGTTTAGGAAAAAAAGGGGTTGGCGCTTCCTGGATGCTCCCGCAACCTGTGGCTGTCTGTATACACCTCATTTGGTGTACTCCTGACTCGTGCGCATGCTCAGTCCTTCGGACTGTCGTTGACGCGGCCCAGTTTGGGACGGGATTTTGGTCAAAGTGTGGTCCAAACGTCGGCAAAATTGGAGGTCGAAAAATTTTCCGACGAACTTCAAATTTTGCATGCTCCAAACACTCTATATTGCGCACTTGTCCTAAAAAATTGACAGACTTTCGCCGGGAAATAGCAGAGAAATTTAAGAGTTTAGGAAAAAAAAGGGGGTTGGCGCTTCCTGGATGCTCCCGCAACCTGTGGCTGTCTGTACACACCTCTTTGGTGTACTCCTGACTCGTGCGCATGCTCAGTCCTTCGGACTGTCGTTGACGCGGACCAGTTTGGGACGGGATTTTGGTCAAAGTGTGGTCCAAACGTCGGCAAATTTGGAGGCCGAAAAATTTTCCGACGAACTTCAAATTTTGGATGCTCCAAACACTCTATATTGCGCCACTTGTCCTAAACAATTGACAGACTTTCGCCGGGAAATGGCAGAGAAATTTCAGAGTTTAGGAAAAAAAGGGGTTGGCGCTTCCTGGATGCTCCCGCAACCTGTGGCTGTCTGTACACACCTCTTTGGTGTACTCCTGACTCGTGCGCAATGCTCAGTCCTTCGGACTGTCGTTGACGCGGCCCAGTTTGGGACGGGATTTTGGTCAAAGTGTGGTCCAAACGTCGGCAAATTTGGAGGCCGAAAAATTTTCCGACGAACTTCAAATTTTGCATGCTCCAAACACTCTATATTGCGCACTTGTCCTAAAAATTGACAGACTTTCGCCGGGAAATGGCAGAGAAATTTCAGAGTTTAGGAAAAAAAGGGGTTGCGCTTCCTGGATGCTCCCGCAACCTGTGGCTGTCTGTATACACCTCTTTGGTGTACTCCCTGACTCGTGCGCATGCTCAGTCCTTCGGACTGTCGTTGACGCGGCCCAGTTTGGGACGGGATTTTGGTCAAAGTGTGGTCCAAACGTCGGCAAATTTGGAGGTCGAAAAATTTTCCGACGAACTTCAAATTTTGGATGCTCCAAACACTCTATATTGCGCACTTGTCCTAAACAATTGACAGACTTTCGCCAGGAAATGGCAGAGAAATTTCAGAGTTTAGGAAAAAAAGGTGTTGGCGCTTCCTGGATGCTCCCGCAACCTGTGGCTGGTCTGTACACACCTCTTTGGTGTACTCCTGACTCGTGCGCATGCTCAGTCCCTTCGGACTGTCGTTGACGCGGCCCAGTTTGGGACGGGATTTTGGTCAAACGTGTGGTCCAAACGTCGGCAAATTTGGAGGCCGAAAAATTTTCCGACGAACTTCAAATTTTGCATGCTCCAAACACTCTATATTGCGCACTTGTCCTAAAAATTGACAGACTTTCGCCGGGAAATGCAGAGAAATTTCAGAGTTTAGGAAAAAAAGGGGTTGGCGCTTCCTGGATGCTCCCGCAACCTGTGGCTGTCTGTATACACCTCTTTGTGTACTCCTGACTCGTGCGCATGCTCAGTCCTTCGGACTGTCGTTGACGCGGCCCAGTTTGGGACGGGATTTTGGTCAAAGTGTGGTCCAAACGTCGGCAAATTTGGAGGTCGAAAATTTTCCGACGAACTTCAAATTTTGCATGCTCCAAACACTCTATATTGCGCACTTGTCCTAAAAAATTGACAGACTTTCGCCGGGAAATGGCAGAGAAATTTCAGAGTTTAGGAAAAAAAGGGGTTGGCGCTTCCTGGATGCTCCCGCAACCTGTGGGCTGTCTGTACACACCTCTTTGGTGTACTCCTGACTCGTGCGCATGCTCAGTCCTTCGGACTGTCGTTGACGCGGCCCAGTTTGGGACGGGATTTTGGTCAAAGTGTGGTCCAAACGTCGGCAAATTTGGAGGTCGAAAAATTTTCCGACGAACTTCAAATTTTGTATGCTCCAAACACTCTATATTGCGCACTTGTCCTAAACAATTGACAGACTTTCGCCGGGAAATGGCAGAGAAATTTCAGAGTTTAGGAAAAAAAGGGGTTGGCGCTTCCTGGATGCTCCCGCAACCTGTGGCTGTCTGTACACACCTCTTGGTGTACTCCTGACTCGTGCGCATGCTCAGTCCCTCTCGGGACTGTCGTTGACGCGGCCCAGTTTGGGACGGGATTTTGGGTCAAAGTGTGGTCCAAACGTCGGCAAATTAGGAGGCCGAAAAATTTTCCGACGAACTTCAAATTTTGCATGCTCCAAACACTCTATATTGCGCACTTGTCCTAAAAAATTGACAGACTTTCGCCGGGAAATGGCAGAGAAATTTCAGAGTTTAGGAAAAAAAGGGGGTTGGCGCTTCCTGGATGCTCCCGCAACCTGTGGCTGTCTGTATACACCTCTTTGGTGTACTCCTGACTCGTGCGCATGCTCAGTCCTTCGGACTGTCGTTGACGCGGCCCAGTTTGGGACGGGATTTTGGTCAAAGTGTGGTCCAAACGTCGGGCAAATTTGGAGGTCGAAAAATTTTCCGACGAACTTCAAATTTTGCATGCTCCAAACACTCTATATTGCGCACTTGTCCTAAAAAATTGACAGACTTTCGCCGGGAAATGGCCAGAGAAATTTCAGAGTTTAGGAAAAAAAAGGGGGTTGGCGCTTCCTGGATGCTCCCGCAACCTGTGGCCTGTCTGTACACACCTCTTTGGTGTACTCCTGACTCGTGCGCATGCTCAGTCCTTCGGACTGTCGTTGACGCGGCCCAGTTTGGGACGGGGATTTTGGTCAAAGTGTGGTCCAAACGTCGGCAAATTTAGAGGTCGAACAATTTTCCGACAAAATTCAAATTTTGCATGCTCCAAACACTCTATATTGCGCACTTGTCCTAAAAAATTGACAGACTTTCGCCGGGAAATGGCAGAGAAAATTTCAGAGTTTAGGAAAAAAAGGGGTTGGCGCTTCCTGGATGCTCCCGCAACCTGTGGCTGTCTGTACACACCTCTTTGGTGTACTCCTGACTCGTGCGCATGCTCAGTCCTTCGGACTGTCGTTGACGCGGCCCAGTTTGGGACGGGATTTTGGTCAAAGTGTGGTCCAAACTTCGGCAAATTTGGAGGTCGCTAAATTTTCCGACGAACTTCAAATTTTGCATGCTCCAAACACTCTATATTCGCACTTGTCCTAAAAAATTGACAGACTTTCGCCGGGAAATGGCAGAGAAATTTCAGAGTTTAGGAAAAAAAGGGGTTGGCGCTTCCTGGATGCTCCCGCAACCTGTGGCTGTCTGTACACACCTCTTTGGTGTACTCCTGACTCGTGCGCATGCTCAGTCCTTCGGACTGTCGTTGACGCGCCCAGTTTGGGACGGGATTTTGGTCAAAGTGTGGTCCAAACGTCGGCAAATTTGGAGGTCGAACAATTTTCCGACAAAATTCAAATTTTGCATGCTCCAAACACTCTATATTGCGCACTTGTCCTAAAAAAATTGACAGACTTTCGCCGGGAAATGGCAGAGAAATTCAGAGTTTAGGAAAAAAAGGGGTTGGCGCTTCCTGGATGCTCCCCGCAACCTGTGGCTGTCTGTACACACCTCTTTGGTGTACTCCTGACTCGTGCGCATGCTCAGTCCTTCGGACTGTCGTTGACGCGGCCCAGTTTGGGACGGGATTTTGTCAAGTGTGGTCCAAACTTCGGCAAATTTGGAGGTCGAAAAATTTTCCGACGAACTTCAAATTTTGCATGCTCCAAACACTCTATATTGCGCACTTGTCCTAAAAAATTGACAGACTTTCGCCGGGAAATGCAGAGAAATTTAAGAGTTTAGGAAAAAAGGGGTTGGCGCTTCCTGGATGCTCCCGCAACCTGTGGCTGTCTGTACACACCTCTTTGGTGTACTCATGACTCGTGCGCATGCTCAGTCCTTCGGGACTGTCGTTGACGCGGCCCAGTTTGGGACGGGATTTTGGTCAAAGTGTGGTCCAAACGTCGGCAAAATTGGAGGTCGAAAAATTTTCCGACGAACTTCAAATTCTGCATGCTCCAAACACTCTATATTGCGCACTTGTCCTAACAAATTGACAGACTTTCGCCGGGAAATGGCAGAGAAATTTCAGAGTTTAGGAAAAAAAGGGGTTGGCGCTTCTGGATGCTCCCGCAACCTGTGGCTGTCTGTACACACCTCTTTGGTGTACCTCCTGACTCGTGCGCATGCTCAGTCCTTCGGACTGTCGTTGACGCGGCCCAGTTTGGGACGGGATTTTGGTCAAAGTGTGGTCCAAACTTCGGCAAATTTGGAGGTCGAAAAATTTTCCGACGAACTTCAAATTTTGCATGCTCCAAACACTCTATATTGCGCACTTGTCCTAAAAATTGACAGACTATCGCCGGGAAATGGCAGAGAAATTTAAGAGTTTAGGAAAAAAAGGGTGTTGGCGCTTCCTGGATGCTCCCGCAACCTGTGGCTGTCTGTACACACCTCTTTGGTGTACTCATGACTCGTGCGCATGCTCAGTCCCTTCGGACTGTCGTTGACGCGGCCCAGTTTGGGACGGGGATTTTGGTCAAAGTGTGGTCAAACGTCGGCAAATTTGGAGGTCGAAAAATTTTCCGACGAACTTCAAATTTTGCATGCTCCAAACACTCTATATTGCGCACTTGTCCCTAAAAAATTGACAGACTTTCGCGGGAAATGGCAGAGAAATTTCAGAGTTTAGGAAAAAAAGGGGTTGGCGCTTCCTGGATGCTCCCGCAACCTGTGGCTGTCTGTATACACCTCTTTGGTGTACTCCTGACTCGTGCGCATGCTCAGTCCTTCGGACTGTCGTTGACGCGGCCCAGTTTGGGACGGGATTTTGGTCAAAGTGTGGTCCAAACGTCGGCAAATTTGGAGGTCGAAAAATTTTCCGACGAACTTCAAATTTTGGATGCTCCAAACACTCTATATTGCGCACTTGTCCTAAACAATTGACAGGACTTCGCCAGGAAATGGCAGAAGAAATTTCAGAGTTTAGGAAAAAAAGGTGTTGGCCGCTTCCCTGGATGCTCCGCAACCTGTGGCTGTCTGTACACACCTCTTTGGTGTACTCCTGACTCGTGCGCATGCTCAGTCCTTCGGACTGTCGTTGACGCGGCCAGATTTTGGGACGGGATTTTGGTCAAAGTGTGTGGTCCAAACGTCGGCAAATTTGGAGGCCGAAAAATTTTCCGACGAACTTCAAATTTTGCATGCCTCCAAACACTCTATATTGCGCACTTGTCCTAAAAAATTGACAGACTTTTCGCCGGGAAATGGCAGAGAAATTTCAGAGTTTAGGAAAAAAAGGGGTTGGCGCTTACTGGATGCTCCCGCAACCTGTGGCTGTCTGTATACACCTCTTTGGTGTACTCCCTGACTCGTGCGCCATGCTCAGTCCTTCGGACTGTCGTTGACGCGGCCCAGTTTGGACGGGATTTTGGTCAAAGTGTGGTCCCAAACGTCGGCAATTTGGAGGTCGAAAATTTTCCGACGAACTTCAAATTTTGCATG
>JBBELK010000754.1:0-365000 GCA_037783545.1 Henricia sp. BOLD:AAB3569
AGCAATGCTGTGGACTTTTGTCAAAGATGTCTAAAAATGGGACAAAAGGATTAACCTTGAATATCTGAATGTAAAGTGACATTTGAAAATTAGAGTCTTCACACTGTATGAATGGGGGCGGAAGAAAACATGATGAAAGAAAACAAATCATATATTCCTCAATGGGATTCAAACGTTTGAAAATGGCATGAACCTCATAGGCTTGCGTGTAAGTTTTCACAGGAATGTTGCACAGCTTACGCAATAAAAATTTGCGCAAGCGGGCTTACAGTGTGTAACTGTAAGGATTCATGAAAAAGGCAGATGCTCTACCAACTGACCATGAGACACAGTGGTACACTCCCTCTAGTTTCCCCTATGAACCCATTATTTTCAGTAAGGGTGTACAACTGAGCAGAGTAACATAATAACGAACCCAATATTGTATTTGTCTGCGTTTATAAAGTGTACGTACCTCTACTTGTTGTTTCTGGTTGCGTAGGATTCCTAGCTCAATTCCAATTGGTCCAAGCACTGCCGTCATTCTGTCCTTCTCCCCTAGCCATGTCTTAAGGCGGTTGTAAGCTTGCTCGAAGTCTGTCAGGCTGTTGATAGCGCCTTCTAGCTCCTTGGTGCGTAACTTGGCCTTGTCTTGCAGGCGGATCCATCGCTCCTCTGCGAACGAAGCAGATCGTAAGATTTACAAGTTAGAGAGCATAGTTACAACACAGTAGTGATTTACAAAACAATTTTTTGCATGGACCTTTGGCTAAATCCAATGGGAAAACACTTTTTACAAAACCATTTCTTTGAGCAATGTTACATTAGGGACTTCTAGATTGTGTATACTCGGAGAGAATAACAAAACCATAGTCACTGCATTCTTGATTTTAGCAGTAGACAAGAGAAGACTTGACGTATGGGAAAAACCTAAAAATATTGTCATGTCTCAGTCCTCATAGTCAACGTGACAATTGAAAAGTCTGTACTTAACATGTTTGCATGGATTTAAATAAATTACTAAATAAAACCTTTATTCAGTTAACATTAAGATTTTGAAAGAATGTTTGTAGAAATTACATACACAGATGAAAGGAATTGCATAACATTTTATACTAAAGTGTAAATGCTAATAGTAGATCCTTATAACAATATTGTTATTTCCAACTCCACATGGCACCATTTGAAATCCGTTTCAAAAGGAAATGCCACACCTACATGTAGAAGCCAGATAAAGCGTTAATTAAAGGTGGGGTGGATTGGGAGGGATGGGGTAAGAAGGTGATGAGGATGTGATCAAGGTGGGAATTAATTAATGACTTGGTAATGAAATGCAGAAATCAAAAATTCAATCTTGAAACGATGACCAATTTGTCAATTTTCCAACTGCAACATATAACACTAACAAAGTCCCTAATGCTGAAAACTAACAAACTTGCCTTCATGTGCATAGACACAAAAATGACTTGGATTTTCAGTTGAAGACGGAAGACAAAGGCACAGAATGAGAATTATTAAAATCACAAACAGAAAGAAGAACACTAGCATGGTTGTGGATACAATACTCGATGATAAAATCCTGAACAGAGTATGAGGATGTAGCCCAAGCAAGGCCACTGGCATCTAAGCTGATATTCACTACTTGAAACTATATTGAATTGGTTAGCCAAGGAGTCTGATATCTGGACTGCCAATACCAGAATCAATCTACATTACAGGCATGTTTGGTTGAAGAATGTCGGGGTGCCTGACTGTTTTATCTTCAGCTGTCACGGCCGAGACGAGATGCAGAGAGAGATTCATGATGGCTTTAGCAGATTGGAATGATAGAAATTCACCTCAAGGGTTTAGCAGCCAAAATACAGTCACATTGACACATTGGTAGCTGAGACCAAGTACAGTACACCATTACAGAGATATAAAACATGTACAAAGTGAAAAGGTAACTTATTTCCGATGATTGTGTCGCAATTTAATATGTTTATTAATTCTTTTGCTTGTCAAAAGCATGGAAATTCTCAGCTTTTTTTATCACCGACTGTTTTGTTTTTATCAAGGACTACTATTGTCCGCCCATAGCAACAGCCTGGCAACATCCAAAGCCAGTAATTTGGTTGCAGCCATAGGTTGCAAATATGTGCACCAGTACAGCACTTAATGGGGCTCTACAAACGATCCAAACATTTCTAACATTTCCTTACATATTTAACAGTGTGCACAGCACACTTAAAGGCCCATGTATCATTTGCAAGATAAAACTTCTTACAGATTCGTTGAATAAGAGTAACATATCTAAAGAAGAATGTTGGTAAACTAGCCTGAAGAAATGTTAGCTACTTAGATGCATCAATGCTTCAGAAAACCTTGAAAATCTATATGGATTTTGTGTAGTGAATGGTAGCACAGGACATTTTTAGAAAAACCACCTTCGGTTGTCAATTTCCAGCATGAAATACCATTTTTGATGGAAATACATTGTAAATTCATGTGGTGTTCATTACCATTGCTATGAGTAAGATTTTTCTTGTCAACTCATGAAAAACAAAATTGGGTCATTGCAAATGATACAATGGGCCTTTAAATGGCACATCATACACACTTGGTGTACATGCCTGCAAGGTGGTATCATTTCAGTAAAAATACAGTAGATGACAATCAGCATGTGTCAAGGAAATGAAATGTTATATTTAGGAAGCAAATTAGAGCCAACAAAGGAAACGTCAAACCTGTAATTCCTTTAGCCTGAGGGAAGTCAAATACTGGCAACAACCATATGAAGTGTTTTACAGTTAGTGAAAAATATAAATGAGGTACAATGTATTATAATTGGAAGTCCGTTCTCAATGGAATGAAAATGAAACCAAAAACTAAATGAACTCTAATTACCGAAACTGGTATGAAATCACCTACTTATTTTCTAAATTTCAGCATTTAGATAGAAACTGCAGGCCACTTCCGCAATGTAACCTTGTTATTCAGTTACAAATACAAATAAATATGATTAAAGTTGAACTGCATGACCAGACATCTGGGGCCAATTTCATGGCGCTGTTTAGCACCAAAATGTGCTTAGCACAGTTTCTTTGCTTTGTAAAACATTGTGTAAAATTAGTTACAAGCCAAAATTGTATGTCGAATTGTGTTTTTAGAAACAGTAGCATATTATTAGTAAATACACATCGCATATGATTTTCACTGATGGCCCATTTTTGCGATATAAAGCAAATAATTTCTTGGTCCCTGGTCTTACTGAATATGGCCTTACTTGACCCACAAATGACCAATTATCAAGTTGTTCATTTAGAGTGTTCTATTATGCACACTGGTCGCCCAGCAGGAGTGGCTGGAGCAGTCCTCAAGGATGCACTTGAGATACAGGTTTCTAGAACATTACTCTAATCATAGCTCCATGCTCTAATTAAACAGTGAACGCATGATATGGAGCGACCTTCAGAAAATAAAATTGGATTGCTTCAAGTGGTTTTTGTGACAGTGACCAGAACAGATTAAGTGGATGTAAATTAAGGAGCGGTTATGAAATGGTAATTTTCCATTTATCTTAAATAAAAACAAGACTCATCCCTCACCTATTACTCAAATACATGCAAACATCAAGTCTGCATTCAAGAACTGAAGTCTTATTCACCTCTATGTATGCATTAAACTCTGGTGAAATGCTAAAAGTTGAAATAATCTACATTTTAAACGGAGCTTTCATGTTTTAAAGGATGCAGTCAAGCTTGAATACAATATAATAAGATCCAAATTATATTAATTTCCAATGCATTGGGAAACGAAGCCGGCATATCTAATGGCCATCCAACGTGGCATGTTTATACATGTAGCTTCCCCTCTGGACTGCTAACACGTCCTCAACTCATCAAGATTGAAATGATGCTGGTAGTGTGTTGGCTAGCCAATGTATTATCCTGGGATATGACAATACTGCATGATGAATCATAAAGTCAACAGGGACCATTGGTGCCCCTGGCAATTTTAACATGAAGTCGGGTCAGTCTCAGAAAGATTCACTGTGCACAGATACAATTTATTTTTTCATTTTAACAAATTTGTTTTTCCCACAAAACGTCATTAGAAATGGCCTATTAATTTCTGTCATTCATAATTGGCTGGATAAGATAAATAAAGCGAGGGGATGGAAATGTCATGTTTTTACATTAACTCAGTTAAAATCAATTAGCCTTTCCAATTATCCAGCCGAATGGATATGATGGAAGGGGATCATTTTTCTTATTACATGGGTTTATTAACATATACTGAGCTCCACGAGGCAATGGTCTGGAAAAATTAAACTCTGCTTCAGGCTATAGACTATCGAATAGCTGCCATCTTGTAGGGCAACTTTTGACATTTAAATTGGTCAATAATAGAAGCACAGAATGTGCAACCATGCATGTTCTTATGGAACAAAGAAACTGCCCTACAAGATGGCAGCTATTCGATACAATCTATTTGACTTTATTCTATCACAAAAACAAAGCCCTTTTTGTTGATAATCAGCCGATGTGAATACATTAAATAACAGGTTCTGTTTGGGGGAACATGTAGTCAGTTAATTTGACTGTTTATTACATTTTGGTGCCTGGGATTGCCTCCATACATCGTACATGTATCAAATGTCCTGGCTGGGTCATGTGATCAGCTACGGTATAATTTATGAGGGTACATGGCCTGCAGGCAGATTTTATGGTAAAAACCAGATGATTGATACATTTATGTGAGGAATGGCGTTAAAAACTGTTTCAACATCTGCCCTGTAAATAGTTCACTGACTGGCTAAATGGTAAAATGGGACGGGAGAAATTGAACCAGAGACCACCGACTCTCCGGGCAGATGCTTTACAAATTTGAGCTATGAGGCACAGGGGTATACTCTCTAAAGGGTATACTCTCTAAAGGGTATACTCTCTATAAAAGGGTATACTCTCTAAAGGGTATACTCCATCAGGTTTCCCCCAAGACCTCTGACACACTAGGCAGATGCTCTACCAGCTGAGCTATGCGGCACAGTGGTATAATCTCTAAAGTTTTCCCTCAGATCTACACATCAAATTTTGTTTAAATTGAGTTTTCAAAATTGATCTTTTTAATTGACTTGTTTTTTTTCTAAAAATTAATTTTACTAATACTGGTTTAGTGAGCAAGTTAAACATTTACTGCATGCAGGTGTCATGTGGAGTATGTATAGCGTCAATGATTAATGTAAAAATATTGACAAAGTGGGATCGATCTTTGAAAACGGGTACTCGTTTCAGGTTATAAGCACTATTAACATGGTTGCTAGGGTTCGCTGAGAGGCTTCGGACCAAGACGCGTCAAATGAATGGTTTTGAAACTAGGTTAAACGTGTTTATAAATTTATGCTGCATGTTGTCGAGCTAAGGGGATCAGTTGTATACTTGGCCAGGATGTTAAAGAACAAGGACGATGGTTGTCACAAATGTACTAAATCTACTAGACGTTTGTGAGCGTAAAATGGCCATCTCTATCAAATTGTATGACTACCACTATTTAGGCTACAGTCAAAGCGATGATGAAACTAGGTCTAATGCGAGTTGGTTTAACTGTTGAAAACAAGAACTTTGAGAATTTTGAAGAGGTTAGAGTTTAGGTATAGACCTTTATCACAGTGCGTCCATCTTTGTCTTGTTCCCCACTGCGTGCGCGTGTCGGGCATGATCAGTGCATGCGCGTGTCTGTGCGATAGCGCGTGTCTGTGCGATAGCGCGTGCAGTCTTCCGTTGTTTTGAGAGAATAACTCTCCATGCTGCACCTTTTCTTGATCGCGCTGCGCGCATGTCATTGTGATGCACACAATGAACATTTTAAACACGGGGCCAAACTATTTTATTTCGGCAAGCCTCGCTTTAGTTACATTCATTTTAATAGGGGAAAGGGAAAATGGCCGCACCGTGATAAAGGTCTATTATGTTTAGAAACCAACACCCTACAGTGTGTCCGTCACGGATGCAAATATTTGAACATTCTCAGAACCCAAATGATTGATAGCTGTGCGAGAGTCTACCAGTTTCATTATCAACATGTGCTTGAAATTGAACAAAAGCAACATGTTTTTATAAATGTGAGTGTTAATTTAAGGGCACAGGTACTCTCGTACAGTACTTGGACAAACAAAGAACTTGTATTTCCCATCAAGAGAAAAACAATAGGTATAGTGTGACTGATTAGAATGCGTGTGCAAACATGTACCCTGGTATATTTCCTTGATATCTTTCCCACAGTGCAATTTAATAAGGGGTAGTATTGTAAAGAATGCTCCAGTTTAAACTTTTAAATGTAAATGCAGCCTATGCAGAACCAGGAAGTAGCACAAATATTTATTCAACGGTGACACCTGTACATGTATGCACTGTATATGCGCCTATGCCCTGTACACACCTGCAACCAGCAGAAGTGGACTAGAAAACTTTCAATGGTATAGCTTAGAGGGGAGTGGTAGTTATAGACATCTAACGCCCCTATACCTCAACACACTCTTCCTTTTTGTTAACGCACCAACTCCCCCTAAAACCTGAAAGGAATTCCTTGGAAACTCCTTAGATGTTTGAGACACAATGGGGGAACAATGGTAGGGGGGATACCCTCTGCCACATATCGTGCTACATATGGCCCGACTAGATCAGATGTTATAGCCACTTGACTACTTAACTTGCCATTGTCAAATGACTAGTTCTAAACTTGTCTGAGAACTTCAATGCAATTTTTAAAAACAGGAACTGAATCCTGCTGAGTTTGCCCTTGGTTTGTTACCCAGGGTCTGATTTTGACTTCAGGACTTTATTTTTGAGGTCAAATACTTCCAAGGCTTTCTGAAAACAAAATTGCTGGTAGACTTTTATATGAATATTACAGATGTGGTGGTTGAAGGGCACATTTCTGTAAATTTGTAAACAGTTTAAAGCCATCATACTGAGAAATACATGGCTTAAACAGTTGCCATCAGTTAACCTTGGACGACATGAATGAATCAGTTGGGTTTTCATAAATATATTATGTAAATAAAAAACTGCCAGTGACCCAATTGTTTAACTATTTGCATTTTTTATGTGTAGATGATAAAATGTTAATCATTTGGGCATTCCACCAAGTTAAAAGACGTGTATGTTTTGCTGTGTGTTTGCACTTTAAGCTTTTAACCCAGCATGTTCTACAATTTGGAATTATGACAAACATTATTTCATTTGCAGACATGCATACGTACATTACAGTATAGGACAACGTATTATAATGCTACACTTTGCAATGTACGAACAACGGGTGCGCCATTGTGACTAGTACACAGCACAATAGGCAATATGATTCATAACTACAAGACACGCCATTCACTCTACCAATGCAATCAATACCTACAACTGGAATATTATCAATCAATGATTAGCCTACATGTATAATACACGTACATCAGTTATACCTAGAGGTACTGGTACTAGTTTGCAATGCATTTAAAACAGAAGAGGTACACAATTTAGAAGATGAGAAAACTCATTGAGTATACATGATAATTACAATCCTGAATTATGTTTTGCTTCGGAAAATCTTTTTTGTAGGAGTATTCACTGGGTTTTTAATTTTATGTTTGGAAACTAAACTACAGCTTTGGATTGGGAAGTAATACTCTTGCTATTTGTCAACAACTTCATTGGGAATATCTGTATTTTGTCGTTGACTTTTCTGAAAGGACCTTGAAAAAAAAGCACTAGTAGCTGAATTTTGCACATCTAGATATATTTGCCTTTTGAGAAAATTGAACGTGCATGGATGACTGTTTTGCTAATTCAGGCAAACTAACATTTGTAGGCAGCCACATAAATAAATTTCCCAACCTTCCTATGCATCAGTAGCAAAGGCCATACAGTTTAAACCGATTAAGGAAATACATGTCAGGAAAAACATGTACATTTGTAGACACCTAAATCCTGTAGCATTTTTTTCAGTTCAATCATATGCAAACAATTTTCAGACGGATAATAAACACACCCTTTGCATGCTTTCATTGTGGTGTTTAACCTGTACTGAGAATACCTACATGTAAGTGCAATATTACTGATCTGTAACAAACTCTAGCTATTGGCCAGTGATGCATTCAAATTCCCCAGGGCAGTCCCTGTACGTAAATCCTTACAACAATCACTGTGGGATTGTATCTTTGTAATATTTCTGTGGTTGGTGTTTATGGCATCACATTCCAGGTTAAGGTGGCTTGTCCTTTTTACTTGAAGTTAAAATACTTTTAAGAACATTTACAGCTTTTTCAAGAGCAATAACTGGTGTTTGTTCCGTTTCTACGCAAATATGGTGACCCGTTCTTACATGGGTGTGGTTGTTTAAAGGTTGATATGTCCTTAGGCAATAGACTTTACTGTAAGTTATCTCTCTGCCCAGATGTGCCAATTGTTACTACTAAACTGTTGGGAAACCAAACTACTCGTTAAACTCTAGGGATAACTTGTGATAAGTAAAATTACTTCATCATTTCACACGACTGGAGATGAGTAGGGACATTAGAGTAGCCACTAGGCTCATGAAACAATGAAGTTACAAAGCATCTTGGGTTTTGTAACACTTGCCTGCAATAATTCTTCATGATGATAAAACTTGTAAAATATTTGCTACCATATTTGGCTAGCAAAGTCAACAGAGTTTGTATTTACATTGGCTTTATGGTATGCATTCAAAAGTACTGACCTTTATACCTATGACACTGTCAGTTATGACAATATTTGGTTTGTATACATGTACTTTAGCCTTCAAGAGATAACAAGTTGTCAGGATTGAGATGGTTTTAACAGGTGTGACTGTCCAATATAACACTGCGGAGAATCTGGTTAGGATACATGTAGAAGTAGAGGTCAAGGAAATTGCAAGCAGAAATGGAAAACTTCCGGGACTAAATTAGAGCCATTGTTTTCCACTTTGAAAATGACAAGGTCTTCTCTTTATACATGTAAAGTTGGCATCCTGTTTAAGGCTTAAAGTTCTTTTTGATGTGGTGCCTTTGACCATGGGTATATGCAGAGAACATTTATAACGAGCAATTTTCTGCGATTGTTCAAATCAACCGATTTGACAAAACAGAAAATTGTTTCTACTACAGGCAAGCATGTAGTACTGACATGTCAGCGCTGACTTTGTCTTACAAATTAATAGCTGGCATGCATAGTGAAAAAAGAGATTTTAAAAGTACACAAGTAAAACGATACAAACCTTTAATTATAACTTGTAGTTTAGCAGTCGATGATACTGTTCCAGCACAATTAGTCACCGTTACTTTATACTCTGCGGTATCACTCTCATTCACGTCGCATATAACCAACATACTTTCATTGTCGTAGGTATACGTTAAACACCAGTCTGTTCTCACAAAATCCAGACCGTTTTTGAGCCATTCAACTTCTCCTTTGGGATGGCACGCAAACTGCACATGGAAACACACAACATCGCCCTCGTCAACTTCAGTGTCAAGGAGGAACCGAGAAAATTTGGGTTTAACCTCCCAGATTGGTCCGTTAGAGGAACTCTTCTTGCGAGATGTTGCCGAGACCATGACAGGACCAGAGCTATTACCGGTGATCCAAAGCCGCTTACCGGGAGTCGTGTCTGGAACGTCAACCCCAATCCCATTCACCATGCTCCCATTCTGGTGCTTAGTGGGAACCTGGGTTGGTTTGCTGTGAGGACCAGTCTTTCCTGGGATGGCGGTTAAGCCAGGATGTTGTCCATTCTGCTTAGATCTATCTTGCTTGTTCGTTTGTACAGGTATCGACATTATTCTCTGAGAACTCATCTTTATAAAAATATGTATAACAAATGAAGGCACTCTATGTAAATATCAAAATCGGAATGTAAAAAGTTTGTTTTGGTTGTTGAAGGACGAAATGTTCTTGAAGTAGTGCAGGATATGAAGACAGGACTTCACCAAAGAAGTAATTCCAAATTAACCAGGCAGGCAAGCCCAAGTCTGGATAAGGTTAACGACCTCTCAGGAAACGAGAATAACACAATGACTTTCACTTTCTGGTTTAAACCCGGATGATGAACTTCACTGGAATGCAAGGTGTATATAAACCACCTGTAGTACTGTTACTCTACTAACAGACGGACTGGTGTCTTTTGTCATCTCCTGACAATGCTGTGAATCAATATCCTCGGGTGAAATTCTTTGAAGCCATATAAGTCTATTTTCACCACTCCTCTACCCAATGCAGTCAACACAAGATGAATTCACCGTCTTTATCCTGGCAAGGCAACCATTATTAACCTGGAAACTTGTATACATTTCAGTAATGACGCACATCAACGACCAGCAACTATTTTTCAATCTAGCCAAGTTGTTTCATCCGTAATGACTAACACGTTTCAGTAATCTAACTATTAAATATATTGCACACAACTGTAGTACTGACGAATCTGGTCACATCTGACTGATCATTGTAAACACACACGTTTTTAAATGGCTATTATCCCGGCTGATGTAGGTTAACATTTCCTGTGATGCTGCGTTGGTTGCCATAATACCAGCTGTGACATCCATCCTGCGTAGGCTATCTTCCGTTGCTCAATCCCAAAACACCGGTACTAGTTTATCAGGAAGGTGTCACCATCATGGTCAGCCTACATGTACATGGTACTCCCACTCCACACATCACAGTAGAATTACAACTACATAGCAAGTTGAATGCCAATTGACATAGAGTTCTGTCATGCCAACTGTTCTCAGTGTTCACTGCACACCTCACTGATTAACAATGCTTGTGTGACAAGTGCACAGTCTGCAATCCCTGCTGCATGCAATGAATGACCTCATCCCAGGTCACAGTACACTGCATGGGATCTACCATTGTCAAGCACAGGTGGTTGGTGATATTAGCATAACATTAAAGGGAATGACACAATGCATCACCCCCCTTCAAACTAACCAATTGTTAATTGTATAGTCCAAAGGTGTATTATTATTACCCTACTGAGAAAAAGCTATCAGAGTCAATTTATTTGTAGAGATTTCACAAAGAGATTAAACAGGACAGGATGTAGATTGACATTTTGTGGTTTGTGTCCTTTGACTGGTGTAGTGAGCACTTTGTGGGGCGTGTCTGTGTCATGCACATAATCATATCTGATGATTAATGTGGTATAGCAACTTGTTTCTTCGAACTGAACTATGTAAATGACTATTATTAGTCATTTAAGACAGTAGAACAGACAAACAATCTACAATTAATAAAGGACAAATCCCACGAAATGTTTACCTTATATTTTCAACTTTCATTGTAGCACAGGGATAGTTTTATAATTAATATTATACCATCAGATCAACATTTTTTTAAATTTTCAGCTTGAAATGAGGCCATGTTCAGGAAATACTCATGCCACATAACTGATGTTGTGAACCTCCCTCCCCATGCAATCAGTATGATGTGATCATTATAAGTAGTGCAATAAAACGGCAGGCCTACAGTCACTATGAGCAACTAACAATGGAAATTGCGCAGAAACCATTGTTATTAACAATGGTGTGTGCCCAATTTCCATTGTTAGTTGCTCATAGTGAGAACTGCATAAAATGAAATACTAGTAGAGGGAATTTTACCTGATTGGTTCAATATTCCCCTTAACTGATTTGGCAGCCAAACATTTCCCAATCCTACCAATAGAGGGCATACTATCCATTATCTAATGCCATTTTCTGACAAGATGCTTGTAACATCTTAACTCGGGGATTTGAGATTGTCCTGTCCTGTCCAATGCATGCAACAGAAGCAGTGAATTTAATAATATTAATGAAATTGCATGGCAAAATATGACAAACATGTACAATATATCTACCAATGTGTAGCAATATGGGACACATTTTGTAATTCTGTGCAGAAAATCCTGCAGGTGGTGTGACTAGCTAGCCATTATGTAGACATCTATTACCATGGTAACAGGGCAGAGGTGACCAAAGGGCACAATGTGTGCTGATGTCAATGTGATAAATCACATCAAAGTGATATCTCTGTGATGGCTCTATCTGTGTGCAATCCTGATTGGAGCTCATTATAAAGAATTGTATCATATACAAGAAAACTGCATGCAACATTAAGCATTCACAAGGATTTCACTTTTCTTTTCTGAATTAAAGGAACCTTAACACCAAGAAAAAGAAAAGTCAAGACTACCTCATACACACACCAAGAGGACATGAAAATATCCACAAAAGGAAATGTTTTAGTTAATTGGTGCTTGTGGAAAGTAAATAAATCAGAATCCAATTAGTTGGATGGGCTATATGAACACCAAACTTTGACAGAGGCATGCACAGAACATCAACATGCAGACAAGAAACTTACAATATTTTACTGAACTACAAACATGGATGAACACGTAGTACAACTTTACGAAGCAGGGGTTGGCTTTGAATGTGTCCAAACGTTACGTATGTAATCACTTGGTAGTGGTTCAGCTTCCGTTACTCCATGGTGCTCAAGAGTGAATCGGTTCACTTTTGAGTGATCCTCGGACCTCAGCTTTGTTAATTTGGTTGTGTTCATTTTGTCTGTTGTGATGCCTTAGTCTGGTAATTTGCCTGGAAATCAATAAAATTGGCGAAATGTTTGACCATGCAAAACATGCAATAATGCAAGAGCAAATCAATTGTTCATAGGACAGGTGCAGCTTCATATTTAAGGCTTAATCAAGATGAACTTGATCAACTTCTCAGTGAATGCCATGGCCTACCGATGCCTTTTTATTTTGTTTCCAAAAAGTCAGTACATATGTGCCCGTTTGGACACCATTGGTAGAGGGCAACTAAGACAAGTTAACACTATTCGACAAGTACACTGAAGCACTTACATTAAATGACCGTACAAAAACATTCCAGTCATTGGGGAATGGGGAGCCAAAGGACACCACAGAATGAGGCGTAAAAAGTTGACAAATTGGAAGAGGGAAACTCCGACGAGTTAACACTATTTGACAAATAAATTGAATCACTTACAATAAATGACAAACACTATATACTGTCTTTGGGAGCCAAAGGACACCACAGAACCAACAGAATGGGACAAAGTTGACAAATTGGGAGAAGCCGAGAGGGTTTTAAGACAGTCACCTTCTGGGGCAGGTAGGTCTTCATTCTTCAACTGTTTCTTGGCTTGGCCTCTTGAGCAGCATGCTCCCATAGTTCCAAACTCTTTATGAGAGTACGCGATGTCAGCGACAAAGAAAGTAAAGGTCATCCAGTTATACAAATGAAAAGTTTTAAATAATGTTGAGTCTGGTTTGGCATTTACCATATAACCTTTAAAATAGACAATTAGGGGTGTGCCTAATGTAATTGCGCAACTTTTCTGCAACTATCAAAGTTACAAGTTACACTGCCCTAAACTGTAGTATTTGAAAGTAATCTTCGTGGAGTAAGAACTATTTTCAACTGTGTCAGGATGCAGGTTAAGAGGAGAATCTTCTGGCATAAACATAAAATTGTCATTATGCAACTACAATAAAATGCACTCGGCTATTATTCCTAACTTGTGCGATTGAATTTCTCAAACTGGCAAACTGCTAACTGAAGCCTCAGTTTATAATTGCAATGGTGATGCGATATCGGAGCACAAAAGCATAAAGCAGTTGTGTACATGCGACTATGGTTACACAACCTACAATGGTCTACATTGCATCCAAACTACAGACATACCATACAGATCTAGGCAGACATACATGTACCATACCGATCTAGGCAGACAGACACCTGTGGGCCTTATCAAACTACAGAACACATACCTGTACCTCAGAGTCACAACATCACAAGTAACTTGCCACACAGAAACCAATCAGAAGAAGTAAAGTTTCATATTGTAACACTGGGTTAGTCTAGTCATGGTTGTCTAAAGATGACCTTGCTTTGGTTGTGTTTGGGATATTTTTACATGATACAGGACATGAACAAAACGTTTTTGTAAAGGCACACATTTCTCCTCTGCAGCTGCATAGAAATTGAGTTACGATTAACTCTCAGTTGACAACTGCACCAGAGGGAATCAATATGTAATGGAGAAATGTCAGGGGGCGGTCGTAATTTGTGTCTGGTAACTCAACTGGAGCTGAACTACAAATAACAAAAGGAACTGGATCATGCTTCTGAAGCGGTGCAAAGAGCCTCAATTGCCTGTATCAAAGTATCCAGTTAATGATAATAATGATATGGATTTATACCGCTACTTATCCGGGGAAATCCAGATGAATTAGGCACCTACATTATCATCACCCTGATCATAGGGCTCCATTAAATCACTCTATATACATGGGTCTGTCCACAGTAATGGGGTACATTTCTGTAACATTCAAGATCTTAGGTCCGTGTTCACTTCAAATGTCTTAATTTTATCTTTAAATTATCAAGCTAAACTGAAGAAATAACTTTTTCACCAAGGAGTAAGAAAAATAGTCCTACAACATACATTTCTGAAAACCCCGTGCACAAATTTTCCTATTACGCGTGTAACAAAGACGGAAAAAAATGTCACAAAATGGTCTGTCCACATTACCTATGTAATAGGAAAATTTGTACACAAGCTTTTCAAAAATGTATGTTGTGGCAGAAATTTTTTACCTTTTTGGGCAAAAGTTATCTCCTGAGAACAAAACAAGGACATTTCTTTAATTCTGAGATAAACTAAAGACATCTGAAAGGAATTATTGACTTACTTTTCAAATGTACCCCATTACTGTGGACAGACCCACATGTACCATCTCAGCTCCCTGGGGAGTATACAGCCCCTACCCCCTCGCAGCCCTCTCAGGTACCCATTTTGCTCCTGGGTGCATGGAGAGAAGCAATGCGTGGCAATTAAAGTACCTTGCTCAAGGGTATACACGCACCATGGATGGACCGGTCTGAAATTTGGGAAAACAAGCTAGCTGAAGTTTTTAATGCTCAGTTGAACATCATGCTTGCAATATCTACTTCATTGTAATGTTTTTAATTCCAACACCTTAACTATCTACTTCAATGGTTGAAGAAATTTTCCAAGAACAAGTAAATTTTGATAGTATAAAACACCTCTTCGTGCACAAAAATGAAATGGGCTGATGAAAAGCCCATTTCCTTTTGTATCTGTACTTTTAGCCATTTCACCTTGCAAAAGTAATTTTATATCTACTTTAAAATTAAATTCAAAGAATGATGTATGACGATAAAGGGCATTGTACTTTGGTTGGCGCCACTCTACAAATTAAATGGTCTTTACTCTAGCGTAACCAACACTGCCACTATATCCTATAGTTGCCATGGATACAACCTTGTCGGCAAATTTCCATCAAGCCACAGACAAATATTTAATGCATTGAATTAGAAAATGCTACTTTTAAGGAAAAAAATGAATGAATCCTGGAACTAGCCTAATCCTCTACTACACAAAATTGATGAGAAACTTCAAGGCAATTGTTAATTAATGAAATACATAAAAATGAAATGAAGGTCGAGAGGTAAATGCATAATGTGGCCATGACAAATATATAAAACCTACTGAAGGACCATTCTGTTACAGTTATCACCTGTTGGCTCTTAGCTATATAGAAATATATTTTGGACTATCCAGTACGAATTACCTCCACACAAGATTTCATAGAACTCATGTTTGTTAATATTTACCTCAAATCATCAAACACTGAGATGGAAATGTCCGACACAAATTGTGCATTTCACAACAAAATGGAGTTACCAAGTTAATTATTAATCTGACATTATGCCAATTTAAATCCATCACCTGTCACATAAGATAGGTGCCATGCATGTCGTGCAACAATTTGAAATTTAAAACAAATACAAATGATGCAAGTAACATGCTACATTGACTGATCACATTGGTCTGTTCTTGACATGTCAACAATATTCTCTCACCCGAACAACCAGAACATGACCAAGAACACTACACATGAAACAGAATCACACCACCTATCCATCGAGAACTAGTTACCCATGTCAAGATACAGACCGCCCGAACTCGACCATTAATTAGTATGATATTAAGTGCAGGCTTGTTAGAGCTTTAAAAATGGATTTCCTCCCTTAATTTTGAAGCCTCGTAACAATCAATAAGGTGAATAATTTGCCATGACAGTGTGAAATGAATAGCGTGGAGGCAAGACCCACCGAAGACGTTAAGATGTTAAATCCCTGTGCGTTGAATCGCACACAAGTTGGCATCAGGGTGTCGCTCACTGGTGACTGTCGCAAACAGCTGATGAAACATGAAGTGATGTCAGTTGTAATTTACACACACACATTGATGCTGCGTTTACCATCACGTGGCAACAACAGGATTTAAAGTTGGTCCATAACAAACATCCGATTTTCAGCCAGCAAATGGTGACAAATTCTACACGCTTACAAATGTCATTCGATGCGACAACCTCTACAAGGTGGTGATGTTTAATAGCAGAACCATATGTACAATTAGCCACTTGTCAAACACGAATCCCGAACACATGGAAATCCACAGTAGTGTTTTCTACATAAGCTTGATACTGTTTACTAATGGAACGGACCCACTAGACAAAGGTCAAAGTGCCACCCTCATTAGCAATGCACTGAATCTCATCATGAATATTTGCATATAAATGAACCAGCAGCACATGGGGAGGTTTTAATTGGTTGAAAAAGCATAAGCAAGGCCACACGCTGTGGTGAGACTGCCCCTGCTGTTCATTCATCATGTTTCACTCTATCTCCAGCATAATGGACTATGAGAGTGAGTGGCACGTGTATCTATTAAATGATTACTCACAAGTGACCGACATTTAATGAAATCTGACAATTGTTATGATAGAAATAGGCTGTAGAGATGGTGCAGATTTTATAAACATGTTTTTTTTTTTTTTTTTACTTTTCCTTCCTTGCTATAGTGTAATTTTTTTATAAACTCAATTCAAGAATATGATGAGATTTACAGAAAAAAAAGCATCTCTCTTAACATAGACTTTTCCCAGAATACTATGAACACGTAACTGTAAATGTGTCATGAATATCTTTAAATTGCATATCTTCACTTAAAAATGTTGGGGCACTTCTGCAGCCCACACTAATTTAAAAGTCAAGATTTGAAAATGAATGCAAATGTGGATCAGTTCGTAATGACTGGCCTAAGCTATAATTTATATAAGATGAGATAATCCCAATATGATACATGCAAAATTCTATCATGCACGTAATCTATTTAAAGAGGAATATTCACCACAGGAATCAGCAGCTGGCAAAGGCTTTTATGCAAATGTCTTCTTTCATTGATTCCATTCTGGTATTGTTGAAATATTGATTGCAAGCGGGGCTCATTGTGTGCAAAACCAATACATAGGCAGCAAATGCAGCCTGCACAATGGTCACAGGTAGCACATTAAAGGGAATCAGAGAAGTATTCATTTAAATATTTTTACCCTAAAACAAATGGTCTAAATCACATTTACTACTTTTGAGAAAAAATGAAAAAAAGAAGAAAAAAATCTGTCTAAGTCGCATCGCTGACTGATCCAGGGTATACAACAAATAGTAAAGATCAAAGAAATAAGACACACACACAAGAGATGGGTTAATTGGGGGAGGGGCGAAGGGAGGGTTGTACAATTTTCTCGTTTTGCTTTTATTTCAGAAAATTGATAATCACTTTTGGCCAGTCCAAATAAAGTTGTCAACATTTTTATGGTTCTACAGAGCGTAGTATTTTTCAAGAAAACCTCCTTCCTCCGAAATAGTACTTAACATTTTTTGGTCACTATCCCGTGAAATGTCAACATTTTACAGTGCATGTAAAGTCCTACTCGACCTGCCTCCCCATCCCCCTCCTATGCTTTGTAGTTCTGTGAAAATGTTGACAACTTTGGACAGCCCCTAAGTTCTCTAAAGCTGGAGTTCTGTGTTTTATACCAGTATATAGTTACTTGACTGCAATGCACATTTCAATTTATAATCCGGTTTGTAAGTGACTATCACACATAGCACACCACTGATTCCTAGTGCTCATTGGATAATTTGACTGTTTTACTTCCGGTTCCAAAGGTTTCCAATGCCTTATGTTGCTGTGACGAATGAACCGCATAGGAATTGAGCAAATTTATGCAGAAACACTAAGCTTAAAACATCTGACCAACGTTGACATTCCAAACATTTCCACCATGATGCGAAAGATTTTTTTGGATTGCATCGCAATACAATGCATGGTATAAGCATCGACGTCGTTCAGCAACTCTGGGCCCCAATTTTGTTTAGTTCATGTTTTGTTTGCGTTATTGCAGCCCCTGACCTGCATTCAAAATCGATTCATTCTAAATAACACAGCAAGACCCACGCAGGGTTAAGTTTCTTCCAATTATAAATTGCTCAGTCCTGAATTGAAATTAAGAGCTTTCCCATACTACACCAAGCAACAATATTTATCGGAAACAAGTTTCATCAAAATTTGAAAATATATTTTCTTATTAAGTTTATTGTGTGCAGAAAGATTGTGTGCTGAAAATTCCCAATCTCAGATTGATCACATATTTTCTTTTTCAATTAAGCTGCATGAAGTTCAGCCATCATTAAAGATCTACCAATATCCTTGTTCAAAGGAGCGTGTTTAGAAAAATGGATTACGTTTTAACCTAACAATCATATAAAATACCTCCACAAAATACTATCAATGGGAAGAAAACCGACTTGGATGTGGAAGCATCCAAGATGTGATCTGGACACGCTCCTTCAAGTAAGGAACTAAACACGATTGAAACAGCTTCCAGACAATAGATCATTTGCACCAGCAGCCATGACAGGGGACAGATTTTCATATTTAAATGATGTGACATTACATCCACAAACTGCCTACTCGTGCATAATGCACGGTGACAATATGACTGCGCTATCATGGCTGCCCATGCAAAGGGCCAATAAGTACACGAGAAATAAATTGACTCACCCAATGAGCCCATCTGTTTCAGGATGTTGTCTGCTCCTGGTTGGTGAGCCTTGTGTACAGTCAGATCATCGGCAAGTCCTCTGATGGTTGACATGTTGGAAGAATGCTCGTCAATGACACTCACAAGCACCTTAATAAAGGAAACAAAAACCAAAAGTTATTTTCATGACAATTTTTTTTAAAGAAACAAACAATATTTTGAATGGAAATGAAATAACCAAAAATGTGATGAGAGAAAAAAAATATAGTACTCATTGGGATTTAAACCACTCTACTAGCCGAGCTATATGAGGCACAACTTGTCTTTCGTTGTTGCAAGAAACAAACACTTCAACATCAGACAAAGTATATACTTTGAAAGACATAACGAGTGATCTTATCTAGTACAAAGTGAATTTATTACTTAAATTCATGCAAATTTTACATTATTTTTAATATACATGATTGTGAATTATGAATTGTGGCAAACAAAGGAAATATTTGTGCACAACAAAAGGTAGTCTTCAAAGAAACTAACACCCATTTCAACTGGTGAACCAGAGTAGCGCTAAACTAAATTATCCAAGAAATTTGAATTAAGTTCGACGTATGAAACAATTTGGAGCAACTTGGTTCGCCAGAAGTCGAAAGATCGACTGTTCACTAACTTCCAGTCGGTCAGAACAACTAAAGAGCGACTTGGTTTCAGACGTTGATCTTTAGTGTGCGCACAGCTCGCATTAAGTATGCCGGTCTGAAACCAAATTTTAATCAGAGCGTCTCTCTTAATACAATTAGTTCGGCGCGACTCTGGTGCACCTGTATGAAACAGGTGTATAACAAAGTTGATAATTGTAAAACGTACCAAGTGATCTTGTAGTTTCTTGCTTGCATCTTGAGCAGTCGCTCCTGGCGATATCTCATCCTTCAGCTGTACTTCAGCCTTGTCAATCCAAGCCAAGAAGTCTTGGACCTCTTCTCGGTAGGTCTGGGCCTTCTCCAGGGCTCCCTCCAGGTCAAACTTGCGTTCAGTCAGTTTCTCACCCAGCATCTGGTAACGTTCATTCACATCGGCTGTCTGTCGCTGGACCTCACTCATGCCTGGAGAGAAAATAGAATATAAACAGAATTGATTGGCAAGCTCGGTGGTCATGTGGTTGAAATGGTCAGTGGTTCAGGTCCCATCTGAGCACGCTATGAAAGTTTTTAATAATGTCTCAGGAATAGCTTGGGAAAGTGCAAACATTGCATTTTGAGAATGCATTTGAAAAAATGTTAGCCTATCAAAAGCTTGTTTTGCTTTAGACCTGTTGAATACTGTATCCTAAGAAGGACGCATAGTCTGACATTTCCCTTTCTCATGTGGTTTTTTTTTATTGTTAAAATGCTGAAACTTTTTCATTTTGCAATGAAATTGTTTTTTGGTACGAGTACCCGATGTAGTAAGGCAACGAATGTCAGCACTATAGAGGACATTAATACAGTCACTCATTGTTTTTCCAGTTGACTGGAACTTTTGTTTCGACTAACTTTTGTCTTGACTAACTTTGCTTCTTTTTTTCCCCCACCACTTAGATTTCACGTACGGCTATCTCAGGACTACACCATCGCCTGAAGACTTACAGTTGAAACATTGTGGTTCCAATGCTGACCATATTGTGAGACAGCAGGTGAGTATGTTTATTCCAATGACTACGATGACTAACTTAGTTCATATTAATGACAATTACTAACCGTCATCCAGCATGAAGGAGGTATGATCCAGATCAGAACCGATGGAGCTACGACGCGATGAGCTGAGACTCCGTGAATCATAGCTACGCGTGTCGGATCGCATTGACAGGAAGAGCTTAGAGCGTTTGATGGGAGATGTCTTGCTGAAACCAGGCAGGTCTGGGTCTTGGGTTAGGGATTCGACTACGATGCCTTGATGGTTGAGGTCATCCACCTTGTTCACGTGGCTGTCGTATTCGCTTTGAAGGGGCTGCAAGAAACAAAGACACAGGAAACAGTTTAATGCACATTATTTCTCTCACTATGGAATTTCTTTTAAATGTCTGTGACATAATGAAATAAAAGCTTATTTAAATAAAGTTTATTCAAATCTTAGGTCCAATTACTCTTATAGAAAAGAGAAATACAGTTAGCCCAAACTCCCCTTTAAGTTCTCGATTGTGACTTGAGTAAAATATTGTGAAGGAATTCCATAGTTTAAAACTGCATCAACCTGGAAAGACTAGATGATAAACTCTACTTAGCTTGCAATCTGAGCTTTTCCTCTCGATTGTGACTTGACTACAACATTATTGGTAAGGAATTTCACATTTAAGTACTGCATCAACCTGGGACAACCGGGTGATAAACTGACCTGGTAAGAATCAATCTGCTGCAGCAATGCCTCGGGCTCAATAGCAACCAGTGGCAAACGGTCAACTTTGTCCTCCATCTTCTCCAACCAATCCATGACTGTCTTGAGATGGGACTGGAACTTGTCATGGGCTTCTTGGCGATCTTGGAGCTGGCGATTTCTGGAGGAGACAAAGGGTGGACTCAAAAGCATGACTAAACAGTAGATTAGGTGTGAACAGAAATTAAGAATGTAAAAAACATCAGACATTGTGTAATTGCTTCTACCACATGTCAGACAATCCTTTCTAATCAAACAAGGGATGAGGGAAACATCATATGGTTCTCATCGACACACTGGGTAGATGCTCTACCAGCTAACTACGAGGCATCTACTCCCTTTTAACAGTGATGTCACATTACCTCTTCTCCATGATTCCTTCCAGAGACTCCCAGTTCCTGTTCAAGTTGGCCAATGTGTCTACAACTCTAGTCTTGTCCGAGATCTTAGGGTCTCTAGTCACTTCGCTGCCTAAGACCTTGATGTCTTGGTATTGACCACGATGGGTGTCAATGTCTCGCTGCATCTCCTGTACACAAATCAAAAGTCCAATTTAAAGGTTTTTTTAAATAGGGGAATTATTGCATCAGTACATATCTTTTTTTTAAACAGAACAATTCCAACTAATAATGTTTATTATAACCCAATAGCACTCACTGTAACAAGTAGGGTGTCATTATAACCTCAGAGCGTTTTGGTAATGTTAAGTATTGTTCCTTGTCAAGGTCAATAACCAGAGTTATCCAATACAGTGGCCTCTTCATAGAGGTTTTTTAAGCATTTTACACATGGCATTGAGGACCAAAGGTGGGTGGCCACTATATGCAGGTTGCCTGTTTATCAAGGTGGCCTTAATAGCAGGTAGCCACCCTTACTGAACACAAGATTTGAAAAAGGATGAGTCAAGCTATGAGTACAAGCCTATCAATTGAAGGTGTGTTTGCAGAAACTTTAATATTACCAAGTTGAACATGGAAGAAATGCAGGATAGTTTGGGGCACTTTGAGGAGAAAGCTGCAGTGTGGTCTATGGCGCTTTGAGGACTTACGATTTGAAGAATCTCAACTGACATTTTAGGGGATTATAAGACAAAGTGGGTGGAGCTAATTTTGAGACAAGGTGGGTTTGCTGTTTTCTTACGAGTAGTTTGGTGCCGAGCTCCAGTAGATCCATCCTGCCAAGGTCTTTGGATGTCAATTTCTCAATGAAGGGCAGGAGCCAATCTTCAAAGACTTCCACATCATCTTCAAGCTGTGACAACTTGGCCATGAGACGGTGCAAGTAATCACCGTGATTATGCACACTGCTACTGATCTTACTGTAGCGTGCATTGACGTCGTCAAGACGTTCTTGGGTCTTGCGTGCCTCGGCCGGGTCACTGGATTGGATGAGTTTGGAGGCGGTTTCGTTGAGGGTGTCAACGGTCGGCTTGTGGCTGTCGATGTCGGTCATCACGTACTGCGAGGGGATGTAAGAAAACCAGGAAATATGTTGAATCCTTCCACAATATGCAAAGTAATTAGCCGTTTGATTGTAATTTTTGCACTATGGCAATCACCCCAATTTATTTCACTTTCAAACATAAGTAGAGTTTTAAAATACACATACTATGCCGTTGTTGCTATGTGGTGCATGCCAATGCCAAGCAACCAACAGTCTGGTTGCTTTATGCCATTATCTCCTGTACTTCACACCTGCTGCTTGTACCAGGTCACTTAACACAGCAACAATAATATAGTATGGTCATTTGGATACTGAGTGTGCACAGGATGCTATTCACATGAAACATGCAAAAGGCCAATTCCAACAAACTGTCAAAAGAACCTGTGCACAAAACACTCCAGTATAAAAACAAACTATCAACTTGAATGATAACTGCAGTGTGCTATTGAGTTACTTGATATAAGACTAACCTTCTGGTCTTGCATCATCTCCAGTAGCGTCTCTTTCTTAGCAGCGACCGGCGTATTCACAACGCGACTAGCGTTCTTCTCAGCCACAGCTAACCAGCGTAACAACGCATCTAGACCCTCTTGCACTGTGTGTGAGTGGGCAAGGTTACTCTGTAGTTGGTTGGTTCGTTCAGCGAGTTGGGATTCCATGAAGTTACACTTCTCCGCTACTTCACCTGGGAGGCAGAGAAAAAATAAAATGTCTTAGGCATTTCAGTCTTAGAGGGTCTTAATGGGACATAAGGCTCAAGTTAATTTGAGATACTACTAGAAAATAAGTAGGAAAAATGCATTTAAATGTTTTGATTGGAGTTAATTCTGCTTTCACTCAATGGTAATCTTGATAAAAAACATTTTATCCCGGTCTTTTCTCCGACACCAATAGACATGAAACTAACTCTTTTACTATGGAATTTGATCAAGGCCATGTTTTGTTATGCAGTAGATATCCGGTGGAAAGCAGACATTTCTCAAGAAACTAAGTAGCACGCTGTACTGAAAGAGTTCATCTTTGTGTGAGTAAATTACTTTACCTGCATTTAACTACATTCAATATACTATTCTCAAATAATGACACACGTAGAGGTTTAGATAGGGCTAGAGAACAGTATAATTATGCTACAAACTACCAAGCCACCGAATCCATTAATGTTACCGAATTACAACAAATATGCAAACATTGTAAGCTAGACTTACGGACGGTGTTGAGGACTTCATCCTTGATCGTGTCTTGAGAATCAGCCAAGTCTTTGCCGTACTCCTTGAACTTGCCAACATCCTTGGTGTGGAGCACAATGTCATCGTGGAGTTTCTGTAGGATGAGGGAATGAAATGATCAGGAAATCATTAAAGCTACCATTGGGAAACATTGTGAGAAGTAAAGTTTTTCAAATAACTGTTTTCAAATAACTGTGACAAGGTGTGTCTGTCATCCAGATCTATGCATTTTGTATATGATTAGACAACTGTCTAATCATATAAAAAATTATTCTAGCAGAATGCATACCCTCAATAAAATATCTGCGTACACCCGACAATATCCCTAACCTATTGTGAGTAGTGTAAGCAGAAAGACGGACAAGCACACCCACCTTAACTCTCTCCATCTGAGTTATAACATTCTCTGGTTCAGCAGCGATGGGTTCCTGAAGTTCCTTTGTCAACTTGATGTAAGCTTCATTGACCCACGGCAGGACGACCGCTCCCGAGTTTTTGTACTTGGACTGTTTGTTAGTCAACTCCTTGAGGTGTTTGTAGTGACTTCGACTGCCCTTCTGCAGTTTGGTGTAACGGTCGTAGACATCGTCAAGATCATCACGGATTACAGTGGCATCAGGAGCCTCAGCGAAGGTGCGGTTGAATTCAGAATCGAGGGTCGACAAGCGGAAATCAGTCAGAGCTTCGCGGTAGATCTATGTTACCAAACAAATGGTAGATTAGTCATGTTAGCCTCAGAATAATAAAATTGTGATATGGTAGAACTTAAAAATAAACAACTCATGAGCTATTTGAAGCAACAGCTACTTCACCAGGAGTAAGATGTCGGTGTCCTTTTACAATTTTTTTCATTTATCATTTTGTTTAGGTTACTACTTTCATAAGCCATTTTGTCTTGCAATAAAAATGTGTCGTAACTTTTGTGTCCTATCTCAATTCAATTATGAGACGTGTCTTAGACTCATGGCGGTTATATTGCAATCACAGAATCTTAAAGAACGCTGAACCCTTAAAATGACATGGACAAGATACCAACCTTTCCATTGTCCAGGAACTTGCGGCCAGATCTTTGGATGAACTTCAGATCACCCTTATGGTCACTAACTTCCTCCATGATTGTCTTCTCTGCCTCAACCTGTTTCTTGAGCGCCGGCAGATCGCGTCCCGGCGCTCTCTGGATCGCATCATGCGTCTTTTCTGCTTCCTTTAACCAAACATCAAACTCGTCAAACTCTTCACGGTATTTCTCAAGATCGTCGAGAGCCGATTCCAGCTTGTTCTGTCGAGTCAGCGATTGACGGTTGACTTCGTCGAAGCGTGGTTTTAGGGTCTCGTGGTGGACGTGGAGGAACGATTCGTCGTCCGGTTTAAGCTTTCCGCCAAACTCGCGCAGCAAAGCAGCGGTGTCGTTAATGGTTTGACTGATTGGTTGGTCATGGGCGATGATGTCATCGCGCAGTACCTGGGTGTAGGTTTTAAAAAAGGTTAATCATTTTATGTAATTGCTATGCTGAGAAATTAACAGAATAGTAAAGTTATCATCAGATGTGGGTCAAATTTCATCAGGATGATAAGTCGGAGCAATATAAAGCAACTCTGACAAGAAAAATATTTTATGTGTGTGCCAATCAGCCGGGGGAGGGGAGAGGAGAGGGGGGGAGGGGAGAGGGGCGGGGGGGTGTTGGATGGGGTAATCTGGATTTGCTTATAACTGCTGCTGTCCATTTTAACTGATTGTTTTCTCCGTTTTCTAATTTTTTAATTATCTTATTTTATGCTCTACAAGTTTTTATTGTAAATAATAAACATCAGCATTTTACGCTGTTGGTATCCAATATTTTTTATTAATAATAAACCAGAATAATAAAGACATTGCAAAGTATTCCCTCAAACTTTGCCAGTATTCTGTCCCACCTTGTTTTTATCCAGCTGACTTGTAAGTTGTCTAATCTGTTCACTGATTGGCTGTTGAGTACCAAGCTTCTGTTCGGTCTTCGTTAGCCAATCCACTTGTTCCCGAAGAGCACTCTCTACATCGTTGAAGCGACGACTCATAGCAGACTGGTGAATAAAAACAAAGCAAAATGTGGTCACAATTGGTGAAACTGTACAAGTGAATCATGTCAATATGCTTTTGCATTGAATATTTATGCCGATGGCTCAATATTTAGAGCCAATTATTCTGGCAACCCACATACCTTATCTTGGGAAAGCCCTGGGAAAGCCCCGAGTATACAGTGGTAATAATTAGCCGGGTATAAAGGGCAAAACAATTAACATTCAGTCTCCCCGACACAAGTTAAATCAATTTCTTGCTCATCTTATAAGCTATAATGTGACAGAATGCTCCAGAAAGTGTAAATTGGGTGAAGAAATAAACTTAAGAACAAGGAAATTTCAAGCTTTTCTTTGAAAACAATTTGTATGCCATGCTTTGTAAACTCAGTGTATGAAGTCTCAATTGGCAAACGTGTATGGATTATTTTATTCGCTGAGCCATTTCTCCACCTGTTCTTTTTCAGCTCTCATCTGGATAATGTCTGACTCTAGCATCTGTTTACGAGCCTTGACGTTTGACGTCAGCTCATCATAACTGTTCTTCAAGTAGTCATTCTTACCTGTTGTTCTTTCTCAGCTCTCATCTGGTTAATGTCCGACTCTAGCGTCTGTTTACGAGCCTTGACATTTGATGCCAGGTCATCATAACGGTTCTTCAAGTTGTCATTCTTGGTTTGTAGTTGTTCTTGTTGATCAGGACGTAGTTTCTTGGCTTTCTCATTGATGAGATTGAGAGCTCCCGCTGATGCGTGAACTACAGGAGCTTGGCTACACGACACTTGCTCTTCAACAGCCTTTAATACAAGACAAAAAGCTAAATTACAACAGGTGACAGTACATAAACATTAATTAAATTCTGTTTTATGACAATTCTTGTGAATCAAACTTGCACATTCAATATAAAAAGACAAAAATATAATGTTTTTATTTAGATTCTGAAATATGTTTTACTTGACACAAAAAACATGTATGAAGGTTTTCTGAAGCATCGATGTATCTACCGGTATGTAGCAGAAATGTCTGCAGGTTAGTTTACCAACATTCCTATTTTGATATGTTATGTCTTTACTCTAGGAATCCAGGGGCCGATTTAACAAAGCACTAAGATGCGCCTTAGGGGTCACTCTTCTTATCTTGCTAAAGGAATTAGGACATATTGAACTTGTCTTAACGTTTGTGAAATCAATCCGTGGTCTCGGTGGCTAGTTGATCATTTGTACTCAATGGAGAGACCTGTTAATTGATTTAAATACATGACCAGGGGCCGATTTCACAAAGAGCTAAGACGTGTCTAAGGAAGAGTCACTCTTCTTATCTTGGGACACTGCTTTCTATGAATTAGGATGCATTGAACTCATCACAACTTTTGTGAAATCGATCCCTGGGCCTTTAAATTTAAACTAAAGAGACATGTAACTGACCTGTATAGCCATGAGTTCTTGCTCCATATCAATCAATTTATTAGGGCCAGGAGGCGGCGAAGCTTGAGTCATCTGCACCTCAATCATACTGACTTGTTCCAATAGGTCATCTACTGGTTTGGTGCGGTCAGCTACGGCCAATGCAGTGTCTAGTTCATCATCCCGGTCATCTATCTTGATGTCCAGTGCGTTGTAACGGCGGTTGATGTCAGCTAGCTGCCTCTGGATTTCAGACTCTTCTGATAGGGGGAAACAACAGGTGGGGATTCCGTCAGTTAATATGGATTGCAGGAGGTTCGCCTTGTTGGCTTTACTGTCATTTAGCAAATGCCTTGTCCAAGTGTTGTTCTGCATTCATTGTAATGTTTCTGCTTGTATACCAGCACATTTAGCATATTCAGGGATCAGATTGCCAATTACCGGTAGATGGAAGTGTCAAATCTACAAATTGACGAAATGTCTGAAAAACACTAATCTTTTGATATTAATGTCTTTCTCTTGGATTCGAAGGTCTCATGTCTGTATTTTCTTTTCCTTTATACTTTTTCTTTCTATTATAAATTTCTTCAATTTTGTTGCTTCTCACAATAGTGTAGCTTTAAATCTTGCATGAAATTTACAGCCGAGATCTTAGAACTATTTACCTATATATATATGGATGTATTTGTAGTAAACAGAAGCCAACATTTTCCATGTTTAAGATTATAAATAAGGAAGACAAGATTTGAGCACCTTCAATAAGTCCACTGATGTTGGCATCTTCAATCTGTTTCTTGGCTCGAGCTCGTTTAGCAGGTCCTTGATCCGCCTTCGGAGTGGATGTAACAACCTGTGACGATCTGCGGTGCGGTCTGGTTGGTGTGGCTGAAATGCCACGCATCAGAGTGTCCAATCGTGTGCCTCGATCGTTGAGGTGATCCAGGGTAGGTCGGTACTCGACGACCTCACGTCTCATCGGCTGGTGTGGCAATTATAAAAGAACATGAAGTGAACAACCCGTACATGGATAATTCTAAGTCTTCGGATTGATCACTGAAATAAAGAAGTCAACCTTGCTTATATACTGGCATTTCATGCCAATTGTCAGTGAGGTCTCAATTTGTTGATTTGGATCCCAGTCTTGGCCAGAATGAGTCACTTCTGTTGTCGATTAGCTCATGCCGCCATACCTAAGTAATTCTCTGATGCATGCAAGTTAAAAGGTGCTTCAGCTTTTTTGTCCTTACTCAGTTCCCATTTTAAAATGTTTCATCAGTAGGTTCCTTTTGCCCTTGGGAAAAGGGGGTCGGAATGCGAGGCCACTAATTATGTAGTGTGATTTTTCTACAGGTCCTGCTGGTTGATGGCAGTTTGCAACAATTTTGTGTATTAAATATGATGTTGAACTTGGTTTCTAAACCCATTATAACCTTTTTAGAGACACCCTTGAAGGGTTTTGAACGGTGAAAGATAAATTTGCGAGCTTTCACTTGGAGGCCGTAGTAAAGTGGTGTAATGTGTACATGCAACTGGTCTTTTAATGCATGGTTTGTTTCGGATAGATACTTCACAATCTTGTCTTTACACGTGGCCGGATAATAAATACCTTGAGTTCCTCATACTGTAGTTTGATAGTATCCATGTCCTTAGCCACAGGTCTGAATTGGTTGAATTGACGCTCTTTGGATGTCACCCAGCTACTGACTTCTTGAAGACCGTCGTTGTATTGTTTCTGAGCTTGTCTGCGTTCTTCAAGCATGTTTTGTCTGTTGGAGAAGCCAAGATAAGAACCTCGAGATAAGAACGTTTCTGGCTGTTAATTGAATTTATATGGGGGGGTTTGGGTGTGTTTATTTCAAACATGGGCAAGAGAGCAAAAAGAATAAGAGAGACAACACGTCTAAATGTGTAAGAAATCTACCAGAGGTTGTCACAAAATGAGTCCAAACAAAACGGAGACAATGAGCCATCTACAATTACACCTGTTCATGGAAGATTGGGAGAAAGGAAGCAACTAACCTGAACTGGAGCAGCTCAATGAAAGCATTCCAGTTGTCATCAACATTACGCACGATGTGCTTGACCGCTCCAGGCTCATTGACCTTCCTGTCACTGGTCAACTCATTAGCCAGTTGGTGGATCAGTTGGTACTGGGGTCGCTGTCTGTCCATTTGGTCTTGCATGTCCTTTGGTAGGAGATACACAGAACATTGGTTGGAATCATCACTAGCTTTCTATCTTTCTATATTTGGGTCGACAGGCTTTCGAGCAACAGTGTTTTATTATACTTTTGTCGGCCCTGGCCAGCTTGAATTGGGTAGTTTTGTTTCAGTTAAGTTTTGTTTATTGTATTTATGGTTTGTATGTTTGCACGTTGTAAAATTTGTTGTTGAATGGCCGAATAAATAATAATAATAATAATAACTATTTGTAAACTGCTGTGGGAAAGTGAGCCAAGTTGAATGAGGCAAACCTCATTTAAACTGTTTTTATTTTGGATTGGTGTGGCGAATTGATTCCAAGACTTTGGTTAGTTCCAAGGTTGTGGGTTCGAATCCCGGTCCGGCCCATCCATGGTGCGTGTACCCTTGAGCAAGGTACTTTGTCACGCATTGCTTCTCTCCACCCAGGGGTAAAATGGGTACCTGGTGCTTGCACTGGGGAAGGAAACTGCAGACCCGAGCAGTAGCCGGCTCCGGGTAGCTTATAAAAAAAATGCAGGTTCAAAAGCCAAGGAGTCAGGAGATGAGCACCTGCAGCAAAGCGCGGAAACCGCGCATGCCCTATCATTTCCTTTCATCTTTAGGTGCTTATGTTCTTGGGCATCTCTCCATCCAGGATAAATGGGTAACCTGTACTATGTGCACATGAGCTTCACAGGACTGTATGCTCCTCAGGGAGTTTAGAAGGTTTAAAGAAGGATATTAAGACAAATGACCAGTACTAATATAAAGCACATTGAAACTGCATGGACATACATGTGAAATGCACTACATAAGAACAGTACATTATTATTATGGTACATACCTTGAGGATGCTTCCCAGCTCAGCCAGCTCCATCTTGTTCATATCAGGTGCTTCTAATGAATCCAAAGTCGGGATCAACCAATCTTCCAGTTTATCAACCTCGTCCTGTAAGTGACTCAGCCTGTCCGTCAGTAGTTGGAGGAAGTCACATCCATCACGACTGGGTTTCTGTAGCGCTGTGAAGCGTGAGTTGAGGTCGTCTAGTCGTGAGTTGATGGTACGGGCCACCGATGGTTCGCAGGTCTGGAGGAGTTTGCTGGCGGCCTTGTTGACATTGTCAATGCTTGGTTTGTGGGCTTCAACGTCGGTCACAAGTTTCTATAACATGGAGCAAAAGAAGAGGGAATGAACATTTCTAAAATTCTACAAGAATTGTGAGCAACTCCAGGTTTCTTTACTTCACTAAATGATAACTTTAAATTTGTCCAGTCAACACTTGTGCACCTTTGACATTTAACATTTAACATGATGACGTCACAGTTTGCTTTCCTATGGCCCTACACTGTCTGGTACCCCGAGACCCCAACATATAATTGTGTGTAAGCAAACAAGCCATGACCGTGACAATATGCATTGCAGCAAATTCAGGTTTCATTTCACAAACCAATAACTGTGAATGTGTCAAACTGACACATTTCTGAAGCACAAAGCTGCAGTGCTTTCCAGAATTAGAAGTGTTTAGTTGTACATTTCAAAAGACACTAAAAACCTACTGCACATACTATGCAAGTGGCATATATACTAACAAAACACTAAGCAGAACATGAAAATAAAAAGTACAGAATAACTAGAAAACAACCCATTTTATCTCACCTTGTATTGCTGCATTTGGTCATTGAGAGGTTCCTTGCGTAGCGTAACCGGCGTTCTGTTCTGCAATCTGTCAAGCGTTGCCTCCGTGGTGTCCAGCCAGGTCAATAGACTGTCCAGTCCCTCCTGGACGCTGTGTGATTCGGTCAGTGCTGTTTGGAGCAGGTTATTACGCTCTGCAATCATGGATTCTAGCTGACTGTAACGGTCGCTCACATCACCTATGATTGGAGTGAAATCAAAGATTACAGTCGGTGAAATTATAGCACATCAAAATCATGTAAATTGAAAACGATACCCAATTCTCTGAAAGCATAAAAAACATGAACAGCTATCTTGGTTAAATGAAGTTACCAGCCGAAATTTCACACGATTGTCGTAAGCATAACAGCCCCTAATACCAGCCACACGTTATTTTTCACATTTCACATTATAATATTTCACCGATAACCTGAATTCCACTGTTAATCTGGTTTACTAAGCAAGCATTTTTAGGTTTGATTCATCAAGATTTCACTTCATATGGAATTATACGGAATTTTCATTTGGAGGTTCTGCTTGTCCAAGCAATCAAGCATTTTAAAACAACAGATCTTTTTTTGCCATGATTTTTTTAAATTTAATATTTGACATACGTGTTTGCTTGGCCACATCTTTCTTGACATCTTCATGGACGTCGCACAGCTCCTTTCCAGAGTCCTTGACGCGATCGATGTCCTTGCTGTGGAGCAGAACGTCGTCGCTGAAGGCCTAAACAAATAAAGAGAAATAACAATGTTGAAAGTAAATGTCACAATTAGTGCCCCCACATTCTGACCCTAGCAGTCTTCCAAGGCAAAACCAGACTGCTAGGATCAGGGGTGGATTGCAATAAAGAAAGTTAAGATGTCCTTACACTTAAAGATGTCTTAACTAAAGCGGGTCTCCCACTGCAATTTTTTGATACGATTAAGTACGATTGTGTGTAGAGTATATAGACAGTCTCTGGTAATCGTACCAATTCGTAGCAAAAATCGCATAGTGGGAGGCCCGCTTAAGACATCACAGTTCAATTTTGTCTTGTAATAAATGTTTGTGTGCCATAAGTTGCATCTTGAGGCACTTGAAATTTAAGACACCGAAATTTAGTTAAGACATATATGTCTTAATTAGATTTAAGACATGTTATATAACAATCCACCCCAGAACACGAGGCCATGGATTTTAGTGAGGTTTTACTACAGGTCCTGCTGGTTGTTCAGTTTGTGTATTAAACTCATTGGCTGAGTTTGTGATGCTCACCTTGAGATCCTCAATCTGTTTCTTAACAGGCGTCGGCTCTGCTGCAATTGGCTCCTTCATCATCTTGTCTAACGTGACGTACGACATGTCGAGCCACGGTAAGATTGGATCCACTTCGGTATGATATCGGTGCTGTTTATCCTGAATGTCACCAAGACGATTACGATGATCCAAGCAACGTGTCTTCAGTCGGTCGTAACGGCTGTTGATACTGGCGAGTTTGTCACGGATGGTGTGAGAGTCTGGTGCTTCGCTGAAGGTTTGACTGAATTGACGTGGCAGAGCCGTGGCGCGGAACTCGGCCAGGTCATCACGGTAAGTCTGTCATTAGAAGAATTATATAGTCAAAATATTAACTTTAAAATGGTAATTAGGAGATATTGTTAACTGGATGCATTTTTCGGATAACCAGTTGAAGGCAATAGACACTTTGCACCGGCAGCCATGACAGGGAGCAGGTTTCTTATTTAAATGATATGACAATAGGCCGTATCGCATGGTTGCCATCTTGTAGGGCAGTTTCTTTGTTCCTTGAGGTTATGCATGGTTGCACATTTTGTGCTTACATCGTTGACCAATTTAAAGGTCAAAAGTTGCCCTGCAAGCTATTGGATACGGTCAATAGATCCACAAAGTGCCTACTCATATATGACGCATGGTGACAATAAGATTGCCCCCTAAGATGGCTGCTGTGCAAAGAGTTTATACCAACATGCACCCACTAGCCAGCTGTTGGTATGTTGTAGGTTTGCCTCACGATTAGAATAAGGATAATAGTGATCCAACCAATCTAATGATTCTGTGCACTTTGATGTTGCTGGACTGTTTCTATGTAGGCTGGGCTTACTGGATCGGCCTATTGGTTGCTATGTTATTTCTTTACAGGAAAATACAGAATTAAAATTATTTATTTCCATCTACTTTTTGGCAAAAAAATTACCATAGTAATTTTGTTCTAAATCACCTGAGCATTGTTGATGAATGTCTGTCCCGTCATATTGACAAACTTGAGGTCAGCTGCGTGTGTCACGACATCTTCAGCTAGGTCTCGCTGTGTAGCGTACTGGTCATGCAGGGCGTCGGGTTCTGTCTGAATCTTACGCAGTGACGATTCCAGTTGCTAAAGACGAAACAACAATAGGGGGGTTTCGTCAAACACACGATTAGGCAATATGACGACTTTTAGTGCATTTTGCGTCATCGGTACGTGCGTACCTGTGCTAATTACAGAAATCTTTTCAGTGTAGTTTCGTTGTCACTGAAAGCAACGCCTTTACACCTTGGTGAAAAACTGACAATGAAAGATGAAGATTTTATGGCTTGGCTAAATAGAAACTGTTTATGAATGTTCTATAAACTTATGATTTATGGAAATATTGCGTCATTTTACTTTCATGCCAAAAATCACATATATCACTTCTGTTCTAAACTACTTGCTACATCAGAATCCACTCATTTGCATGGTGATATTTGCTGCAAACCTTTCAAACAAAGTGTATGCTTTGATGTGTTTTTAGAACCTTTCATCAGGTTTCAGATACAGAACTTTCCAGTTCGCAAAAACAACTTCACAACTGTCCAGCTGTAGTAGATGTAGTGTCCGTATTGGACTAATTTTGATGAAACTTACGGAGATCTTCGAAAACATTTTACAAAAATTAGTCCAACGCGGACACGGCTTTAGATGGCAATAGTTTTTGCACCATCCAATAGCATTACCTGTTCAGTGTTTCGCAGCCAATCCTCAAACTCTTCCATCTCCGGTTCCATTTTGCTCAAATCATCCGTAGCGAAGCGTAGAGCACTCAATCGCGTTGTAGACTGCACATTGACGACCTCGTAGCGCATCTTGAGTTTGTTGATGGTATTACGCAGGGCATTACGGTCGTCGTCGTTCAACTTGTCACCACGTTGCTTGAGAAGCTGATTAGCTTCTTGGACTGTCTCTAAGACGGGGCCTTGGTGCGACACGATGTCCTCGTGCAGTGTCTGAAACAAAAAGAAATTTACAATTGTAGAGTTTCATCACAAAATGCAATAAACGGCATATCCAAAAACATTATCGATTGGTGATCCTATAAATTTGTCAAATAGATTGTTGGCAAACTGTGTTATATCCCACGAAAATTTGCCATTGACTGTAGTGCTTAGTTGTAATACAAAATGGCAGTTTTCTTCAAATGCCATAAATGGCTCTACAACCTTTTGCGATGAAACTCTTCAACTGCTTAACTGTGTTCAACCTAGAGGAACCAGTATGTTATTACCAAGTCTGTAGCTGTTCTATTTCCAGAAGTCTCCTAATTACTGGTCAGTTTTATACCTTGTGTTTGTTGTACTGGTCAGTCAGTGGCCGAGTTTGTTCACCGAGTGGCTGTTCCGATCCCAGCTGGTGTTCGGCTTTGGTAACCCAGTCTTGAAGTTCATTCAATTCTGATGTGAGCTGGTCATAATCTGCCTTCAGCTGTGCCTGTAGGTGGCAAATCAATTAGGAATACATGTATTATAGTTATACAGAGCGTAGTATTTTTCAAGACCCCCTGCCTCCCCAAAATACTACTTAACATTTTGTTCACTAGCCGTGAAATGTCAACATCTTACAGTGCATGTAAATTTCTACACAGCCCTCAAACGGGAACCCCCTCCTACCTCCCCCCTCCCCCCTCCCCCCTCCCTAACTGAAAATGTTGGCAACTTTGGACTGCCCCTCAGACAAACAATGTTAACATTGTGTCAAGAGGCAAAAGACGTAAAATGTCATTTCACTAGCCGTGAAATGTCATCTTACAGTGCATGTAAAGTCCTATGCGGCCCTCGAACCCCAGCCTCCCCCGCATCCCCCTACATTTTGTAGAACTGTGCAAATGTTGACAACGACAGCCCCTCGGACATTGTGTGTCCAGAGGCAAAAGATGAGACTGAAGAATTGAGGAAAAGGAAGAAAGTGACTGACCCTTTCGTCCATGTCAATCTTCATCTGACTCAGCGTAGTCTCAGTCTGTTTGCAGATGTCTTCAGATCGCCTTGTCAGCAGATCATACTGTCCACGTAGGTCCTTACTGCGTAGCTGTAAGTCCTCAATCTGTTTGGGTGTCAGCTTACTGCGTTTGTCTTTAAGCAGTTGATCTGTGGTGTGAATGGCATCCAAGATGGCCGCCTTGTTGCTGTCGATGTCACCGTGCAAAGTCTGTATGGAATACGGAATATTTCTCTGATTATTTCTCTGATTTCCTGGATGGGTTGCTACCGTAAAAGATTGTGTTAAATAAAAGTGCTCAGGCGTTTCTTAAAAAACACTATATTCTTTAACACCTCACAACCTCCTGAAAACATGAGTAATGCAAATGGTTGTAAATTTCATTCAAGTGTGGTGAGTTAAACTGGTGTAGCAGTACTTTACTTGCTTTGTATATATTCGGCCCTGGTTTGAATCCAATCTAGGTTAGTATGTTAACTGTCTTTTTAGTCTTGTTTGATTTGTTGGGACTTTCAAATACACGAGCAGGAATTTTCCACGACAATATCTGTATTTTCCCCTCTTTCCGCTGACAAGCTGAAGAAATCCTTGGTTTTAATACCAGAAAGCATTAGGCGTTTTACCTTGCTTGATTTGAGCTCATTATTGAGTTGGTCCATGTGACTGTCACCAATCCATTAAACCGCCCATGTTACGTACTGATGCTCAATAGAGTTAGCTATAGATTACATTGAGACTAAGGCGTTTTACCTTGCTTGATTTGAGCTCATTATTGAGTTGGTCCATGTGACTGTCACCAATCCATTAAACCGCCCATGTTACGTACTGATGCTCAATAGAGTTAGCTATAGATTACATTGAGACTAAGGCGTTTTACCTTGCTTGATTTGAGCTCATTATTGAGTTGGTCCATGTGACTGTCACCCAATCCATTAAACTGCCCATGTTACGTACTGATGCTCAATAGAGTTAGCTATAGATTACATTGAGACTAAGGCGTTTTACCTTGCTTGATTTGAGCTCATTATTGAGTTGGTCCATGTGACTGTCACCAATCTATTAAACCGCCCTTGTTACGTACCGATGCTCAAAACTTGACAGTATCAATAGAGTTAGCTATAGATTACATTGAGACTAAGGCGTTTTACCTTGCTTGATTTGAGCTCATTATTGAGTTGGTCCATGTCCATACTCTTTGGTGCCGATTCAACCACTCTCGCGTCGGTCACCGTCACCCAATCCATTAAACCGCCCATGTTTCCACTCTTCTCCATGTATGCCTTGGCCAGGTCTAGTTCCTCGTCACGGTCACCCAGTTTCACCTTCAATGATTCGTAGCGTTTGTTGATGTCTGTCAACTCACGCTGGATCTTGGTCTCCTCTGCAGGGACAGAAATATTGTTGTAATACTCAGAACTTCACAATGTTAATGAGGGGCGTGTTATTGATGCTGGTAACCAAATGTGAATTGAGTCGAAAAACGCACAGTGTGGGCCGAGTTTTGGCAACTATTGTCAGAAATCAGCAGTGGAACCAGGCCCATTAAAATGCAAAAATATAATTCTGGGCAAGTTCCCGAGCACAGCCTGGAATCTTTTGGTACTGCCCGGAATTACTGTTGTATTTTCATATTTTAATAAGCCTGGATCAGCAACTGATTCCTTGAGCTGCTTTCAAAAACTCAGCTTAGTTTGTGCGACATCTAACTCATTTCACAAGGTTGGAGCATAAATGTTTCTGTGTTTATTTAGTGCATGACTTATTACACTGGACTTTGACTTTATTACCCATAAAGAGAAGGGATAATGATTTAAAACAAACTTTACCTTCACCAGGGTAATCTGCCGTCTCCGGTGTCTCATACGGCCTGCGAGTCTGCTCCCCAGTAGGGGTAGAACCAATCTGCAGCGACCGGTAACGCGGCCGGATGTTGATCGCAATGTCGTCATCTCGAAGTAACTTGTCCAAGTTGTGGCCGTGTTTGTTGACGTCAATGATCTTGGGTTTGTAGGCAACTACATCGGTCTTCAAAGGCTGTTGGCAAAAATAAAAATCACTGTTTAATTTTCTTTGCAATCTACGATTAAAGAAATTCTGTCAATGTTATGAGTATTGACTATCAAGACACTAGACTTATACAATGAAACCTCGTTAAGAAAAAGGTCTTGAGATTTTGCACTTTTCTTTGCTAAGTTAACTGGAACCTTGTATTATCAGCAATGAAAACAAAGAACAAAGGGATAGGACCTTATTTATTCCTTCTGAAGGCCAGTTCATACTTCACACGAAAGTGAACACCAAAGTGAATCCGACATAAATGTGACGTCTAACATTTGGCGACAAAATTAGGACAAGTTGAAATTCGTTCTGCAAATTTGCGGATCGAAAACTTCACTTAAACCAGGCTTTATAGGCTAAATCTTGTTGTGCTCTTATAAAGTTGACTGCAAACCCAAAGCTATGAGGCTATAATACATGCACTGGCAACCTATGTGTCGAGAGTGACAATGTCCTCAGCCACTGGTTGTAGTTGGGCCACCTTACGCTGCATAGTTTCTAGCCAGTTTGTGCTAATTATTGAGTTTTGACTGCAAACGGGCTAATTCAATACATGTACCCACCTTGAGCTGTTCAACCTGTGTATTGAGTGTGACAATGTCCTCAGCCACTGGTTGTAGTTGGGCCACCTTATGCTCCATGGTGTCTAGCCAGTTTGTGGTGTCCTTATTAGCTTGGCCATAGCGTTTGGAGGCTTTGATTTTGGCATCAAGTTGCTTGCTCCTATGCATTAAAAAGAGGTCGGAAGTTGAACGTTTAACTTGATCAAAAGCACACTATAGTTGGACATGTTTTATATATTTTTCAGTAATATTCTTCACTCCTAACGAGCCTTGAATTTTGTCGTTAGAAGATAGTTGGGGTTAGAAGACCTTTAATTCTATAGTGTGAAATTAAGATTAGGGGAATGCCACAATCAAAGTGCTGATAGTTAAAAACTTATAATCACCATAAAGATTCTTTAAACCAAAAGCAATGTCATGATTCAAATGAGAACCAACATACCTCTTGATGTGAATTTCCTCCAAGGTGCGCCAGTTGGAATCCACGTTGGTCAGTACGGCCGTGACGTACGACGTATCGTTAGCCTTAGGGTCACGTATCAACTGTTCGCCCTGTTGGTGGATGCGTTTGTGGGCTGGGCGATGGTCGCTTAGCTGCTGCTTGATTGTCTGTCGGTTGAAAAAAGAATTAAGCCGATTGTCAACATTTTGGAACATTTACTTATGGGTAATTCCTAAAATTAGGGGTCAAAGTGTGACATGCTTTTTAAGATTTACAAGTGTTTTTATTGATTGAAAGTGGTTTCCCAGTAGAAAATAATAATTTTTATTTGAACAAATGCCACTCAAATTTAATGTTTGAGTGTAGATATGGCACCAAGGTTAATGCAAACTCATTCTACAGCCAATTTTCATTGGCGTAGGTAATCCGGGACACCAAACTCCTATTCAATACCATGGAACAAATTATAAGCCTTTATGGTCTTTTGTTTTGAATATTTTTCAGGAATCAGAAAACAATATTGAAGAAAATGATGCTGCCCCCTATAATCACAGGCCACAGTCCATTACTGAGAATTTGTGGTCATAAGTGATCATTTTTGAAGCAGAGAGTGTCGTACGTAACTGGGACACCAAACATTTTGGACGCCTAATTTTTGGAATTACCAACATATCAATCTTGATCAATCAGCTCTTAACATTACATAATACGTTTACGGTGGTTCTGTGTGACAGAAGAGAAAGAACTGGCTGGTTTCTCAATGTTTCAAACAGTAAGCTCCGTTTGTCATCAGGAGATTGCTGGAGACTAGAGAACTCAAAATTACTTTACAGTGACGAGCTGGGCATTGATTTTTTGGTGTAACTGACTTTAGCAAACTTTGTCATAGTATTTAATGGCGTATGTCATGGACTAACTTTGCTGCTTAGTACATCGTTTTCTAGCAAATAACATGGATTGTGTCTCACCTTGAGTTTCTTGTCACAGTCATTGAGATCCATGCGCATGAGTATTTAATGGCGTCTGTCATGGACTAACCTGGCTGCTTAGTACATCGTTTTCTAGCCAATAACATGGATTGTGTCTCACCTTGAGTTTCTTGTCACAGTCATTGAGATCCATGCGCATGAGTATTTAATGGCATTAATTGTGTCTCACCTTGAGTTTCTTGTCACAGTCATTGAGATCCATGCGCATGAGTATTTAATGGCGTCTGTCATGGACTAACCTGGCTGCTTAGTGCATCGTTTTGTTAGCCAATAACATGGATTGTGTCTCACCTTGAGTTTCTTGTCACAGTCATTGAGATCCATACGCATGAGTATTTAATGGCGTCTGTCATGGACTAACTTGGCTGCTTAGTACATCGTTTTCTAGCCAATAACATGGATTGTGTCTCACCTTGAGTTTCTTGTCACAGTCATCGAGATCCATGCGCATGAGTATTTAATGGCGTCTGTCATGGACTAACTTGGCTGCTTAGTACATCGTTTTCTAGCCAATAACATGGATTGTGTCTCACCTTGAGTTTCTTGTCACAGTCATTGAGGTCCATGCGCATGAGTATTTAATGGCGTCTGTCATGGACTAACTTGGCTGCTTAGTACATCGTTTTCTAGCAAATAACATGAATTTGGTCTCACCTTGAGCTTCTTGTCACAGTCATTGAGATCCATGCGCATGAGTATTTAATGGCATTAATTGTGTCGCACTTGAGTTTCTTGTCACAGTCATTGAGATCCATACGCATGAGTATTTAATGGCGTCTGTCATGGACTAACTTGGCTGCTTAGTACATCGTTTTCTAGCAAATAACATGAATTTGGTCTCACCTTGAGCTTCTTGTCACAGTCATTGAGATCCATGCGCATGAGTATTTAATAACATGGATTCTGTCTCACCTTGAGTTTCTTGTCACAGTCATTGAGATCCATGCGCATGAGTATTTAATGGCGTCTGTCATGGACTAACTTGGCTGCTTAGTACATCGTTTTCTAGCAAATAACATGAATTTGGTCTCACCTTGAGCTTCTTGTCACAGTCATTGAGATCCATGCGCATGAGTATTTAATGGCGTCTGTCATGGACTAACCTGGCTGCTTAGTACATCGTTTTCTAGCCAATAACATGGATTGTGTCTCACCTTGAGTTTCTTGTCACAGTCATTGAGATCCATGCGCATGAGTATTTAATGGCGTCTGTCATGGACTAACCTGGCTGCTTAGTACATCGTTTTCTAGCCAATAACATGGATTGTGTCTCACCTTGAGTTTCTTGTCACAGTCATTGAGGTCCATGCGCATGAGTATTTAATGGCGTCTGTCATGGACTAACCTGGCTGCTTAGTACATCGTTTTCTAGCCAATAACATGGATTGTGTCTCACCTTGAGTTTCTTGTCACAGTCATTGAGGTCCATGCGCATGAGTATCTAATGGCATTAATTGTGTCTCACCTTGAGCTTCTTGTCACAGTCATTGAGATCCATGCGCATGAGTATTTAATGGCATTAATTGTGTCTCACCTTGAGTTTCTTGTCACAGTCATTGAGATCCATGCGCATGAGTATTTAATGGCATTAATTGTGTCTCACCTTGAGTTTCTTGTCACAGTCATTGAGATCCATGCGCATGAGTATCTAATGGCATGGATTGTGTCTCACCTTGAGTTTTTTGTCACAGTCATTGAGATCCATACGCATGAGTATTTAATGGCATTAATTGTGTCTCACCTTGAGTTTCTTGTCACAGTCATTGAGGTCCATGCGCATGAGTATTTAATGGCGTCTGTCATGGACTAACCTGGCTGCTTAGTACATCGTTTTCTAGCCAATAACATGGATTGTGTCTCACCTTGAGTTTCTTGTCACAGTCATTGAGGTCCATGCGCATGAGTATTTAATGGCATTAATTGTGTCTCACCTTGAGTTTCTTGTCACAGTCATTGAGATCCATGCGCATGAGTATCTAATGGCATGGATTGTGTCTCACCTTGAGTTTCTTGTCACAGTCATTGAGATCCATACGCATGAGTATTTAATGGCATTAATTGTGTCTCACCTTGAGTTTCTTGTCACAGTCATTGAGGTCCATGCGCATGAGTATTTAATGGCGTCTGTCATGGACTAACCTGGCTGCTTAGTACATCGTTTTCTAGCCAATAACATGGATTGTGTCTCACCTTGAGTTTCTTGTCACAGTCATTGAGATCCATGCGCATGAGTATCTAATGGCATTAATTGTGTCTCACCTTGAGCTTCTTGTCACAGTCATTGAGATCCATGCGCATGAGTATTTAATGGCATTAATTGTGTCTCACCTTGAGTTTCTTGTCACAGTCATTGAGATCCATGCGCATGAGTATTTAATGGCATTAATTGTGTCTCACCTTGAGTTTCTTGTCACAGTCATTGAGATCCATGCGCATGAGTATCTAATGGCATGGATTGTGTCTCACCTTGAGTTTCTTGTCACAGTCATTGAGATCCATACGCATGAGTATTTAATGGCATTAATTGTGTCTCACCTTGAGTTTCTTGTCACAGTCATTGAGGTCCATGCGCATGAGTATTTAATGGCGTCTGTCATGGACTAACCTGGCTGCTTAGTACATCGTTTTCTAGCCAATAACATGGATTGTGTCTCACCTTGAGTTTCTTGTCACAGTCATTGAGATCCATGCGCATGAGTATTTAATAACATGGATTGTGTCTCACCTTGAGTTTCTTGTCACAGTCATTGAGATCCATGCGCATGAGTTCTCGCCACTCTATTGAGTCAATCGTCGGCAAGCCCCAATCCTCAAAGTGATCTACTTCATTCTCAAAGTCATTGAGTCGGTCAAACACTCCTTGGAGCATGTTGCCGTGACGCTGTGTGGCCTCGCTGACCTTGGCATAGCGTGAGTTGACTGAATCTAGCTTAGACTGCAAAGCTTTGGCCATTTTGGGTTCGGTAGCGGCTGATTGGTTGATGGTGTCGATGCTCGGACGATGGCTGACAATGTCGGCATCCACAACCTGGTGGAGAACACAAACACACAAACAAACAAACGTGATTGATGCTTAAGGGTGATGAAGTAAAGTCAATCCCCAGTTGACTCAAACCAAACAATATTCAGGATCTTTCTAAAATACAATCTTAACCATTAGCTAATGTATTACATTGTAATACGTTGTATTTACTTTCTGAATGAATCAATAAATGCATAGAGAGTATTTGGGTGGTCTTTGGTGGTATAGGGAATAATAGCAGGGCCGTTTGGAGTTACTGTTCATAAGTGACCCATTTAGTTCCACAAAATGGTCATACCTTTTGTTGTTGCAAGTTGTCCACCAGTGGGTCTTTCTTGACCACTAACACCGTTCCTTTCTCCATCCTATGGATGTTACGTTCTGCTTCATCCAGCCAGGCCAGTAAGCTGTTCAAACTGTCTTGAATGTCCTGGGACTGAGTCAAGGCATTCTGTAGCTGGATGCTTCGGTCTTTGATCTGACCGTCCAAGTCATTGTAGCAACGCTGAAGCTCCTCTGCAAAACGGAAAGATTGTAAGTTTTAATCTTTCATAACCTCATCTGTGCAACCTGTTAACAGTAGATCGTCTCACAGGGTTAAATATAAGAAATAAATAAATACCTACCGATGTGTTTGGTGATGTCAGGCTGGAGAGAAGGCTTGGCATCGGCAAGCTCTCGCCCAGCATCTTTGGTCTTCTCTATGTCTTTAAGATGAAGCACGACATCATCGTGAATGATCTGCAGAATGACAAGAAAAAAATAAAAACAGCACAAGTTAGAAGAGTCAAAACCCAACTGTACTCAACAAAACCAAACTCAACTTCATTCAAAATTCACTCTACCCACTTTGTTCCATAATCCCATTAGTCCTTAAATCGCCCAAAACCGCCCTGTATTTCTTCCATGCTTTACTCAGTGAAATTCAAGTTTCTGCAAACACACCCTCAATTGATAGATGTACTCATAGCTTGACTCATCCTCTTTCAAATCTTGTGTTCAGTAATGGTGGCTACTATTGGATAACTCTGGTATTACTCAACATTACCAAAAAGCTCAGAGGAGTAAATAAGACATTCGTTACAAGTGAGTGCTATTGGGTTAAATTTCGAGTGTGATTTCAACTGAATGACTGGGATACATGAACTAAAGAAACTGACCTTAAGTTTGTCAATTTGCTTCTGCACAGTTGGCGGATCCGATCCGATCGGTTCCCGGAGACACGCTTTGAGAGGCACTTCCTTCTCATTGAGCCAACGCTCAAAGTTGTCTGCCATGTCACCAAACTTCTGCTGTTTCTCAACGACCTCACGTAGGTGGTTAGTGTGATCATTGCTTCGTGATTTCAGTCGTTCGTAGCGACTGCCGATGTCGGCCAAGTTGTCGGAGATGATGTTGGTCTCTGGGTTCTCGGTAAAGGAGCGTGTGAACTGCCGTGGCAGGGCTGCATCACGGTACACAGCCAAGTCTTGGCGGTACACCTGCAAAGAACAAATGAGATCAGATGAGAGTTATCTCCAATTGTTAGAGCAATGTATTTGTTATGTCTAAATGCTTCATGTAATTTGGAATTTGAATTGTAAATATTTTATTTATTTTTGATTCTAATTTTTAACTTGATTTTTACAATTACACTATTCATTGTGTATGCATTGATTATTGAGCTCTCTGGAAATATGAAGAATGCTATAATGACAGTTTACTGTAGCTCTGGCCAATGTTTATCGCAGTTGAAAAAAAAACCGTCCTAAATGTTTTCAGATTTCTTAAAATAAGACGTTTAAAACATTTCCCACCTTTGCTGAACCAAGGTACTTGTGTCCATTCTTGACCAGGAATTTGAGGTCCGCAGCATGCGCTATCACATCCTCTGTTGTGGCCCGTTGTTGACCGTATTCCTTCTTGAGTGCATCAGGAGCTTTAGACTTGCTCGCCAGCGACGCATCTAAGGTCTGTTCGGCCGTCAGCAGCCACGTCTCAAAGTCAACCACCTCTTCCTCATGTTTGGGGAGGTCTTCGGTGGAAAAGCGCAGCTTGTTTGTTCGGTTGAGTGATTCAGTCGACAGCGCTTCGTAGCGACTACGTAGTTCTGTCTGTCGTTCAGTCAGTTTGGTTTGGTCTTCTGGTTGCAGATTCTGAGTGTGTTGACGTAGAAGTGCTTGGCATTCCTGGATGGATTGTAGCACTGGGTTCTGATGGGCTTGAATGTCATCATGGAGAACCTGAGAAAGACAAATCACCAAGTAAATAGTTAGACTAATGGCAGCTTTCAACATCCATAATTTACAAACATTCTTAACCAATTGATTATTTTTTTAAATAACATTTTGTTTTCTTCTTTCAATGGAAACTGCACAAGGAGCCAAAATGAATAGCATAGAGTGGTTTGAAGTCGTTACAGGTCTCTAAACTCCCCATTGGAGGAAAAGAACAATAGAGCCACATGTAGAAACCAGAGAAATGGCTCAGATGCAGCAGGTGATTGTATTGTTCTCTATCTCATGCAAAGCAAACATGACACACATTAGTGACCTGTAAAAGTCTATTAACATATTGATACCACTTACCTTGTGTTCTTGTTGTTGAGACACCAATGGATGCGACTCTTCACTCAGAGGCTGCTCCGAGCCAAGTCGTTTCTCAGCTTGTGTGATCCAGTCCAGTTGATCGGTCAGTGACTTCATGACGGCGCTTAGCTTGTCTTCAATCTCAACCTGAAGAGAACACAAAGGGAAAAATGGTCAAGCATTCAACAGGACGACAGGAGAGGTGTAGGATTAGGACTGTATTTCGCTGTATCAAGTCAAATCAAAGTCACAAGTCTATACTGAATTCCATAGACCTAAGACGATGTTGTCACAGTTTGTTTACATTCACACAATTTTATGGAAGTTTCAGGGTACCAGACGGCTTCGCAGGGCCAGATGAAAGCATGTATGTAACCAAACAATGACGTCACTATGTTTTGGGTCTATTAAACTGTGTCCATAAACATCCTACTTTGTTAGATGTTACAGCAACTTGCGGAATTACATGTACAAATCTGGCCACACTTGTTTATTGTAATCCCCAGTAATGCAGATATGTTTTGTTGGTTGGATTTCAGCAGAAAGAGAAGAGTGGAAATTTTTGTGAGTTAAATTTCCTGCTTCTTAGAGTTTCTAGAAGTGAATTTCAAAGCATAGAATGCCAATGAGATTTTGCTAACCTGTTGGTCTTCCTGTGATTTGAGCGTGTCCATCAGGACCTGAGCTTCCTTTGCCCAATCATTGCTCTTGACAGACACCTGCTCATAGTTGCCTCGTAGGTTATTGGTCAACACCTTGAGTTTGTTCTGCTGTTCTGGTGAGAGGCGATCACGGTGATCACGAAGGAACTGCTCGGCATTGTGGACTACCTCAAGGATGATTGGACGATGGTCGGTAACCTCTGTGTGTACCGGCTGAGAAACAACAACAGCATCCATTCAGTAAAGTCAAAATTAGTACGGATTAAATCAGGTAAATAAGTATTTTATTCCTCTTATTTCCAAGGCACATTTCTTCTTATTCATTTACTGGTCTTTTTTAAATTTAATATTTTACGTCTCTGCTTCCTTATTGACTGCGCATTGGAAAGGGTCAACAAATTTGAACTTTCAGCACATCATGTTCTAAGATGATAGGTCATGATAGGCCGTGCATCTATAGTGGACAAAATCAGACACGTGCAAAACCATTTTTCCTGCAATAATGCAAATGCACCTTTACAGATGTGCTTGACATTGTACAGTACCTGGTATTTCTCCATCTCTCTCTTGAGTGGCACAAGCTCCTGGCTCGTTGGTTTAGACTCGGTAAGACGGACGTCTACCGAGCTCACCCATTCCTGCATGTTCTGCACCGACTCAACCTTGTCTGCCCACAGACGCACGATGCGAAGGTCTTCAAGAACGTCAGTCAAACTTCTGTCCAGGTCATCATAGCGATTGTTGATCGTCTCCAGTTCTTTCTCTACTTCAGTATCCTCTGTTGGTATAATTTTAGCAACACCAAGATTTGACATAACGTGGTATAGCAGCCATCTTAGAGGCAATCATGTCGTCACTGTGTGTCATACATGAGTAGATAACCTGTCTTAACGCGATGCTGGTGCAAAGAGTTGACTGAACCTTGGAAGAGTGCAGCTACTTTTTATTTGTGTCTCAGTAATACATATTTAGGAGATTTATATGCAACAAATATTTTTCAAGTCTGTCCGATTGTCATTCAATAATATGGTCATATCAGTTCAGTTTCTTGTACACGTATTCTTGTACTTTTAACCCAAATAAGTTCATCTTTAAATAATTTCATCTTTAAATTGTTCACTGTCCTCCTGTGTTTAAAGGAAACCATTCTATCTCCATACCTTCTAGGAATCCCTTATCAGGCTGGTCAGTAGGCTCTTTTAGTTTCGTCTTCAGTGGTTGCCAATCAGTCTGTAGCTGAGCACCAATCTGAGATGACCAATAATGGCGTCTGGCATCCACAGGAGACATCACCTCACGGATCAGATTGTCCAAAGCTGCGCCGACCTTGTTGACCTCAACGATCTTGGGCCGGTAGTCGGTGATCTCTCGCTGTAGGGGCTTCAGGGAGAAAGATAAAAAAAAGGTTAGTCATGATTTGCTTGCACAATTTCTCCAAAAATTTTGTGTTGGTGTACGTGTTTGTGTCAAGGTTTTGTCCAAGATATTTACTCTGCTAAATACAGGGATGTAAATTGTTCTGGTTTTCCCACAGAATGGTCTTTCCTAGAGACCATTTAGACAAAAGTAAAGTTATGAGAAAACCTGGAAAAACCAGTCCTATAATTGTTGTGAATGAAAGATTTAGACTTTTTAAACAAAATGGTCAAAATGCAGTTTTGTGACAATTTATTGGGTTCTATTCTGCAGTTTTATAAAAACACTCAAATTTTAAAGATTTAGAAAGTTACCATTCGTTATTTCCACAGTTGAGATTATCAGTGATACTCGAGTCTTTCCTCGCATGATGATAGATGTTGAAAGTTTCAAGTAAACGTTTTTCTTTCAAAATGCCTTCCAACAATTCTTTAGGAAAGTATGTCTTACCCTGAGCTGTTGGATTTGGAGGTCGACCGCTTTAGCCTCCTGTACAGTCAAGTCTAGTTGACCCAGTTTACTCTCCGTGTTGTCTAGCCAGAAGTTGGTTTCCTTAGCTCTGCTCTCGTAGCGTTTGGTAGCCAACTGGCGATCTTCCAGCTGCTGGAGTCTGCTCACAGAAACACCAAGGGGGAAAACGGTTTTAAGGAGTCGTATTCCTTCGGGATATTTATCTAGGGCCAATTTCAAGGTGCAGCTCGAGCATTAGTTGTAAAGGCGTGCTTACTGTAGCAGAAAATGTTGTGCTTATGTTACCACTATTTCATGGCTGTGGCATACTTTAGCATGTGTTGTACTTTAGCATGTGTGAACTTAAGCAAGTTTTGCCTCCTAAGTTGAACGTTTTACAGTGCTTACGGTTACAGTCGCCATGAAATAGCCAGAGCCCCAGTTAGCAGAACATAGTTTGTTTCATTTCAATGGTGATTGGGCACCATACTGAATATTGAGTTCTTTTCACAGTAAAAGTTGGTACAAAGATTCCGGGACTGTTAGAACAATATAAATTTACCGTTTGGCCAGCACGTCTTCAAGAGATTGCCAGTTTTGGTCTAAGTTGGTCAAGACAGCAGTCACGAAGGAAGTGTCACCAGCTTTAGGGTGGTTCATCAGCTGCTCTCCGATGTCGTGGATTGTGTGGTATTCAGGGCGATGGCTCTCGACATCCTCATTAATGAACTGTACAATCGGACAATGTCAGAATTAATTAATACAAGTACTACATGTGTAAACAATCATTAGCAATTAATCTTTAATGATTCGTTTTTTATGTTAAAAACATTGATGAGATCTTGGAGGTTCAAGAAAGTTGAGTTATTTTACCTGCAACGTCTCATCCAGTTCTGGAATCTCCTTGCGGTTGAAGTCAGCAGACTCCAGCTCTTCCTGCAGGGGCATCAGCCATTCTTCAAGGGTGTCCAGTAACTTCTCAAGATCCACAAGTTCACTTGATAGTGTCTGAAGCAGCTCACCTGCAATGATACATCATTTACATCTCATAAATATTCATGATTTAACAGTGATCTCACTGGATATTGTCTGAAGCAGCTCACCTGCAATAAGACATCATTTACATTTCATAAATGTTCATGATCTAATGTTGATATCTTACCGACTGCTAGTAAATAGAGTTTTTATGTGCGATCGTCCAGCACAAACCGGCTGTAAAGCAGGCAAACTATTTTCTGCTACAGAGGAAATGACTAATGTTATATGGTCTAAACATTGTGTGAAATTTGGTGATTGATATAGTTTTAATTTTGGATTCGGTGACATCAAACCAAGATTTGTATTTCTCTGGTTTTTATGACCAGATTCAGGGAACCGTAACTCCACTTCTGAATATCGTATAAACTTGAAACTAGCAACCCGTTTGTAGCAGATGGTCACATAAGCAATACTAGAGCCAATACCCATTCCCAAATCTGACACTATCATACCGTGTGTCTTGAGTGACGTTGTCAAGTCTCCATATCGTTCTTGGAAGTTGTCCACTTTATCTTGGTAGATTGCCTTCTCCTCTGGCTTGAGTTGACGGATGACGTCAGCCGTCGATCGCAGGACGCGGTCAATGGTTGGGCGGTGGTTCTCGATGTCTTTCTCAAGGAGCTGACAAGGACAAAAATCAATGGGAATAAATAAAATACTACTGCCAAAAATATTGAATATTCCATGAGCAGAAATGACTTGGTCAAGTGAGATAAACAACATTAAGCCTACAAAATCAAGGCCGAGTGGTTTGGGTCATTGATTCACAACATTCAGGTGAAAACTTGACATTGTGAGTTTGATCGTGCTACCCAAGCCCTTGAGCAATTCCTCCATTTTTTTGGAAGGGATGTAAATGCACTTAAGATCCCAGAGCACCTTTTCCTAAAAAGCAAAGGGGTTACCCATTGTCTATGTATCTCAATGTTAAGGTGCAAGACACTAGTAAGCTTTATGGAATTCAGCCTGTGGGCTGCAAATTAAGTTCCATAAATCCAAGAAATACACCGACTTGCAAGAGTATTTAAGATGAATACCTACCCTGTATTCCTGTAGGTTTTCAACCAGTGGCTCTTTCTTGACCACAATGACCGTTCCTTTCTCCATCCTCAGCAGTGCTTTCTCTTTGTCCTCCAGCCATTTCAGCAAACCGTCCAGGTTCTCTTGGACCGACCGACTGTCTGCAAGGGCTTTCTGTAGCTTGCGCATACGATCTGCAATGTCGCCCTCTAGGGCATCGTACTTCTGTTGTATGCCAGCTGGTGGAGAAAGATCAACGATTGTTAGCAGGTTAGATTTCTCATGTTTGAACTTAATGACAATTTAGTATGAATGGCATGTGATGGTGTAGTGCGTATGAAGTTGGATACAAATCGGTAGGTTGTGGGTTTAAGTCCTACTATGGCTTATGTGTCTGTGTTCCTGGGCAAGACGCTTAATCTCAATTGCATTGTCGACCCAAGCAATAGTTGGGGAACTGTTAGAGGGAATGTCACAATCTAAGTGCTGATAGGTTGAGCACTATGGCCAAGCAGCCACCTAAATGAATCAAGATGATTCTAATGATTTGCATTGTCGACCCAAGCGATAGTTGGGGGAACTGTTAGAGGGAATGTCACAATCTAAGTGCTGATAGGTTGAGCACTATGGCCAAGCAGCCACCTAAATGAATCAAGATGATTCTAATGATTTGCATTGTCGACCCAAGCGATAGTTGGGGGAACTGTTAGAGGGAATGTCACAATCTAAGTGCTGATAGGTTGAGCACTATGGCCAAGCAGCCACCTAAATGAATCAAGATGATTCTAATGATTTGCATTGTCGACCCAAGCGATAGTTGGGGGAACTGTTAGAAGGAATGTCACAATCTAAGTGCTGATAGGTTGAGCACTATGGCCAAGCAGCCACCTAAATGAATCAAGATGATTCTAATGATTTGCATTGTCGACCCAAGCGATAGTTGGGGGAACTGTTAGAAGGAATGTCACAATCTAAGTGCTGATAGGTTGAGCACTATGGCCAAGCAGCCACCTAAATGAAGCAAGACGATTCTAATGATTTGCCAGAGTTGTGCAATTATTTTGTAATCCGTTTAATGGTAAGTGGTATTCATGATTTGCATATTCATGATATGCATATTATCAATCTAACACTTTGTACCTTCGGTTTGGTTGACGTCCTTCTTGGTTTCTGGCTGATCATCGATAACCTCATCCCCAGAATCATTGACTGCCTGCACATCTTTGCCACGTAAGACAACATCGTCATTTATGGCCTGAATTAAGAAATGAAAATTGAGAAAAATCAATGCAAATTTTATCTGCAAACATGATTTTACTCATCAGACAGTGGATTTGGTCTCCAAGACAGTTAAAACAGGGGAAATAATAAAATAAGAAATTAACCAGTGTCATTTTGTTTTCCATTTATGTGTTTTAGGAATGACTAACAGATTTGGCTGTGGTAGATTAGATGTTATTGTGAGCATCAATGGTTTCAACATCTAATGATTGAAGGGCAAAACAAACCATAATTAACAAATGATTGAAGTTGATAAAATCGAGATAAACAAAAAAAATGTCGTGTTCTAAAAGGTAAAGCATAACCGTACCTTGAGATCATTGATCTGTCTCTGAATATTGACATGTTCCGCTGCGATTGGTTCCTCCAACAGCTTGTCTAGATCAACACGTGTGGCATCACACCATTTATCAGTTCCCTTGACGTTGGTATTGAATCGTCGGTGTTTGTCCAGCAGTGTGGTCAGCCTGTTAGAGTGGTCGTTGGTTTTCATCTTCAGATTGTCATAGCGATCATTGACGACGCCAACTTGATCACGGATGCGGTCGGTTTCAGGCTCCTCGTGGAAGGCGCGTTGCTCGTCGCGAGAGAGGACTACTGAGCGGAACTCACCAAGTTCATCTCTGTAGGTCTGTTGAATTCAATGACAAAATAACAGTTAATTAGGTTGAAGAATTTTATGCTTTTTCATTGTTTGTAAATTGATTCTTTGTATGGCTCTTCATTGGTTGCAATAGATAATTTGAAGTGTATCAAGCAGAGATGCGAGTTATTCCAATTTTTTCCCCGAAAAAGTCTTTGTCACAAACCATTAAAACAAAATAAAGTTCCAGGAAAGCACAGAACAATCGCATTTAATGATGAAATCGTCAAATCAATTTAAAAAAACCTTGGCTGAAGGGAACAAAAAATTAAGTAGGATTAGAAGAAACTTTTGCACTAACAAAAATTCCTGAAGTGTCCTTAAGATACATTACTCACATTAAGTTAGGAATACTGTGGGGTGTACACAAACATTTTATTGAGGGTATGCATTCCGCTAGAATGCTTTTGTATATAGATGAGTAGACAATTGTATCTGCATGACAGACACCTTGTTAATACAGGAATAGGTGAAAACAGTCATTTGAAAAAACTAATATCAAAAACACAACATGCCAATATCCTATATCCTTATTGAAAGTAGTGTATGAACCATTCCATAGGTAAATACAATTCGTTACCACTTACGTTAGCACTGTCCAGGAACTTCTCCCCCGATTTATTGAGATACTTCAAGTCTGCTCCATGATTCACCACATCATCAGCAAACTCCCGTTGCTGTGCGTGTTGCCGTTCTAGATCCTCCTGCGTAGTAGCGATCGTTCCTTGGGCTTCTTCCAACGTCTGCTCGGCCGATGTCAACCATTCCTCCATTTCGTCCTTGTCACCGTCGTAGCGTTGCAGCTCCGATGTCTGCGACGACAGCTTGTTCTGACGGCCGTAGGATTGACCCAGCACGTTGTCGTAGCGCGTCTTGAGATCATTGGCAAAGTTACGCAGTCTAAACATGTCTTGGTCTTTGAGAAGATTGTTGTATTGGTCTAGGAGTTGGTTGGCAGTGTGGATGGATTCCATGATGGGCTGCTGGCGGCTCAAGATGTCGGTGTGAAGAGACTGTAAAGGTGCAAGAAAAAGTGCAAATAAAACAATGATTTCATTTCAAAAACTTTACACTTTGATCAACTAAACATAGGCCGAGAATAATTACACATTTGTCAATAAATGAGTATGTAAAAAACAAAGTTTTTGAATATGGAATGGACACCTTATTGATTGTTTAAATAGTCTGTATGCAGCAAGAAGAGGATTTTGTATTAAATGTTATATTGATCGAAACATTTCATTCAAACATTTTATTGATCACATTATTTATTGTTCCAAATATTGTTTTGCATTTCCGTTGTCTTTTTGTAAATTTAAACAGTCCAAGTGAGTGTAGATTACCTTGTGGTCCGTTGTCTGTTTGGAGAGTTTAGGAACCTCCTCACTCTGTGGCTGTTCATCAGCAAGACGTTTTTCAGCTTCAGTCACCCAGTCAATGAGTGTCCCTAAGGAGTGCGTCGAGTCATCGTACATCTTACGCAGGCGGCGCTGTAATAAAACAGGGGAAATTTGTAAATTTGCTATAGCTTTAAAGACCAGCAGTTGATTTTACGAAATATTTCATAGCTTGCGCACTTTAAAAAAAAAATGGCATAAGCCCTATAGGCTTGTATGTAATTATCACAGGAATGTTGGCAGCTTACGCAATAAAAAGTTAATTCGTGAAATCGGCTGCAGTGGTCGATTTCATAGCGCTGCTGAAGTGTTAGCTGAAAACGTGTGTTTACTGTAGCAGGAATGTGCTAATATTACCGCTATTTCACAGCTACGATGTGCATTAGCATGTGCATACTTTAAGGAAGACAGGCATTGTTGCATCACCGTCTTTAACAAATTTTGCCTCTGAAGCTAGCAAACAATTTGAAGTCTTAAGGGTCACAGTGGAAGGCCAGTTTTAGACCCAGAGCCTAAGTTTACAGTTTAGTCTTATGGTATAGACTAATCCAACGAACGGAAACTGCGGTTTATCTCCAATGCGTTTACGTGACGTCACAATATACATACACCGCAGTAACAATGGAATAACCACAAGAGGGCGGGCTCACTAAATGTTATTCAGATTACACTATATTCAGAGAAATGATTTCACATCCGGAATTCAAGGTCCCAATTGGAATAAAACAGACTATTTTTTTTGCTCTAACCTGCTCTTCTTCTTCCTTCTCCAGTCTCTCGATGGTTCGCTGAGTCTCAGTATTAATCTTATCACTGCGATTATCCACTTGATCAAAGTATCCTCGGAGTTCGTCAATCTTATTCTTCATTTCATCCTTCTGCTCAGGAGCCAAACGAGGACTGTTCTCTTGCAAGAACTGTTCACCCATGACTATCGTCTCGAGCACTGCGGGTTTGTTAGAGCCGATGCTGTCATGCACGTCCTATGAAGATGAAGAAATTATCAAAACAATGCCAGGTGAGTTAAATGTCGAGTGGAATTGGGAATTGAGATCAAGGATTCATACAGCCTTTTGTATGTGTTACGTGTGTAAATTGAACATGCATTGCCTCAAGACAATATGCAGTTGAGAGTATTTGGTGCAAACCAACAGTGAAAATAAGAACCATAACAACTTTGGGTCAAATTCAGACGGTCTGTTCTTGACATGGGTTACTAGGTGAATAGGTGGTGTGTCATAGGTGGTCATGTTCTCACCATTCAGCTGCGAGAACATTGTTCGCATGTCAAGAACAAACCGCCCGAACTCGACCTAGTTGCACTTTTGAGTTTTCCTTAAGCAACGAGTTAAATTTACAGGCATAAGGTGTGGGGTACCGTGGTTTGGGTCATTGACTCTCAATCATAGGTGAAAACTTGGGGTTGCGGGTTCGAACCTCCACCCCCCCACCCCCCACCCCCCATGTGTGCATTAAATTCTTCCGTATTGACATCTCAAGAATATACCGAGCAAGAAAAGAAACGCAAATATTTTCTCCACTTTTTTGATTGAAAAATGCATTGTGAGAGTGGGAATTTTCAGTGGGATTTTGCAGTCATGCATAATGAAGCTGTTATGTGAATATTTTTATGTCAACTTAATTACAAAAGATATTTTCAAATTTTGATTAAACAAAAAATGTGTGTTTCTTTTGTTGGTCAGAATAGTTGGCAAACTAAATCATTAAAGGTTCTAACCTGGAACTTTTGGTACTCTTTCTGAAGCGGTTCTAATTCTCTACTCGTGGGCTTTTTCTTCATCAGTCGACTGTCCACTGTAGCGCACCAATCTAATCGGTCATTCACAAAGCCCAGTCTGTCTAGGAACAATCTAGCCAGGTCAATGTCCTCTTGTCGGTCACTGATCTTGACCTTCAGGGCGTCATAACGGCGGTTGGTGTCCGTCAGCTGTCGCTGGATATCCGAATCTTCTGTAATGGAAAGAGAGAATAACAAATGTAAACAATTTAAGTTTCATTGATAAATAAAGTTTGACATCAGCCAAAACATAAGTTGCACAAGCAAAGAGACAATACAGTGACTTGTTTGAAAGAATCATGTTGGTAACAAATGATAGCACGTGTAATTTGCCTCTCCTTAGAAGACAATGTTGCACTACATATTTACCAGAGTTTTAGTCGAATCCATCACAAGTCATTCACAAATCCACTTTATAAGCAACGAAAAATTAACGCACAAAAGAATGCATTTGTTGAAGTTCATTTGAATAGCTTAAGATACATAGGGTTTTGAAAGACTTAATATTTACCCGTTTAAAACTGAGTGACTAACTGATGAAAGCTCTTTTAAACGTTTATTTGCAGTCAACGCAGAGATGACAAATTTGGTGTTTGATTTATCAGTTCCAATCTCAAGCCCACCAAATCATTTATAATAATAACAGGTGCACTGAGTAACAGGTGCATTGAGGGCTAATTACCTGGTGCATCAGGCTGTGTGATGCTCTGATCCATTTTATCTTGTATCTCACGCTGCTCCATCTGTTCACGAGTCATTGTACCGCTAAGTTGGTTAGAACGGTAGTGTGGTTTGGTGGACAGCGGAGCTTGCAGTTCACGCAGTAGTACATCCAGACCGTTACCAACACGATTTAGTTCCTCGACGGCTGGTTGGTAAGTGGCTACTTCCATTTGGAATGGCTGTGGTGATTCAAAAAACAAATCTGAAGTGAACAAACTTTTAAGTATGGTTCTTAAAGGTAGTCTACTTGTTTGGTAATTACCCTCCAAAAGAAATGTCTGAATTATTATCTTTAAGCTTAATTGTTATCAAGATGGTAACAGTAGTAATCATCCTGTGAAATTATTTTGTCTGAATTGCCCCCATTCATGAGAAAAATGACAAAACTATTTTCTCGACCTATGCTTTCAATTACCAGTGGAAATCACGCCATTTTTAACAGTTTACCAAACAAGTAATACTACCTTTAAAAAAGACCAGTAAAACTTTCTGCTGAATGGCAATTCACAAACAAAACAAGCACTAACTCAAATGGATTAATATGTCTTATTTATTGGTTTACAAAGAAGAATGAAGTGGAAAAGAGTAAACTAAATGTGTCATTTCATTAAATGTTTTTTAGTGATCAACTGCATTCTGTGTGTGTGGCTAAAGACAAGGAATCCCCAAAATAATTACTTGAAGTCGGAAAGAAAGTCTTTGAAAGGCATTTTTCCCGGAGGCATGGGTGTTACAGGTGAAAGCGATTGGACCTACCTGAAGTTGTTTCTCCTGTCTGTCCAGGTTCTTATGGTCCATAGCGACCGTCTGTAGTTGGCTGAGTTTACGTTCCATACCAGTCAACCAGCCGGTGGTGTCACGGTAACCTTCGTTGTATTTGGCTGTAGCCTTCTGCTTCTGGTCCAACTGTCTCTTTCTGTAAAATAATTGGACAATACAGACACGTGTTACCAAAAGACTAGTCTCTGAAACACAACATGATCATCTCAGGCCAGTAGAATAAAGCCTGGGGCCGATTTCACAAAGCGCTAACAATCCTCCGTGCGATGGGTACACCACCATAACGTGCGTCTTGAGTAATGCGCATCTCGAGTTACGAAGTAACGTAGCGCTTTGTGAAATTGACCACTGGCTACATATTTCATGTGAAAGGTACCACAGAGATCTCGCGTAAATCTGACATTGTGACGAGCATTTGCACATGTTGGAACTATTAAAACTTTCTGCAAATTCACGGCGCGAATATTGCCAGGTGACGTCAAACTAACTTTGCTTCGTGTAAAGTATGAACTGAGAAAGCTGACAATGGAGTTGGACTGTCCTAAAACTCAAGTCTGGTGGAATTGATATACAGTAATTGTAAAATCTACCTAAGTTCCAAGAGGTCCGACAGCGTTTTCCAGTTAGTGTCCACGTTACTGAGCACGGCGTTGACGTGGCTAGTATCTTTAGCTTTAGTCTTCTTGACGATGTCTTCACCGAGCTGATGAATCAGTTTGTATTGAGGACGATGGTTCTCAAGTTGGGTGCTGTAGTCCTGTAGGCATTATGTTAGAAAAGGAAAGTAGTGTGGAAGGGTTAGGGTAAGCTAGCCAAGGATCAACACTTCTCGCAGTAAGTTAGATATTGGTGTGGTTCAGTTTTATAATTTCTTTCTCGAAATGACCGTTTTCACCTATTCCTGTGACAAGGTGCGTCTGTCATGCAGGTACAATTGTCTAATCATATACACAATCATTCAAGCGGAATGCGTATCCTCAACAATATTCCAACTTATTGCGAGTAGTTTAATGGGTTAATAATGTTGGTTACCATACAAAAATGGTTTATCTTGATTTTGTTTAATTAGGCATGCTAGACCTTAAACCCCAGCTCTTCATCTATTGTTTTAGACATCTCCAAATTTTAAATCCAACATTCTCCTTGCGAACTTACATTGAGTTTGCGACTAAGCTGGTTCATATCCATCTTCATGAGGTCGCGACCTTCCAAGGCTTCAATGACAGGCATCTCCCAATCCTCCAGTTGGTCCACTTCACGGTCAAAGTCTGTCACCTTGTTGTGTAGCACCTTCAGCTGGTCACCGTGTTTGTCGGTCACGTCGGTGATGTTGGCAAAACGATTGTTGATGTCGTCTAGCTTGGACATGACGATCTTGGCCTCGCTGGGTTTAGAGGTCTCGAGATATTGAGCTGCGGCTTGTTGAACGGCTTCAACGGCTGGTTGGTGAGCTTCGATGTCGGTGTGAATGAGCTGTATAGAGCAAATGAGATAAGCCAGCATTCGAACACAGTATCATATGGACTCCACAGAGCTGATTCAGGAGGCCCGATTGAGCCTCATGGATCAAACATGATCATGACACCAGTATTAATTAGGGCAATTCCCAAAATTAGGGGTCCAAAAGTGTGACATGCTTTTAAAGATTTGTTTTTGATTGAAAGTGGTTTCCGAGCAAAAAATATTTATTTTTATTTCCACAAACGCCACTTAAATTTAATGTTCGTGCGAGGATAAGGCATCAAGGTTAATGCAAACTCATTCTACAGCCAATTTTTATTGGCGTATGTAACCCGGACACCAAATTCCTATTTAATATCATGGAACAAATTATAAGCCTTTATGGTCTTTTGTTTTGAATATTTGTCAGTAATCAGAGAACAAAATATTCAAGAAAATCATGCTGTCCCCTGTAATCACAGTCCACAGTCTATTACTGAGAATTTGTGATCATGAGTGGTGATTTTTGAAGCTCAGGGTGTCGTACATAACTGGGACACCAAACGTTTCGGAACCCTAATTTTGGGAATTACCATTAGCATGTATACTGCGATTAATTAACTATGAGCATGTTTGCCCTTTTGGAAATGTTTCGTTAACGTTTTCCATCTAGTAGATAAAGCATTCAATAATTATTTGCCTCAGCAGTTCTGATGGAAACTTTGGATCCAACCAAGGTGTCTATACATTTACTTCCAGGAGACTCAATAATACAAAATGGGATTGTTATGCTAGAATTCTTGTAAGTGCCTTACCATGTGTTCCTCCACGTTCTCAAAGAGCGGTTCCTTCTTAGCAGCAATGATAGATCCTTTATCCATCTTGTGGACATTGCGCTCAGCCTCAGCTAACCAGCGTAGTAAGAGATCCAAGCGGTCCTGCAGGCTTTGAGATTCAGCCAAGGCCGTCTGTAATTGAGCTAAGCGGGCTTTGAGGTGAGCTAATAGGTCATCATAGCGGTCTTGAAGGTCATCTGACAGGAAGTAAGTAAAATACAGAATTGGAGTTTCAGCTCTACAGCAATACAAATAGGGAACACCACACAACTAATAGGCCGTTTTCATAATGTATCCAAATCCATTGATGTTTCTTGCAACATTGCCTAGTGATGAGCTATTTCATTCACCCGTTACTCTTAATGGTTTGGTCTATGAGGCATTGTGGCCGAGTAGTTTAAGTCATTGACTCACAACACACTGGTGAAAACTTGCTGTCAGGGGTTTGATATTTGGTCGTAGTGCCGTTGAGCAAGGCATTTAACCACAATATAAAGCCATTAGTCCAGTGTGTTAAAAGATTCCAGGGTTCTCTTTCGATAAGAGTAAGGGGATTACTCAGTGTCTCTGGTCTCAACTGCTGTGAATTGAAGTTCCATAAAGCCCATTAAATTAAAAACAAAATCACAAATTATCGAGTTTTGAATTTTCTACCTTTTGTCTCTTCAACCTTTGGCTTGATCTCGGGCTGTGCATCAGTCAAATCGACTCCAGTGTCTTTCACTTTCTCCAAGTCGCTGGCATGGCCGACAACGTCATCGGTGAAGTCCTATAAAAACAACCAACACAGCATACATAGATCTTCAACTCCACTCTTGGCTAATATAAAATATGTTACACAATGTTTCAGATTATGTTAATATGTTGGTGAAGCAGTTGGTGAACTCGGGTTTAGATGTCTCCCAGTCTGCAAGTGTATCACCTTGATTCAGTCTGTATCACCTTGATTCAGTCTGTATCACCTTGATTCAGTCTGTATCACCTTGATTCAGTCTGTATCACCTTGATTCAGTCTGGATCACCTTGATTCAGTCTGGATCACCTTGATTCTGTGAGACTTGTTTTCTATCTCTAAACTTGGCTTCTTTTTTTTACCTCTAAGAGCTTGATAGCTACAAGTTCTCATAATTCCTTGGCAAGATCAATACAAGAACTTACCTGGATCCTGTCAATCTGTTTCTGAATTGGAATCGGGTCAGCACTGATTGGCTCCTGCTCAATCCTAGTCAGCTTAGCCTCTGCATCAGGCAACCACGTTGAGAAAGCATTGACAGCGTCATTATAGACTCGGTGTTTCTCAACCAGGTCACGTAACAACGCCCCGTGGCTGTTGGCTTTGTTCTTGATTGCATCCACACCAGCATTGATGGTTGTGGTTTTGTCTCGGATGATCGTTGGCTCAGGGTTCTCTTGGAAGGTTCGATTAAAGTTACGTGACAGTACGTCGTCACGGAACTTTGCCAGCATCTTTCTGTAAGACTATGGTCAGATACATATAGAACAAATTATTTTAACTTGAGGTACATAACGCGCTATACTAATGCTCCTATTGGCAAAATAAACCGCATTACTTCCACCAGAGGCACACACAATGACTCGGCATTATTTGACTCCCAAAATGGCATATTTGCACATGTTCGAAAGGGGTCAATAGAAAAACGAATTCTTAAATCCGTTTACCTTGGACTGCTCCAGGAATTTGTGGCCGTTCATGTTGATGAACTTCAGGTCACCCTTCTGGTCAGTCAAATCCTCCATGAAGACACGATGTTCATCCAGTTGACCCTTCAAGGTTGGGTAGTCAGTGCCGACATTATTGACCAATTCATCCAGCGTTGTGCCTGCCTCTTGTAACCAGTCTTCAAACCCAGTCAGATCGGTCTCAATCTTGCCCAAGTCTTCAAGGGCCGGGGCGAGCTGGTTGAGTCGGTTGTAGGATTGCGTCAAGACGACGTCATAGCGTGATTTGAGATCGTCTTTGCCCTCGGCTAGCTTTCCGGCATTGTCAGGGTTGATGCTTTCTCCGTATTGTTTGAGGAAAGCTTCTATGTCTTGGAGGCATTGAGCTACTGGTTGCTGGTGCGCTGTGATGTCGGCGTGCAGAACCTTAATAAAAAACACAAGATGGCATAAAATAATCACAAAGAACCGTCTTTTGAATACTAACTGAAGAGCATAATGTAGATGTAGAGTGGGCTTGTGCTGGATTACACAAATCTAGGTGAATATTCAGAGAGGACAGGGAGAGGGAGACATGTTGACGTGAGTAGCGTGATGCGGGCAACCTACAAATTGAGCAGAGTAGTCTTGCAAAACAGAAAATGCTGCTGTTGACAAAATATGCCAACAATTTCAAATTCTTTTTTTGCCTAAATTGTTGTTTTTCTACAGTAATTGACATAAGGCATATCTGATGAGTTTATGTTATCACTTTAATATCAGATATGCCCGACATAATTTACTCTGAGATTTTGGGACAGTTTTTTTGAGCAGTGTAGTTTCCTCAGATTGAGCAAGGCAGACCACAGGGAATTGGGTAGGCTAGGATTGATACCTTGTGGCTATCCAGCTGATCTTCCAACGGCTTGGATTGTTCCGATTCCGGCTGTTCTGAGCCCAAGGCTTCCTCAGCCTTTGTGATCCAGTCCATCAACTCCAGGAGGACTGCCAGTTTTTCTTGCATCAGGGCGTTGATGCGTTTCTGGGGAAAGATGGTAATGTTAAAAACAAATCAATAAACGAAGAACATATATACCCAGCACGATATGTGGCAAAGGGACTACCCCCTAACGCCCTTATACCTCGACACACTCCTGTGATTACTGACAAATATTCAAAACAAAAGACAATAAAGTCTCATAATTTGTCCCAGGTAACCTACGCCAATAAAAATTAGTTGTAGAGTTTGCATTAACCTTGGTGCCTTATCCACACATAAACATTACATTTAATTGGATTTTATGGAAATAAAAATAAATATTTTCTACTGGAAAACCACTTTCAACCACTAAACATCCTTGAAAATCTTTAAAAGCATGTCACACCTTTGGACCCCTAATTTTGAGAATTACCCAAATACAAAACAAAACACATCCAAATCAAGCTTCTTACCCTCTCTTCCTCCTCGCGCTGTAGTTTCTCAAGACGAGCCACATCCTCCTTCAGCCAATCCTGAGCGTTACGAGAAGCTTCCTCAAAGTTCACCTTCATCTGATCCAACTTCTCATTCAAGATCTCGCGTTGTTCTGGGTGGAGACGCTTGCCATACTCTCGTTCAAAGTGACCGGCCTTGCTTAGGGATTCACTGATGTCGGGACGTTTGCTCGCGACATTGCCTGCAACTTGCTGCAGTTAAACAATTAACGATGATTTACTTAAATGTCAATACAAAACTGTTGCTGCTGCTTTTCTATTCTCCTTTAAAGGCCCGTTGTATCATTTGCAATGACCCAATTTTGTTTTCCATGAGTTGACAAGAAAAACCTTACTCAAGGTGTTGATAGCAATGGTAACAAACACCACATGAATTTATTTCCGTCAAATGGTATTTCATGTTGGAAATTGACTACCGAAGGTGGTTTTCTAAAAAGTCTCATGCACGGGACTTTTTTACTATTTACTTGTACACATTCCATATATAGATTTTCAAGGTTTTCCGAAGCACTGATGCATCTAAGTAGCTAAAACTTCTTCAGGCTAGTTTACCAACATTCTTCCTTAGATATATTACACTCTTAGTCCACGAATCTGTAAATGTTTTATCTTGCAAACGATACATAGGCCTTTAAGCACATAGTGAGTGAGTGAGTGAGTTTGGAGTTTAATGCCATCAGTGGCCATAGTCATGGCGGGATTATGTTAATATATAAAATGCTTGGTTTTAATTAAAGATAATTAAATCATGTAAGTTGTGGAAAATATATGATCTTGGAATCAGTTGTATAGATATCAAGTGATATATTTCAATAAGATTGAAGAAACATTGTATATAAGTACTACATGGATTCTGGGCAGTTTTCCCAAGGGAATCCCTAGGAGGCTGGTTATAGAGGATCCCCCAGACACACGGTACCGTGTTTAAGCACATAGTGAAGTGTACATTTATGTTTAGCTCTGTAACCAATCACATAGTAACACAGTTATTTAAATTCTGTTGAGTAGCGTAGAAACAAAAAAGTAATGAAATGTCAAAGGTTATGTGTTCTGACCTTAAACTGCGTGACCTCCTCGAACAGTGGCTGAATCTCAGTGGCCTTAGGTCGGCTTTCTTCCAACTTGACCTGAACAGCTTCAATCCAATCCAGGTTTTCTTGGACAACGTCCGTCTCATCCACACAGCGATCAGCTATCTCTAGGTCATCCAACGAGTTATGAAGGCTTAAACGCAAAGCTTCGTAACGGCGGTTGACTTCGTCTAGCTCTTGCTCGATTGGGGTCGGACCTACAGGGAGGACAGACAGTATTAAGTTCATAGTGATTATTTGATTCTGTACCGTTAATTAGGTTTTTTTAGCATTGTATACTTAGTGATTCCCTGAAACACTGAGAAAAACTTCCAAGAGTGCTTGTGTGGGACTCGAACCCACAACCTCCTCCATACTAGGCAGATGTCTTTTAAACCACTCAATCACCAAGCTGGCCAGTGTTGTACTGTTTGATGCTCTAAATAAAAGGAGCAATCTACAAGATGTCTTGATTTTGTGCCATTTCGCCTCCAAACCACTTCGTGCACAGGCCGTTGTTCAGGGCGAAATAGTTCAGGGCATAGTGGGGTGAAATGACTGCAAACCCTTTTTTGACTGTTTTCTCAAAAGTTAGACAAAGTACGGAGCTGGTTTTTGTTCAGGTTGGTTTTAATCATGCATATCTTCAATCACACAGAGAAATAAAACTTTTTGTAACAGTTTACCAATCATGTATACTATCTTTAATCAAAACATTCTGACCTCCAATCTCAGTCTAGTAAATTTTCCACAAAACTATCCCCTCTCCATCATACCTGCCAATACATCATCAGGCTCATCTGCAATGCCTGGTACGGCTGGTTCACCCTGTCCTTGACGTGTGGAGAAGTAATGAGGTTTGCTGGACACCGGTGATGACACATCTTTGATCAAACGGTCAAGATCTTTACCCACTGAGTTGGTGTTGTTAATGTTAGGTTCGTAGTCGTCAACTTCTTGAAGTAGCGGCTGTGAAATTAAATCAGTTTGGACTAATCAGTTAATTCATAATTATTAACCTTCTTTCCAATTTGACAGCTGCTGATTTACGTGGAAGTTTGTCTTCGCAAACCACAAAAATGTTAACATTTGTTTGAAACAAAATGTGATCACTTTCAATGATCAAAATTTCAATGACCCAAATGATTTTTTGTAGACTAAGATCCAAATTTTGAGAATATCATTAAAACAATACATTTCTTATATTGTATGCTAACTGTACGTGATCCGCTTATGGGTTTTTGAAAAAGTTAACAATTCATTGTGAAGTTAAGTTTGTGATGTTAGTTGGCAATTATTAATAATATAAACACACATTCAATAATATCTGGAAAGTGAAAGAAATGCTGTTAAAATGGGAATGACTTGGTTCGGAAAATGGTGATGTCAGAGTGATACAGAATACATTAACCTTGTTTGAAAGAAAAGGACAACAACCAAAACCAAATTACCAATTTCTGCCAAAAGAGATTGTGCACATCCTAATCATTTTGAAAATGTTTTTCCTCCAACGAAAAGCCTTCTGGGAAAGGCCCTCATTTATAAACAATTAATAATGGATTACAGAATGTGTGAATATTGATAGTAACAAGTGATGATGATGAAGATGAAGACATTTATATCGTGCACATATCCATCCCAAGGATGCTCAAGGAGCTGTCACAGTATCACCCCCGCTCATTGGGCTCTGTAATATCATTCCTTAATCCTTCTCAACCCCCGGGGGAGTATGCAGTCCCATGCAGATTACGCGCACAGAGACTAATCAAATACATCAGCTTTCACTACCCTCACAGGTACCCATTTCCTCCTGGGTGGACAGAGGCAATTCATGGCAAAGTGCCTTGCCTAAGGGCACACACACCACGGACACGGGCAGACCCAGGTTCGAACCCACGACTTGCAGAATTAACCAAGGTATTGAGTTTGAATCATTAGACCGCTCGGCCATGATACCATGTGGTGTTAGTCATTCCATTCAAGTCAATGTTGTAAATTTACGGTAGGAGTTGGAGGCAGCATTGTAGTCGCGATCCTTTCAATACCATTTTAAATCAATTTATTATTGCGAGACAAAAGAAACCAAGCCATCTGAATATTATACCGAGTTCCCAGAACTATTACAGTTTTAATAGTAATGATAATTTCAGCAGGATGTCTGTGTGACATTTGGTTTCAAAGAAATTTCACCAGGACTGCTCCAAAACTGGACTTTGTTTAAAAATATAAAGTTCTTGTTTACAACTCAAGGTATGGACAGGTGGATGATAAATGTTTGTTACATTTTACTTTGAATATACAGTACAGTGTCAAACAAATATCGCACTGCAAGCCTCATAATGAGGTGAGACAATAGGGACCATTAGAAATGGTACTCGTATGGGAAACTTATGCGGCTGGGAAAAACTGGATGGTTGTACCAACAGTTTGCAAGTTATTTGGTCTGCACAGCATAGGTAATGTGACTTTTTACATCAATATAACCATGTACACATCCGCACATTTCTTGAACAGCCACGCAAAATTGCGATATAACAACCCAGCACACATTTCCCGTACGCGTACCATTTCTGATAGTCCCTATTAACTGGTATGTGAGTGTTAGTACATGAACAATTTATATGGTTGTTAGGTCAAAACAAAACAAGGTTAATTCAAAACAGTTAATGTTGGATAATATACATACATGATTTTTACCATTAAACACTATTATGATTATTATGTATTGGCCATTAAATGGATGTTAAATGGGCCCTGTAATACAACATGACCCATGGCATGCCCGGTTATACAAGATAGTTATGCAACCATGAATGATGATGAGTCGACCCTTGACCTCCAATACCTTGCTGACTGATTTGGGTAGTTTTTGTTCTTCGTCTTCATATTCTACATCTGGTGCGTTGGGATCCCGCTATTGGTGTGTAGGTGATTGGTGAGAGAATATTTATTGGTTAATCAACTGATTTGTGTTTAGTTTTAAAAAGTGATTGTGGAGATATGCGTTCTTGCAGTGCTGAACATGGTCAAGTTTTACATCATCATACGGAGTTGCTGGTTATGTTTATTCACGGGGATAAAAAAAACCTCATGTTGTGTTGAATTGTTTGTACAAGTTCAACAACTAGATTAGAGTTGCCAACCCTTCCCTATTTTGCTACAGCATCCCTGGAAAATAACTGATTTTGTGACTCATGACGCATAAAAAAACAGATTGTCAGAGATTTTTTAGATGTGTTTTAAGTCAGGAGATCAACCTAACGTCTTCTCCAAAATCCAGCGAAGTTGGTAGCTCTGCCAGATACAGTTTCGTGTTTTAAATTAATGTTCTTGAATTTTGTAAACATCTGTTTTTTAATCCTGGAATCCTATTCAAAAGATAAATTGTATCCCTTGACGTGAGAGTGCAGAAAATAAAACCAACAAAAACTGGATTCTTTGTCAAAATAACAGTGCAGTTGGACGTGTATGTAAATTATTGTTGAAGTTTGTGACAAACCTGTGATTGCTTGGCATGCTGTATCTGTCTTGCTATAACCTGAGGCTGTAGGGATAGTGTTGTTTATTATAAATGGACAAAAGGACATGTAGAACCACCAAATTCAGAGAACAATGATGCCAAGTCTTAAAAACAACAAGTATAATCCATCTTTAAATATGTTAGACAACTACAGCAAGGGAGATGCAGATTGGTTTTCTATAGTTGCTTTATCCAGCCCCCAATTGCAGTCAATTCTTCAAAATTCTATCTTAGATTTCTTTGCTTCTGTGAAATACTTGTGATGCGACTATGATTAAGTATCGATGCCTTATTGGCCTTTGCATATCTTACCGAGTTCAAAACTTCAAACCGAGTTGACATAATACCCCTAAACAATGTTGCAAATTGAGTACTGTGCTCTACGGCTCGTTAAAAACATCTTGTTGGTGGTTTGTTTCTTTTCCTGTTGGACAACTTTCCCAAATCTAAAGTTAAAAAGATGATGTTGGCAGTTTCTTTTTTCCTCCTGTGGAACAACAAACCAAGACTGCTTACCCTGAGTTCCTTGATCTTAGCTTTGATAGCACCCGAGTCACGCGCCGTCAACGTGGCCTGTTGCAGACGTCTCTCCATTCCTTCAAGCCAGAAATTGGTGTCTTTGTGGATGTCGTCGTACTTCTTGTTGGAAGCTTGGAGGTCATCCAACTGTTTAGATCTGAAGACAAAACGAAATGAAATGGTTGAGAAAATTAGGCAATTTTTAGATCATCATTATCTAAGGCCGGGGTCACACGAATTACGATATTCCACTCTATCATAGTATTACTATAGTAGCATTACGAGATTTTGTCCGTGTGACCCCAAATCTATCATGATAGTAGGTGAACGACGATACTATCATGATAGATTGGCTTGTGACCGCTCTCGTCGTTCATTCTATCATGATCGATGTAATTACGAGATTTCCCTTGTGACCTCGGCCTAAGAGACATTTCAATACAGCAATGCTTTGGGGAATCATGTTTGCGTAGTGGTACTTTCCTCGCCTTCCATCTCTATGGTCCTGGTTCAAATCCTGTTTGGATTGAGTTTTCACTCACTGCTTTATTTTGTCAGTTTCTCCTACATTTGTGTGTGCTCTAAAAAATTGAGTATTTTTTTTCATAGTCTTCTCTTTACAGGTTTCTTAAGGATTACAAGCTACCAGAAAGAATTTCATTACCAGAAAGAATTTGTAATAATTTGTTTGGTAGATGACATTGCTGACAAAATTAAACACTATCAAAATATTCTGAAAACACTGCTATATTGTACTGTATCTAAGATTCTCCAGGCAAATGAAGGTGCCAAGTAACTTGGATAGACCTTGCCAAAACGCCGAGGGTAAAAACTCCACCTCATTCCACAAACTAATTTTCCCTCATGTTTATAACAAACACCACAGTTTACCTCTTTGTCAAGTTGTCATCGAGAGACGCCCAGTTGACGTCCACATTGGCCAAAACGGCCTTGACATAGGAAGTGTCGTTAGCCTTAGGGTCACTGATCAACTGCTCTCCCAGTTGGTGGATGCGTTTGTTGACTGGACGCTGATTGTCCAGTTGCTGTTTGATACTCTGCACAGAAGCAATGGAATAGGTCAAATTTAGATGGATACATTTTTAATAATGAATTTGAAAAATTTGTAAATGGAAAGATCACTTGCAGTTCCTAGAGAATTATAATATAGCCCCGAGTATTAAAGGCAGTATACATGATTGGTAATCTCGAAAATCAGAAATGTTCACAGATTTATGCCTAACTTACACTATATAAACATGTCGTAGAAAACTTCCCCTGAAATGGTTGTCTAAAGTGCCATAGTCTTTGAGAAATGAGTAAAACAATTAGTTTTCGTCTCATGAGACAAATTCAATTCGCCCCAAAACCATTTCGCCCCTAAACCACTTCGCCCGAGTGCCATTTCGCCCCAAATTAACCGATTAACAAACAATTTATTGCAAGACGGTTAGACCTAGACAATCTCCATCAAGTTAAAATCAACCGCGGTTCAATGCAACAAGGTCCAAAAGTCTCACTGGATAGAAAATGGTCTTAAATGTCTCAAGATTCTAAAGGAAATCTTTGGAGTGAGTGAGTGAAAACCTGTTAACAAAAGTAATTGTGTGTTAGGACAAAACACCCTGTCACAAATCGTATTGAGCTAAGACTTGCGAGGTTTGGACTAACTTCAATTCTTTCTCTCCTACCTTGAGACTACTGCCGAGTAAAGAATATAAATGTGTATTAAATGTCTTAAGAATTCTAAAGGAACTCTTTAGAGGTTTTGGGATTTGTCACAAAACTTGTGAGGTTTGGACTACAAACCTTTCTCTTCTACCTTGAGGTTACTGCCGAGTAGAAAATATAAATGTCTCTTATCTTAAATGTCCTAAGAATGCTAAAGGAACTCTTTAGAGGTTTTGGGAGGGGAAGACATAAAAAAGAAAATAAGAGTGTTTGGCACAAATTTTATTGGACTTCGAATGAACTTGAACCCTTTCTTTCCTACCTTGAGGTTACTGCTGATAGTCGGTATATCATTCCTCATAAACTCCTTAGACTGCATCGTCTTAAGCTGAGGCAAGACTTGTTCCTCCATTTCATCCACCTGTCTCTCAAAGTCATTCAGTCTGTCGCCCAACGAACGCAGCGTGTCGCCGTGATTGACCGTGGCTTCGTTGACATTGGCGTAGCGTTTGTTGATGTCATCCAACTTGGTCTTGATGAGTTTAGCTTCTTCGGCGTCCTTGGTTTGCATGTGGGACTGTGCAAGTCGGTTGACTGTCTCAATGGTTGGCTTGTGGTCTTGGATGTCTTTAAAGACAACCTGAAGAAAATATCAGACTTGGTTAGTTCAACTGACAACTTGTAACATGATCATAAAAACACAAAATTAAACTACAACATGAGTAAACCAATGACGATATATCTTTGTTATTCCTGCCAAGATTTCAAAACTGCGGCCAATGGTGTAACATTTCCAATATTTTTATTTAAATAGGCTAAATTTAAATATTAATTACAGTTGGTTTTGCTCTACCCGCGAAAAACACCCTGATAAATTCTCCGAGACGCAAGCCAAAACACATTCATTTGGGGCAGTTTCGAACATGTACGCGTGCGTAATATTAAACATTTATGTAAAATGGAAGTGCACAAAATCATGCAAATTACGGTGCCTAAAATCATGCAAATTACGGTGGCCCAAACCACGCAAATAGTGCCCAAAACTATGCAAATAGTTATGCAAATTGTGCCCAAAAGTTGCAAATGAAGGTGGCTATAAATATGGTCATGAGAAGGCGCAGTTATCTAGATTTTAATGGATATCTGTAGTACCAACCTTCTGTGCCTCCATATTGTCCAGCAACGGTTCCTTGTGGACAACCACCAACGTTCCTTTGTCCAGTTTATGCACGTCATTCTCAGCTTGGTCCAGCCATTTCAGCAACATGTCCAGTTGGTCTTGTAGGTCCATGGCTGCATTGAGTGCATCGCGGAGTTCATCCAGTCGTTTGTCAATGCTACCCTGCAAGGCTTGGTAGCGCTTGACTATCTCATCTGAAAGGCAAAGACAGACACATGAGCAAGTTGTGTGCAGAGCTACCATGTGGGTTTTAACACGAGCCTTAAGGATATGGGTCTTTCTATAAATTAGGGGTCCAAAAGTGTGACATTTAGTGTCCCCCGTTACACCCGATGTGTTATTTTTCGTACAAAAATCATTAAAATGGCTTTTAAACCATTTTGTATGAATTGTACTTTATGTACTCACTCTTTGAGATGGAAAGTATTTAAAGAATGTGTCCTGAATTTACAAAAACAAGATGTAAAATGTAATTGGGAACGAAGCATATCAATATTACACTGAATATATAACTATGACTAACCAACTCTCCTGTCTGTGTCTCGTTTGACAGCAGTGTGTGCTTGGCCAAGATCGTCTCCGGTATCGCGGACCTTCTCAACATCACTGAAGTGCTGAATCACGTCCATGCGGAAAGTCTGACAAGGCAAACACAACAGGTACAGTCTTACAAACCGAGTCATGCTTTTACAGTTACATCCAATTTCTCCAGTAAAACAGTAAAGATAGCATCCTGCTAGAGTTGGGTTACACAAATTGCAATCTCTGGCCACTGGCACAAAATGAACTAATTTTACTGCCAACAATAGAAACACTACTTAATACACTGGTACAAAGCACTTGGGAAGAATATCGAAATTACAACTACGGAAAAGCAAATAGAACAACACCGACTAAAAAATACAACAGATTAAACTGCTCAACATATAGCTGTATTTGCAGTCCAAAGCAAGGCAGATTGGGTGATTTCTGCCAACAAAAGACATCCATTCATAACAAATACACTTAACGTATTAAACTTCAAGTTAATTTCACACAACTCTATTGTAAGCCGGGAACTAACAAAAATCCAAAAGACCAACACACGAGCAACTGAGTTTTTTCCACACATGCTATTAAACAACATTTCCTGCTTAACGTCTTAAGGTGCTAAGTTCTCCGACCAACATCTGTCTTAGGATGCTCCTAGCATTACAATCTGACAATCACGTCTTTACAATCTACTACAATCTGACAACCACACACATCTTTCATGCAACGATCATAAAAACACTGAAATGAGAATGAGGAATCCGTCTTACTCTGAGCTGAGATGACAAATTTGCCCATTCTTTCGGCTACAGGGCAAAACAGGATCATTTATATCCTTAGTTATTACTCTGCTCGTATCTCAAATGAATAAGTGTTTGGCACTGCAAAATCGAAATATAGAATTAAGTAACGAAAAAGACATGCTAAAGCTTTTCGACTTGCACTCAGAGCAAAACGCAAGAACAGCGTGGGTACGCTATCGATATAATATAAGACTGAAAGTGGGAATGACGTGTTCAGAATGCTGCATGCTGATTGATCAGCTGCAAACAGCAAGGAGCACGCTACTTCGCATGCGCAGTTAGCTTTAGCATGTCTTTGTCGTTACTTAATTCTATATTATTATCTCAAAGTGGGTTTAAAATGTTACGATTTGATCCACTGTGGTCCATCATGCTATCCACTAATGTTGACTGAAGTATTTCTTCAAACAGTTTGAAATTTTACAACCAAAATGAAAAAAACCAAAGTGAAGTTGAAGTTGAGTGCCCAAGAAAATTGCTCAGTGTCAGTTCTTATGGTATAAACCGTTTTACACAAACAAAAATTTCTGTACTTGTGGAATGGTCATTTTAGCTTGAGGCACAGTAAATAAACTGAATTGGGGTGGACTGCAATAATGTCTTACCTCTTAAGATGTCTCAACTAAAGCGGGCCTCCCACTGTGCGATTTTTGCCACGAATTGGTACGATTATCGGGGACTGCCTATAGACTCTACACACAGTCGTACCAAATCGTACTCAATCGTAGGAAATTCGTAGCCAATATCGCACAGTGGGAGGCCCGCTTATTTATTTTGTCTTGCACTAAACGTTTGTCATAATTTGTATCTTGAGACACAAAACGTAGGACACCTAAATCCAGTTACGACCTGTGTCTCAGATTTATTGCAATCTACCCCCGATTTAGAGTAAACATTTTATGAATCTCACCTTGAGCTGGTCAATCTGTTTCTTGATGACATCAGGCTCAGCCCCAATAGCCTCCCTCAAGATGTTACTCAGTTTACGCTCCTTGTCATCCATCCAAGGCATCATGGGAGCGCAAGCAGACTCAAACTTCTGGTGTTTGTCCACGAGGTCTCGCATCGTAGTGCTGAATGCGTCTGCTTCGGCCTTGACGGCATTGTAACGAACCGTCACGTCGTTCAGGTTCTCACGCAACCATGTGGGCTCAGGGTTCTCTTGGAATGTCTTGGAGAATTTGGGAGGTAGGGTGTTGGTCCGGAAGTCCTCTAGCTCCTTACGGTAAGTCTGTGGGCAAGAGATTCAATTAAACAATCACATATTATACCATGATCAAAAATACCAAGAGATTTAATATTTTATTAGTTAGTAACATGTATGGCCACTTGTGGCAAGGCCGACTTCGCAAGTCACATAAGAGCCACTAAGGCAGGGTGTGCCACTCTGCCCAAAGTGCCTCCCTGAACTCCTGCACTTTTAGGGCTGTTTGGGAGACACACAGATGTAGTGATTAACTCATCCCACGCAGGATTCCGAGAGCTTTTAACTACAGGATTCTCCCAGAAACAGGAAACGTTACATTTGTTTTACTATGAGAATCACTTTGTTCAAGCAGGTCAACTTGGACCTGGATGAAATCAGTCTTTAAAGCAATTTGAAAATGATTGGTCGATCGGTGCCTTGTTATTAGTTCCAAGTTCACTGTATTCAACAAACTCCTGTTAAGATTTTTAAAAAAATGATATTTTAACCAGTTAACGCCGGGATTATTTCAAACATTGCTGTCCGTAGGTGCAGGTTTATTTTTAGTTGAAGCATTGAGGAAAGAAAATAACTGAACTCATTATTCATGCACGGTAAAGTATTGTTGTTATGTCGATGCACCGTCATTGTACACCCCAATGCTGCTTTGTTATGAACAGTTTTTGCCCAGTGTAGAGACGTCAAAAGCAGTAACAAGTGAATTTTCCCAAAATGATTTCCGATGTGGAAATCTTGGCATGTTTAAACGCCTTCCGGCATCAAGTGGTCAAGAACATTGGGATTCTTATTTTTTAAAGATATTAATTGCTGGTTTTGCTATCGTTCACCAAGTTGCTTCCCCTACCTTGGCTACACCAACGATCCTACTTCCGCTCATGTTGAGATATCGCACATCAGCACCCTCTGCTACCATTCCCTTGTTGAATTCCTCCTGTTGAGCTAATTGTTGTTTCAGCGTCGGTAAGTCCGTACCAATGCTCTTTTTAGCATGTTGCAGCTGCTGCGTTCCTTCCTTAATCCAACGATCGGTGTCATCCCGTTCATAGGCAAACTTCTCCAGATCTGGCAGCACGCCTTGCAGCTTGTTCTGTCTTGTTTGCGTTTCAACGCTCACGTTGTCGTAGCGGTCTTTGAGCTCGCGGCTAAGGTGTTCTAGTTTGCTGCATTCCTCGGGAGGAAGACGCGAGGAGAACTGGTCTAGGAGTAGCTTGGCACCGTGGATTTCTTGAGCGACAGGTTGCTGATGGGCTAATATGTCCTCATGAAGCACCTGAAAGGGAAAGACAGACATCTTATTAAAGTTAAACTGTCAGTGTTTGGACGAAAGGATTTAACAAAATTCATTCACACAAGCAAACGAATTTAGAAAGCTTACATGTCTCTGTAACAAAAAATCTAAACAATTTCCTTTGTCGGGAATTGGAGATACAAGCCTTTTTCTTCAAACACGTATGCTCATATGTACATAGTATGTGTACAATGTACGTGCACATGTACATTTATGTCATAATCCTGTCGAATAAAAGACAGGCCTGTCTTATTATTTCTTGATTTTAATCGACTGGCATTAATCCTCGACTGATTTTTACGTTCTTTGTACCAAACGAAAAATGATAACTTTTTCGATTCTACAAAAATAGCAATTTAACTTTAAAAAAGAAAACAAGGTTTTGTTCAATTTCTGAAGGTTTTCTTATTAAAACTGACCTGGTGTTCCTTGGTTTGCCCAGTTAGTGGACTGACTTCATCACTCATGGGTTGTTCTGAGCCGAGTCGTCTTTCAGCCTCGGCCACCCAGTCCAAGAGGTTTATCAAGGCTTGGAGCTGGCGGCGAAGTCTCTCTTCAAGGGAAAGCTGTGCGACGAGAAAAAAATATATATGTAAAAACAGAGGAGAAATTGTGATATTTCCGAAATGTTTGGATTAAGAGTGGAATGATTTATGTCTTATAGGCCTAAAGTGCACCACGCAAGGGGCTGTTCACAACTATTTGAAACATCTAGCCAAGACCAGTAAAACGCATATGGATTTCCATGTTTTTAAAAGACGCGGTACATTTGACAGAACTGAAATTTCTTTGGATGAGTTTGTTGGTCTTTCTTTAGATTTATAATGGTTTTATTCGCAGAATCGCTAAAAAAATAGATCTATAAGGCCTTTAAGAGCGAAATTATTTATGACTTTTTTTTTTCAAAGTTAAATATTCATTTTGTTTTGTTTTAATATTTACAAAACATTTGTGAAGAATGGACCATGACTCACCCTGTCATCCCGTTCTTTCTTGAGTCGTGCCAAATCATCCTGAGAAGCCTTGAGCCATTCCTGGCCTTGGACATCCAGTCTGTCGTAAGTTTCTCTCAGGTCATTTGTCTTCTTATTCAAATCTTCCTGTTGGTCATAGCCCAGTTTGTCGCGATGATCCTGCTGGAACTGGGTGCTCTTCAGGTAAGATTCGTTGACTGGAGATTTCTTGGCTGTGATCTGAGAGCACATGGTCTGAAAACAAAAGACAAGATTCTCCTATCAATATTCCACTAATAAACCATGGTAAAATAATATTGACAACTCTCACAGACCCCATCTTTGCAGGAAAAATACAACTGCGTTTTAAACGTTATCAAGTACGCGACGCACATCATGAAAAATGTTTCAAACACACATGTGTGTTGCTTAAAAGTTTGTTTAAAATACGGCGATGCGCGTCACAAAAATGTACGCTCAAGATCCTGATGCACAAAGGTGACGTCATTTGAGAGAGATCAATTGATACTGTTAGGAATCAGGTTGGCGTAGCGGTACTTTCCTTGCCTTTCACCCGTGTCCCTGGTTCGACTGCTGTGCGGGTTAATATATTTGGATTTTCAGTCCCGACTGATTCCATGGGTGTCCCCTATACGTGTGTGTAAGAGTGTTCGTCCCACTGAGCATTTCTTCGTCGTCTTCTCTTCACAGGTTTCATCAGGCTTACGAGCTACAGTGCCATGGTACTTGAGGAATCGTTAGTTTCAGTACCGGAAGGAATTTATAAATTAAGCATCTACTTTGATGCTTCTTTGTTCCTTCAATAATGTTTGAGATAACAGTGCTGGGGCCGATTTCACGAAGCGCTACGTTCCTTAACACCATTTGCGATGGGTAAATCACCGTAACGTGTATGTTGAGTTACGAAGAATCGTAGCACTTCGTAAAATTGACTCCTGAACCAAACAAGAAGCAGTTGGCTAAATCCTCCACTGCACTGCGAAAGCAGATAGAAATGACAGAAAGACTCGTTTAGAATCATGGCCTCGACTCCCCATCTTGAGCCGACCCATAACTAATCTTGACCGAATTAATACCTGGAAGTCATCAATTTCTTTCTCCAAGGGCTCAATGTCCACCGCCATTGGCTGTCCTCTCTCCAGATTAGCCTCGGTCGCTGTTGCCCAGTTCAGCTGCTCAGTGACCATCGTGTCACGCTCAATGTACTGCTCAGCCAGCTTCAAATCGTCAAGACGGAAGTTTATCTTGACCTTCAGGTCATCATAGCGCTTGTTGGCACTGTCCAGTTGGCGTTGGGTTTCGGTTTCTGTGGTTCAAGGGCAAAATGGATTAAATTCTGGTGGCGACGGTGTTTTAAAAAGGCTATTTCGGGCAATCAATTCATTTTGGACAACTGTTATAGTACATTGGGTTAGGATTAATCTATTAGCACTGAGAATATCACAATTATCTCTTACCATATGTACGATTATTTTTGACCAAAAAGGTATTTCTTTCCTCAAAAGTAGTATGAGTCACCAGTCACAATGACTGTTGAGAGTCCTATTTATACAGTAAAATGTGATACTCCTCAACCAATCTACCTTTTTACAGTTTCAGGTTGTAAAAAAGGTTCACAACATGGTAAAGCCAACGACGATTGGTCAATTTTATTTGTTGTTTTGTTTGAGTTTTGTTTTCTGGGCATTTCAAAATAAACCTCTATCAGGCTTCTGATAATGCCCCAATTGCTTTCTTCTCAATAAATGTTAAACTTCTTTGCATTAATAACTTGACGGCAATCTGGAAATAAATGTTGTGTAATACGTAAATATCTATTTCCAGATAAGCACAGAAACTTGTTATTTGTGCAACTCATGAGTTATAAAGAGATTGACTCACCCTGGTCTAATACCCCACTCTGATCCAACTCATGAGTTATAAAGAGATTGACTCACCCTGGTCTAATACCCCACTCTGATCCAACTCATGAGTTATAAAGAGATTGACTCACCCTGGTCTAATACCCCACTCTGATCCAACTCATGAGTTATAAAGAGATTGACTCACCCTGGTCTAATACCCCACTCTGATCCAACTCATGAGTTATAAAGAGATTGACTCACCCTGGTCTAATACCCCACTCTGATCCAACTCATGAGTTATAAAGAGATTGACTCACCTTGGTCTAATACCCCACTCTGATCCAACTCATGAGTTATAAAGAGATTGACTCACCCTGGTCTAATACACCACTCTGATCCAACTCATGAGTTATAAAGAGATTGACTCACCCTGGTCTAATACCCCACTCTGATCCAACTCATGAGTTATAAAGAGATTGACTCACCCTGGTCTAATACCCCACTCTGATCCAACTCATGAGTTATAAAGAGATTGACTCACCCTGGTCTAATACCCCACTCTGATCCAACTCATGAGTTATAAAGAGATTGACTCACCCTGGTCTAATACCCCACTCTGATCCAACTCATGAGTTATAAAGAGATTGACTCACCCTGGTCTAATACCCCACTCTGATCCAAATCCACCGGTTTGAGTCTCGTCACATCTTTGATTGGTTTCTTCCCAGCTCCAATCTGCGTGGATCGGCTGTGAGGTTGTTTGAATGCTGGTTGTTCCACCTCCTGCACTACGGTGTCGTAGTTATGCCCAAGTTTGTTCAGGTTGTCCATGTTAGGTTTGTAGTCCTCGACATCCTTCTGGTAAGGCTGTAGCAAACAAGACATTCAGTTTTATATGTTATTACGTCTGGTACTATTAGGTGATAAACACAATATCTATCAATATCTCAATATTAATTTGTCAAGTCTATTCCAACCAATTTTGGAAAGTTAAAATGCAAGCAACTACAGGCCAATTTTGGAAAGGTTCGAAGACGTAAGTTTTAGTATGGTTTTTGTAAGTGTTGCGACAGCATTTTTACAAATTTGACCATTATAAATATAAAAATGCTAGGACCCTTGTCTTAATTTCTCATTCAATTAGAATCAGTTGACAAAGAATAACATTTTCTGCACTTGACCTTGCATGGAAGAGGCTTTATAGCATGTCACATCGAGGCAGGAGCGTCGAGCAAAGCGCAGTACAAATAAAGTCCGACTATTCCATTTAAACTTTTTAAGGTACATACCGTCTTAATTGGGTTTTCGAGTCCTCTTCCTATAAATTCTTTATCCCAAATATGAGTCACAGCATAGCCAGAGAGAATTTTGAATTAGAATAAGATGACAGTCACTTACCAAGACTTCTTTAAGCTGTGCTTGTACAGTCTTGAGATCTCTTCCCACAGGATGGAGTTGCTGGAGTCTGCGTTCGGTGTCTGTCAACCAGTTGGTCACGTCTCGGTTGCTCCCGCCGTATTTCTTGGCTGCTTCAAGCTTTTTCTCAAGTTGTTTATTTCTGGGGGGAAAATGACAACAAAGTTGTTTATTTTCTTGTGGCAAGTAGTTTTTATATGCTAGCAAACCGCGATACTGTAACCTACAATTTGTGTTTGCAACAATTATTCCTTCAGTTGAACTTCATTGGACAAAATTAAGTTCAGAAGTAAAAAGTTATCCAACAGAAAAAACGGAAAAAACAAACATTTTTCTGCAGCAAAAACTATCCTGAATTACGTTTCAACAATGAAGCACTTTCCTTTTCACTGGTCCTTGGTTAAAACTCCGACTACACAAGATTTGGGCTCGGCCTTAGACCCTTTGCACCGGTAGCCATATTGGGGCAGGTTTTCTTATTTAAATGATGTGACAATAGATCCACAAAGTGCCTACTCATGCGTGACATAGTGACAATGTGATTGCAGCCGTCTAAGGGGATATCCAAAGTTGTAAACATTTTCACGTTTCTACAGAGCATAGTATTTTTCAATACCCCCACGCCCCCTCTCCCCCACCCCCCAAAAAATACTACTTATCAACTTCTTTGTCAAAGACTTTGACCCCCCTCCCCCTTCCCATACTTTGTAGAACCATGAAAATGTTGACAACTTTGGACGGCCCCTAAGGTGGCTTCCATGCAAAGTGTCTATAAGACCTAGTGTGCCATTCTCACCTCTTGTTGAAAACCTCATCGAAGTCGTTCCAATTGAGGTCGACATTCTTGAGCACAGCGGTGACGTAAGATGTATCGTTGGCCTTGGGGTTACTCAGCAGGGCCTCTCCAAGTTGGTGGATCTTCTTGTGTTGTGGTTTGCGAGTCTCGTACTTGCGGGAGATTTCCTGAAATAAGCAAACAAAAATCAGGTCAATGAATAGGTCAGGAACCTGGAGGAAAATTTGAATTGTTTTCTTTAGTTTGTACATAATACCAAATTAAAGGTGAAAGAAAAATCATATGGGCCTTATCAGGATTTGAACCCGAGATTTCCGACTCACTGCGCAGATGTGCTACCTTCTGAGCTATAAGGCACAGTGGTATACTCGCTCAGGTTTTCCCTACAAACCCAATTGTTTTCTTGGCGTTGCATGGGAGCGCAACTGGGCAAACATTTGGTATGGTGCCTAATCGCCATTGAAATGAAACTACTTGGGATAAGGGCGTATATACTGTGCCTCATAGGTTAGCTGGTAGAGAATCTGCCCAATGTGTCCGAGGTCTTGGGTGCGAATCCCGATAAGGCCCTTATGATTTCTCTCATCCCAAGTTTGGTCGTTTCATTTGAATGGTGATCAGGCACCGTAACAAGTATTGAGTTTGTTACATGTTACCAAACAGACAATGAAAGAAGTCTTCATCTCATGCTCCAAGACTTGACTTGAACATACCCTAAGTATGGCTTCGGTGTTGTCTTGGGTCATGACATCACGAGACTCCAAGGTTTCTTGCTCCGGCAACAACCAATCCTCTAAATCATCAACCTCCTTCTCAAACTCAGCCAGTTTATCAGACAGCGCGTTGAGTCCATCGCCGTGTTTGTTGGTTGCAGCGTCCACGGTAGCGTAACGTGAGTTAATGCTGTCTAGTTTGGTCTGAATGATTCGCGCGTCCTTGGGGTCTTTGGTTTGTATGAGCTGTTTGGCGGCCATGTTGACTCCGTCGATGGCGGGACGGTGATTGGTGATGTCATCTGCCAACATCTGCAAGCATTCAAAATACATAAAATGCCAAATTAGTAAAAATAAAATGACTGGGTACAACTTCAATTTATTTTATAACTTATTTATTAGGGTCTTGCTTTCAACTGCAGTACCATTATCTATGTGATATAATTGACAGGCATACAAATGCCATTAAAAACAATCACTAAAGCTTTGGAAGTCTTATCCATACTGGCATCAGTACATTGTGACATTAATCTCATTCTTTTTGAAGAACAAATTAGAAACAATCTTTAGTGGAACCCTTGAACATGCTTAAAAAATTGAGGTAATTCTGTCCACTGAGCCTCACTTATAATCTATCCTAAAATTGATCCAGAGCCAATATTTCATGAGAAAACACTTGTTCAAAGAGAACAGCTGAATCCCTGACCTTGGTGTTTTCAATCTGTTCCAGGACTGGTTCTCGTCGTGCCTCAATAACAGTTCCCTTCTCTAATGTGTGTTCTTTCTTCTCCGCATCGTCCAACCATCGTAGCAACATGTCAAGGTTCTCCTCAACACTCTGCGTCTCACTCAGAGCTTGTTGGAGTTTCTCCAGGAGGTCATTCACCCCGGCTTCCAAGGCGCTGTAGCGGTCAACAACCACGCCTGTTGGTAGAACATGGTAATATTAGTTATCCAACGAGCGCGAGTGAATAATGAATTCATCTTCAAGCAAACTTAATGCACAAATGTGTGGACGAGGGCCTGCAGAGAATCACGCGCACAACAAGCCACATGCGTCACGTTTTAATTTGCAGTAATGTTGTATCATTCTGCGTAAGGGAGGCAGTGCACTTGGAATACCTGGCGCATTACGCAGAGTGCGACAAAAAATAAAGGGCTATTATCACGATGTACATTGCCATGGACCCACAAATAAGCATCATGATTCAAGTTTGCTTGAAAGTGAAACAGATTATACTACATTTTGAGAACATGACAAGATTTATTCTGATCAAACCAACATGATAAAATTCATGCCTACCTGTAGTTTTCCTTATTGCTGGTTTAACCTCGGGCTGTGCGTTGATCACGTCATCACCTCTGTCCTTGACGTTTTCAACATCACTGGCGTGGGCGACCACATCTTCATGGAAAGTCTATAAAGGTAATGTACATGATTACTTGAGTGTCCAAGTGTTAATATCTAAGTATGCTCCTCAAGAGTTTCTTTACACAAAGCTGTAAAATATGCCAAAGAGTTAATGGACTACCGGTAATTAAATCGGACGTCTTTTAAAAAATGAAGCCTTTGGAAAATGCTTGCAAGTGTTTTGTAAAAAGGCTGAAACTGTCTATACCACGAGTCATGATCAATAACAGTTGACCTCTCAATTGTCTATATTTTGGCAGTTGTAATTTGTGGCCCAATGGCAGTGTTAACTCTGTTTCAACAGAAAGAAGCTAACAATTCCAGCAATTTCATGCATTTCTCATGATCAAATTCAGAAAGCCAAACAAAAGTAATGGGAGTGATCTTTGAAAAAATGTCGACATTCATAGCATTCCCTTCTCTTTGGAAAACAATTTCTGGACCAATGCCAGGGGTTAACTCTCTGTACCAATGGAAAGAGGTTGAATTTCTCAGGAATAGAATAAGACTGTCGAACAAGACAATGAAAGGAGTGATGTTGTCGTTGCCATCCTTACCTTAACTTTCTCAATCTGCCTGACGATGACATCAGCAGTGACTCCCACAGGCTCCTTCTGCAGTGTGTCCAGAGTCTTCTCAGCTGGTGTTAGCCAGTTAGAAACGGCTGTCACCTTGTCATCATAGGCTTGATGTTTGGCCAGTAAGTCCTGCAGGGTCTTGCCGTGCTTGGTAGAGCGGACTTTAAGTTTGTCAAACTGGTCATTGATGTCAGTTAGTTGGTTGCGAATCACGTTGGTCTCGGGTGTTTCCTGAAAGGTGCGGGTGACTTGACGTGGGAGAGTTTCTTCACGGAAGGTTGCTAGCTCTTGACGATACACCTGGTTTATGTTTTAAAAAAAAACCAAACAAACAGTTAACCTGTGTCACATTTTGCATCATTTCTTCACCTTCAAATCTCCCAACACTTATAAAGGATGTCCATGTTAAAATGGCTTCATTGTTTAAAACTGTAAGTGGACTTTATGGGCAGATAATTAACTCCCGCTTTTGTTTTGGACTGGTAGAAGTTCACAGAAACTTCACAAACGGAGATGTAATAAATTAAGTTTGGACGATTGATCCCAGTATGGAGGGGGAAGGAACACAAATTTAAAAGTAAACAAACTCTTCAAGATATTAGGACAATGTTCATTGCAAATGTTGCGTGTAAATCGGTATGTTCTTGCCTGTATCTCGTACAACTGACCTTTGCAAAGTCCAGGAATGTCTGTCCAGATTTATTCAGGAACTTCAAGTCTCCCTTTTGGTCATTGACATCCTCGACAAACTCTGCATGTTCGTCAACCTGAGTCTTCAAGGTCTGAAGATCCTGGCCAATGTTACGCTCGGACCTCTCCATCTGCTGTGTGGTGGCTTGCAGCCAATCCTTAAACTCGGTGAAGTCGGCTTCTAGTTTGTTGACGTTCTCGATGCTTGGGTTTATCTTCTTGATGCGGTTGTGAGTCGCCGTGTGCACGTTGTTGTAGCGCGAGTTGAGCTGTGTTTGGCCGTCACGAAGCTTTGTGGCGTCGGTTGATGGGATGTTGTCTCCAAAGATGCTGAAGAGCTGCTCGATGTCTTCAATGCATTGTAGGATGGGCTGCTGATGAGCTTGGATGTCATCGTGTAGAGGCTGGAAAATGTCACAATGAAATGACATTACTATACTACAAGCTCATAAAATACTAAGCTTTAGAGAACTGCTTTTAAATTTTACTTTTTGCAAGTTTTCTTTGATATAAACGGGGTGCTCCTGAACAAAACATTGGTTGTAAATTGTAGGAAATGAGCAGGTCTAGTTGACTGGACTCAAACTTCCAAAAGTAATCCATGGACTAGGATCAAGTCAATTGCCTAAATGACTCATCTGTCTGACTTGAGTCGTTGATTTGTTACTTTGTTTCCAAGATACCTTGTGTTGGTTGTACTGTTTGGTGAGCGGCTGTGACTGTTCACTTAATGGCTGCTCAGTTCCAAGAGCTTGTTCCACTTTGGTCAACCAATCCAGCAATTCTTGAAGTCGCAAGCTCTTCTCCTTGATCTGGCCCTCAAGACGCATCTACAAAACAAACGAGACAAACATACAACAGGGTCAGTTGTTTGTGTTTCCCCTCTGCGGAAGATTTTGCAAAACCTTGTGCAATTGTATAAAACTGCTTGCACAAGATTTTATTGCAAAAGTTGAGTAACAATCTTGCGATAATTTCATGAATGTTATGCCTTTTTCCAAAGTTGTGCAAGCTGCGCACTTCTTGAAATCAACGGCTGGTATACATCTCCAACCTCGAACCAAAGTCAAATTTGCCACAAAATCAAAATTAATCCCATATTATCAACTAAGCTGTGAAATAATGCAAAAGAAATAGTCTATCCTTGATAATAATAGCACTGCTAATACAACATTCCTTTTATAAATTTTAGGGCCTAATCCATTTTTCTTCATTGTTTTCATTCCCGATATCCCAAGATTCCCGTTAAAACAAGGTAATGTAGAAAGTCCCGAGGACCTCTTATGAATCACGACCAACTGTTGCTCTAATACTCACCCTGTACTCGTATTCTTTCTGAAGCTGATCGAGTCTGTCCACGGCCTCTTTCTGCCATTCATCTACTGTGTTGTAGTCCGCATCGTAGTTGGTTCTCAGTTCCTCAATGCGTCGTTCCATCTCATCTCGCTGTTTGGGAGAGAGACGATCGCGATTCCTGCGCAGGAACTGTTCTGAGCTTGTGACAACGTCAGCGATTTGGGGTTGGCGTCCACGTACGTCACTGTGTACGTCCTGTTAGAGGGGAGCATAAGATTGTCATGAACAAAGGATGATTACGAATTATAAAATGTATTTTTGCAAAGATGAAATCATTTGTGCAGTTATTCCTTTCATGTTTAGTTTGGTGATCCGACAAGAATTGATTTTCAGGAATTAATTATAACTTTCTGAACAGTCGACATTGACAAGTGATACACTCTAAACACTAGACAAAACCTCTCTGAACGCATTAGCAAATTTCTGAAGTGGAAAAGGAAAACAATTTGGTCTAAACTTACGACATGCTATAGAAATAATTTAAAAGGTAGCAGTTTCAAGACTAACAAACAAGCTTGAGCATAATCTTTCATAACAACTACTACTTCATAAAAAGTTAGTCTTCCAAGTGCAATCTTCTGAATTATTTTGTTAATCTACAGACTAAAACGGTTCTTCTACTGGTTTATTTGGTAGGCATTCAGAAAGATTTCATATTGTGACTTATGACTTTTCTCTCATCCCAAGTTTGGTTGTTTTATTTCAATGGTGATTAGGTACAATACTATATACTGCATTGGACACTCGTAACCGAAAGGAAACAAAATTAAAATTTTCCTTGAATACCTTGAAGACTTCAATTTCTTTCTTGAGTGGTTGAATCTCGTTACTTTGTGGTCGTGTCTTTTCCATCTTAGCTTCGGCACTCGTCACCCAATCTTTGGTCGTCTTCAGGTTGTTATTCTGCTCCACCCACTGCTCAGACAATGTTAAATCATCCAGGGAGATTTGGACGCGGCGTTGAAGGTCGTCGTAACGTTTGATGACGTCACTGACTTCACGTTGAGTTGGAGTCTCACCTGAGATTGAACAAAAACATAAATAGTTCAACTGTTAAGAGCTTGTCAACTTTCAAAAACAGACCTAAAACAATGACTCCATAGTTTTATTTTTTACATGTGTTGAACTATAAAAACTGAAATTAAATTGAATAATATTGCTGTTACCCAACATGCGTTCAGACAGAGTTGGATTAGAACCAACACATGATACCACTTTTCTTCAAGATCTGTGACATAATGAAACGAAGGCCAGATTTGCTTATGTTTACAGCGAGCTGCTGGCAGTGGTTTTTCTGCCAGAGGTAAATGTTTCCCACGCTGCTGAGAGCAGTGCACCATATTGGAAGAGTCAACTACTTAACAGCCAATGATTACTTATCCAAGTTTGCTCAAACATTGAGGGGGTATAAAGCTTACCCAAGAACTGCACCGGTTCCTCTGCTTTGCGTGGCGTTTTCTCCTTGGTAATCTCCGATAGCTCCGTGGAGCGGTAGTGTGGTGATGCCTGGACAGGCTGAGCTACCTCTTTAGTCAACGTGTCCAGGGTGTTTCCCGTCTTGGTATTGTCATCAATCTTGGGTTTGTAGTCAATGATCTCCTTCTGGAGGGGCTGTTGAGAAAACATGGGTAATATAATTAGTCTTGTCCAAATTTATTTCCCACATGTATTGTGTGCAGAACATTCAATTTTTGAGCTCTATCATACGCAATGTTTCATACGCAAGGTGAATTTTGTTACGCATTCCTGGAATAACAGAAAACATATCGAAAGAAGAATGTTGGTAAATTAGCCTGCAGAAATTTCATTTATATAGATGTAGCAATGCTTCAGAAAACTTTAAAATCTATGCCTGGTTGTGTTTTTTTACCATTTTGACTTTTTGTGCAAGCACTTTAAAAACACCTTTAGTTGTTGATACCATCTTAAGCGGGCCTCCCACTGTGCGATTTTTGCTACGAATTAGGTCGATTCTGTATACACTATACACACAATCATAGCTAATCGTAGGAAATTCGTGGCAAAAATCGCACAGTGGGAGGCCCGCTTAAGACAGAAATAAATTAATGTGGCGTTTGTTATTGTTACTATCAACAGTCAAATTTGAATCATTACAAATGATATACTGGGCCTTTAATGAACTCATTAGTGACCTCACCTTAAGTTCCTTGAGTTGAACCTGGATGGTGTTCAGATCTAAAGCTTCAGGCTTGACTTGGTCCAAGCGACGTTCAGTATTATCCAGCCAGTACGTCACGTCTTTACGGATGGTGCCGTAACGCTTGTTGACTGCTGTCAGATCGTCGTATTGTTTGTTCCTGTCAGAAAAACAAGGTTGGTGTTTTGTTTTAGTTGTAAATTACTTATTATGAAGGCGATTGTTGTAGGAAGATATGTACCCACCTTTACATTAGAATTTGAAGAGATTTTCAATGTTTCAACTTGACATTCAATGAGCCTGCAGTTTTTGCAGATGTATGCATCAATATTTACAGTACTGTAAACAAGACTTGTTTTCAACATCAAAGGATTTACATATCCAACTTTGAACCTAACATTTAGTATATGTTGCTATTAAACTCATGCAGTGAGATGTTTGTCTGGAGTCCTTGTCAGTGAGCATGTGCAAATAATAGAAACAATTGCGTCGGTCATCATTCATGTCCTTCATAAGATTTTAGCCGAACATCTAAGACATTAAGAATCCCCTTTTCCTTGTATACCTCTTTGTGAGTATGTCCTCGTGAGCCTTCCAGTTGAAGTCCACGTTGGTCAAGATGGCAGTGACATGCGACGTGTCTTTAGCTTTAGGATCTTTGATCAGTTCTTCTCCCATCTGTTTGATCTTCCTAAGGGCTGGTCGGTGGTTCTCCACTTGATGCTTCAGCTCCTAGTCAACCAACAAACAAGAAGTCACAATTTATATCATAGTTCAGACCTGTCAATCACAGAGCTTGACCAATCACAACATAGCTATACAGACAGTACCCACCTTTACATTAGCATATTTGTTCACAAGCAGTCTATAACAATACACGTTTGTTAGTCCAGCCAACACTTCCCTGAATTACTTGTGTAGAAATTTGAAGAAGGCTTTGCACTAATTTCAGCATATGGACAGCCCCATACTCAGTTAAACAATTAAAAAAAAGGGTTTTTCCTGGTCTACACTGAATAATGCATCGATGTCATGAATAATGCATTTTCTAACTTGCAATCTGCTTCCTAACTACCAAATCCTGCTGCGTCAGTTCATTTTATACTGATGTCATGAATTATTCATTTAGTCATGTATAATGCATTGATGTCTAACCTGCAATCTGCTGCCAAACTCTGGCAGATCCTGCTGCGTCAATTCATTGGACTCCAGTTGGTCAAGCGAGGGCAGCAGCCAATCCTCCAACTGTTCAACCTCACTCTCAAACTCAGACAGCTTGTAGCCGAGCGAGTCCAGGTACTCTCCATGGTTGGTGGTCGTAGCGTTGATGCGTGCGTAGCGATCGTTGATGTCATCCAACTTGCCTTGGAGTTGACGCGCTTCGTTGGGTTCGCTGGATTGAATCAGTTGCTTGGCACTGACGTTGACTGTCTCAACGGCGGGTTGGTGATTGTCAATGTCTGATGCATTCACCTGTTAACGACAAGGATGCAAAACAAGGACCATCTCCTCAGGTTAAAATGTCCCAAAATACAAGCTATTCTCGGCCTTACAGTTGAAGTCAGAAGTTAACATACATGTACACCACTACCATCATCACCCAACATGTTAAACAGGACTACCCGAACCATTGCAAGGTGTGCAAGCTATGTTTTAAGTACTGCAAGCACGTGAGGAATTCCACAAAATCACGACTTTAGTAAAGACTGTTACAAAAATTGTGAAAACACAAGTTTAAGCACACCAGTTTGAACACAGTTGTATGTAAACGTCCGACTACAACTGTACATTCAATTCTATTTGCTCTCTGCAGATATTGTTGGTAGTTTAACCATTTAACCATCATATTTTTTCTAATGCATAGGTACAAATTTATACGATGATGGCTAAAGGGTTAAATGAATTTTTGAACTACAAAGACAAGCAATTGCAGCAATCACACTTTGTACAGTTTTCAAAGTTTCAGTTGAACTGGTCAAGCAGAAATTAGGAGATATTCTCATAATGCAGAGGTGTCTGATTTAAATACTGTTGGGGAGCATAAAGATAGAGCAGGTTGTGGGTTCGAGTCCCACCCACGTACACTATGAGTTTTTAGCATGTTCTTGGGAAACGCAATTTATTTGGTTATTTCATTTGTGTGGTGATTAGGAACCACGCCAAATATTGTGTTCCTGCCTGGTAACCTGTACATATTGCATATTTAAACCAACACACTGCAACCAGCTATCAGTCTGGTTTCCCATCTTCATACCTTTTGTTCCTGCATATTCTGAAGCAGCGGTTCCCGTTTGACAGCAATCAACGTTCCTTTCTCCATCTTGTGAGTGTTTCTCTCAGCTTCGTCCAACCATCTTAGCAGCATGTCAAGTTGTTCCTTAACGTCCACGCACTGTGCCAAGGCACGTTGTAGGGCATTGAGGCGGTTGGCTATCTGGGCTTGTAAGGCCTCATAGCGCCTCACAATGTCATCTAAGGAAGGGAAAAAAAGTTTGCTAATTCATGCCAAAATTAACATTTTGAGTCCTTTTCAAAGGTTTGAAGTTAGAACATCTAGGCCTATTCTTGATTCAAAAATTATGAGCCGTATTTTGGCCAAAATGAGGGTTAAAGAATGAAGCAGACATTTACCCGTCTTCTTTGTGATTTCTGGTCGTAGTTCATCTTGGACCTCGATGACTTCACTGCCAGATTCTTTGACGTTTTCCACGTCCTTGTGGTGGAACATGACGTCATCACGCAAAGCCTGAAATTCAGAAATGGCACAGTGGAATTTAAAAAAACTGTAGAAAATGCACATTGCCACCCTTAATAGATTGCTACAGTGATTAGATCTCTCTTCTATCTTGCTAATTAACTGTTTTTTATGTTGTCACCGTTTGTGCAAAAGCAATACTTGGAACGATGCCTCATCACCAATAAAATGGAACAACCAAACATGAGAGAAATCATATGGCCTTCAGTTGCACACCCATGCAACTAAGACAAATTGGGTTTGCAGGGAAACCTGAGAGAATATAGCACTTTGTCTTATAACTCAGCTTATAAGCATCTGCCTGGAGAGTCGGAGGTCTCGGGTTCGAGTCCCGATGAAGACCAAGTAATTTCTTACTCATCCCATGTTCATTTGTGTAACAAAAGGAAAACTTGGGTAAAATCTACAAAATTGTAAAATGACCCGAGTTCTGAATGCCTGTACTTGCCTCCACTTTGTCAATCTGTTTCTGGACGCTGATTGGGTCGGCCCCAATGGGTTCCTTGACCAAGTTAGTCACAGTCTTCTCAGCTCCGGGCAGCCAACCCAGCATGATGTCACTAGCCTTCTGGTACGCCTGGTGACGTTGAACGAGATCTTGAAGGAACTCTGTGTGTCTGGCCGAGGTTCGCTTGAGATCATTGTAGCGATCACTGTGGTCTTTGAGACTGCTGTTGATGGTTTGTGTCTCAGGGTTCTCAGTGAAGGAACGGTTGAATTCCCTGTGGAGCACCGTGGATCGGAACTCAGACAAGTCTTGTCGGTATACCTAGGACAGAGGATTAAGAGCTTGCATTAATGATAGCTGCATTTAGTTTTCACAGAGACTTTTTACATATAGATTTTATGCTGTCTAGATTGCACAGAGACATGTCATATGCTTGCCTCAAATACAGATACATTGTCTGTTGTACAAGTAAAGATATTTCAGTTTATTGCAGGTTTAACGTCAGCAGTCAGTTGGGTTTTCTAATCAGTATTTGCCGGTACCCACTTGTACACCTGGGTGGAGAGAGACTCTAAAGACAACACTGCAATGACCGGGTCTCAAACCATGGACTCAGTTGAAGGTCCAATGCACTATCTACTAGACCACCACGCGTCCACATCCATTGTATGCTGCATGCTTATTGGGTGTCGATAATGAAGACAATTATAAAAAGTTCTTGAAAGTCTAGTCCATAAATGAGCTGTTTGAGTAGAATTTGAGAGCATACCTTTGAAGCATCCAGGTACTTCAATCCCGTCACGTTCATGAATCTCAGATCAGCCGCTTGGCCAAGCACGTCCTCATTAAACGCCCTCTGTTGGCCACTCTGCTGTTTGAGTGTGTTCAGATCACGACCAACGTTCCTCAGTGCAGTCTGTTGGGTCTTCTCAGCATTGATCAGCCAAGGGTCAAACTCCTTCTGGTCATCGCTGAACTTGACCAGTTCATCCACGGCAGTGGTCAACTACAAAAACAGTTTGAGAAGTTTTAGAATTGAAACAAGATATTTTATAGCACAGGGATTTTTGACTCTTCATTTAATTTCTTCTACTTTTGAGTTACTCTGGGTACAGAATATACACTACTCACAATAAGTTAGGGATATTGTTATGTTGTCAATTTTTGATTTTTTTTCTTTCTTCAAATGACCATTTTCACTAATTCCTGTGACAAGGTGTATCTGTCATGCAGACTATACAATTGTCTAATCATATACAAAATCATTCAAGCAAAATGCATACAATAAAATATCTGCATACACCCTAGAATGTCCCTAAATTATTGTGAATAGTGTAGGTTTGAAATAAACTCTACATGTTAAATTATGTGCTTGAGTTTGAAAAGGAAAACCAAATTATGGTGAATTAAAGATGTCAGCTAAACTTGAGAATACCGTTTAGATTGACAGTAAACTGGTTTCAGAGGGAATGTGAGAATGCAAGTTGAAATCCAGGTGCACAAATTGTTGTATTTATTTACTAACATTTGGACCAAATTTGACAGTAAACAAATTTCCATTTATAGTTATTTGGTAGACAAGTGTAATTTAAGTGATTGTCATGGTGATAACCTTTGTACCTTTGTTTGTCGGTTGGTAGACTGGTAGTTAATGACACCGTAGCGAGTCTTCAGTTCCGTCTGAAAAGAGCGTAGTGTCGTCTGGTTGGGCTGGTCAACCTTGTTGCCATATTGCTTCAAGAAGCTCTCAACATCTTGGACAACCTCTAAGATTGGCTGTTGGTGATCCTGAATGTCTTTGTTCAGTGCCTGAGAAATTTATGAGGGATGTGTAAACAGGGTTTCAATTTAGGGTATTGTAAAGCTTCAGCAATACTTCATTTAAGCATGATTAGACTGGGGAGGAAAATACTAGAAGTACCAAAACATACAACTAGTTATAACATTACCATTTTGTACTAAATCTACTGACACCACAATAAACTTTATATATGTAGACAAGTCAATTTGTTTTGAGAGGGAAGGCAAAACAACTCCACAAAATAAACTGAAGCATCAGTAACTTTACACGGCATGCACAGCGATTTCAATGGCAAGAGCACAAACAGTAAACATGTTATTCAACACTCTCCAATGCGAGTCATGTAGTATAAAGAAAAACATCAAGATTCATGCTGAATACAACAAAATACAGACGACATTCTAACAAACTGCTTTCTGCTAACAAATCAACTTTCACAATTACAAAGACTGTTCAGGGAAATCAACCTGTTGTCATGCAACTGAGCAAATTAACGCGACATTGAGAAGTCAATAATCTTACTAAGAGCTGTTGGTGTGTTGTCTGCAATGGCTGGAGATGAGATAAATATTCATGGAAATACTGTCAGATTATTGTTAATCATCATCATTCACAGAGGTCACATGACTTCCGAAAATGGCTCCAATGTTATTACTTAAATTATGATGGATACATTTTATAGTTGAACTAACAATGGGATCTAAAGATAATTAACTCTGAAATATGGGACTACGAAACTACCACTCACCGTATGTTCCGTTTGTTGCCTGTTGAGTGGATTGATTATCTCTTCCATAGGCTGCTCGGAGCCAAGGCGTTTCTCAGCTTCGGTGACCCAATCTAGGAGTGCTTGCAGCGCCCTCAGTAGTTCACGAATGCGCTCATCAAGAGTCATCTAACGTATCAAAAATTCAGATAAATTTGATAGAAAGATGCAATAAAGATGTTCGAAAAAATTTCCAAAAATGTGTTTTATTCAGGTAATGCCCTTAAGCAGCAAGTAATTAAAAAGTAAAAAAGCCGACTACCATTCTGTCAACTTAGAACAGGAATGAGATTGTCAAATGAAACAAGTCTGAAAACTAACAAAATGTCTGCAGATAATTTCAGATAAGTCTTAAAAACATGTCCATTAGAAAAGCTGAAATCACATAATGCAAACTTACAGTATTTATGAAACAACAATTTCCTGTGATCTGTGATTTTTGCTTACGTTCTCATCTCTTTCCTTCTTGAGTTTAGCCAACAAGTCTTCAGCCTGACGAAGCCAGTCTAGCGAGTGGCCTTGAAGTCTCTCATAGGTCTCACGAAGCTCACGGACGATGTTGGTCAACTCATCCTGGAGTTCAGGGGTGAGTTTGTCCTTGGTAGTACGGAGGAATTGCTCAGCGTGAACAGTCACATCAGACACCGGTCCCTGGGAAGGAACAAAGATGGTACATTATAGGAAATTAACCTATCCTGTAGAATACAATCTTGTAGAAATTAAATATTTCAGCCTTACTCGATCACCAAGTAACATTTATGAGGAAATCATATGCTCCATATTCGTTACTCGGTCTTATCCTTCAGTAAGTTTTGAATAGGAGCCAGAGTATTTGAAATAAACCACTAAATTTGAAGTAGCCAGAAATTTTATGAATTATGTCTACAGTTTATTCTAATGAAGGACAATTTCATTTTTTATCTTTTTCTCTAAATACACTTGTATTTGTATGGACCCTGAATATAACCCGATTTAAGAAATAAGACATTCCAGCCTATTATTCCGTCTCCTTCTTACCTTCTTGGAAGCAATATCTTCCACAATGACTCTGAATTCTTGGATTTCCTCCTCCAGTGGTTCAATCTCCCGGCTGGTCGGTTTGAGACGATTAAGTTTGGTCTCGGTGTCATTGGCCCAATCCAGAAGTCCAAAGACTCCACCACAACGCTCCATGAACTGCAGCATGAGTTCCAAGTCTTCAAGACGCTCCGATATTAGCCACTGAAGATGTTCGTAGCGTTTGTTGGTGTCGTCTACCATGTGGTCAGCTTCGGTGTCACCTAGAAATCAATACAACATAGCTGGTAAGCACGTGTTTTAAAATGAATAACGAAGTGAATATTTATAAAGTATTATGTCTGATAAATGTGATACTCACACCTAAATCAGCTGATCCAAAAAATCTTCACTACACTTGCTCAAAGTTTAAGTTTATTATACAATGCATAGAACTATTTTGGTTTAAATTCCAGCCCAAAAATTGGACAAGCGTTAGTTGAGTGTTTTTCCCAATGAGAAGTGGTTTATAACTCACAACCATGTTTGTCTGTTTGGGTTTTTTTTGTAGCCAAAGCTTAAGACTGTCATCCAACCAAGACCTAACCAGCGATCAATTCGAGGAGTATTCTTTAAATTGCATCTAAATAATTTAAAATCTGTAAATTTGTAATACTGAGCAAACCTAAATACAGCAGTATCCATAAGTGTGGAAACATATGAAAATTATAAACAGAAACAGCAGAGGTTTTTCCCATGCGGTCTCTTCAGTGCCGAGCTTCCAAATTCAGGTGGTTTTGTTTAGGATATTAAGATTCTCAGAATGGAAGTTACTTACGATCTTCAATGAATTTGGGTTCCTCAAAGACTCTACGATCGATTGGTTTGGTCAGGTCAAGCTCTGTAGAGCGGTAGTGAGGCCGAGTGGCAATGTTGATCTCCGTCTCATAAATCATCTTGTCGTAGATGGCTCCAAGACGAGCATTCTCAGACACTTTGGGCTTGTAGTCTTTGACTTCCTTCTGGAAGGGCTGTGAGGAGATACCAAAGGGGGTTTAGTTCGGCAAACTAAAAACCTTATGGACCGAATGCAAAACTATTTAAGATAGATTTCCGGATAGGAAAACTGTTACAAACAGCGATATCTCCATGTGTGATTGAGGATGTGTGTGATAAAAACCAACCTTACGAAGCCACCATTCTATTTAGACTGGTTCCCTGACTAATGCACAGAAAACAGCCATAATACCATGGTAGTGGGGGCAGGGTGTGGGGGGAGGGTGTGGGAGAAGGGGCGGGGCGGGGGTTTGGTGCTTTCGTTCTCATGAGGGGGCTCCTTTAAAAACATGTGCAAACATCCTCAATTTTCGTTATAAAAAGATATTTCAGACCGAATCTTGCATTGGACAGTTCGAACTACTTCTATCTTCTATTTGAGTAATTTTGTTCCAATTTTTTTTTTAAATTCAAACTTTGGAACAAAGCTAATCATGTCTACGATGGCTTTAGTTTTCAATTGCTCAGGTTTAGAGTAAAGCAAATTTGCCCCGCATACCTTGACCTCTTGTATCTGTGACTGGAGCAGTTTAGTATCCTTGGCAACGGCTGCCATCTGACCAATCCTACGCTCCTGGCTTCCAATCCAGTTATTGACGTCCTTCATGTAGGCAAAGAATGTCTTCTGGGCGGCAGTGCGCTCCTCATGGTGTTTGGTTCTATGGACAAAAGGGGGATACATTGAATAAAGAGAGTTGTAACACTGTAGAGGATGTTGGACAACACCAACAGGCACAATCAAGATTTAGTTACATCATTACCTTCATAAATCATTCAACCAGAAATCATTCAACCAAACAAACATAGGATGTGAGAAAGATATGGTCCTCGTCAGAATGTGAACTTTAGACCAATGACACTCGGGCCAGATGCTCTATCAGCTGAGCTATGAGGTACAGTGGTATACTCCCTCAGGTTTCCCTTTGAACCCAATTTTTCAACAAGAGAAGATAGACCGGGCTTGACCCGTACCTCTTAGCCAAAGCTGTATCCAGACAGTTCTAGTTGAGTTCACTGTCATCAGTCTTTAATTTCAGTTGTGAAAACCTTGCCGAGATTTGTTTTTGCATAAAGTACAAATCTTACCTCTTAGCCAAGGCTGTATCCAGACAGTCCCAGTTGAGTTCAATGTTTGTCATCATAGTCTTAATCTCCGAGACATCGGTAGCCTTGGGATGCTTCATCAACTCTTCAGCTACTTCATGGATCTTGTTGTAGAGCGGACGTCGATCATCACGCTCCTTCTTGTAGGTCTTAAAGGAAAAAGGTTCAATTCAAATTGGTCTCAAATGCTTCTAGCACTGGGCATTTGAAGCAAAAGATGGAAATAAATGTACACATGAACTCACAGTTAAAATTTTTAAAGTTGGGCAATCTTAACATGAAATTGGGGTTTGACAAAGTTCCTGGATTTTGGAGAAGTCGCCCAGAAAATAGGTTGATATCCCAACTTAAGACATCTAAACATTTGAGGTTGTTAATTGACAGGGGATTTTATTCATGTTCAGAGTCGCGAGATCAGTCATTTTTACAGCGAATCTGTTGTAAAATCCAAGAGGGTTGGCAGTTCTTGTTTAATCCCACGCTATTTTCTGCTGAACACTTAACGCAGCCAGCAAGTGAGGAAGTCAATCAGCCAAAACCTGTAAGTTCCAAGGAATTTAAAAGAACTTTTTACCTTGAGCTGCTCTCCAACCACTGGCAGGTCTTGTTCCATAAATTTCTTGCCTTCTACGTGCTCCAAGATAGGAAGGAGCCAGTCTTCCAGCTCATCAACCAACTTGTCAAAATCAGCGAGTCGATCTTTCAAGCTGACCATCTGTCGGCCATGTTCCTGGGTTGTGTCTTTGACCTGGAGGTCATAAAAACAAATGATTACATCTTAAATAGTTACAGTACTGTGCTATTCAATTACAGCTAGTGTTTTTAATGTACTCTGTGCTCTAGAGGCAGAGTTGACCACGTACCTTGTTGTAGCGTGCATGCAGATTGTCAAGCTTGGTCTGTATGACTTGAGCCTCAACGGGATCACATGCGCGCAAACCAAACTGATCATAACCAGTTACAGTACTGTGCTAATCAATGCAGCTAGTGTTTTTAATGTACTCTGTGCTCAAGAGGCAGAGTTGACCACGTACCTTGTTGTAGCGTGCATACAGATTGTCAAGCTTGGTCTGTATGACTTGAGCCTCAACGGGATCATATGCGCGCAAACCAAACTGATCATAACCAGTTACAGTACTGTGCTAATCAATGCAGCTAGTGTTTTTAATGTACTCTGTGCTCTAGAGGCAGAGTTGACCACGTACCTTGTTGTAGCGTGCATGCAGATTGTCAAGCTTGGTCTGTATGACTTGAGCCTCAACGGGATCACATGCGCGCAAACCAAACTGATCATAACCAGTTACAGTACTGTGCTAATCAATGCAGCTAGTGTTTTTAATGTACTCTGTGCTCAAGAGGCAGAGTTGACCACGTACCTTGTTGTAGCGTGCATGCAGATTGTCAAGCTTGGTCTGTATGACTTGAGCCTCGACCGGGTCGCAGTGTTGCACGAAGCTTTCTGCTTTGTTCACGCATTCCTCGATCACCATGATCTTGGCAGTGATGTCCTCGTTAATCAGCTGTAATTTATAGAAGACAAAGACAGCGTGATAGTCGGGTTGGCGTAGTGGCTCTGGTTCGAATCCTGTCCGGGTCAGTATGTGGATTGGGTTCTCAGTCCCCGTTTGATTCTGTGGGCTTACCCCTATAGACCCTTTGTACGGGCGGCCATGACAGGGGGCAATCACATTGTCACTGTGCGTCATGCAATCCACTGGTGCAAAGGGCCTATACACGTGTGTAGGGGTTTTCCCTCCCACCTCTAAACTGAACATTTCTTCAGGTTTTTTTCTGTCTGGCTTACTAGATACAGTACCATGAGAACTTGAGGAATCCTTGGTTTTGGTACCAAAAAAAATTATTAAGTGGGAAAATTGTCTAATTTCTGAAATTCTGCTTAGTTCTGGAGAGGCTGCAGAAGCCAATTTTAGAAAGCTGTGTTTTTGCTCAATTTAAAATTTGTTTGCTTTATAAAAATGTGATGTGTATAACAATTGACTGGTGTTCTGCTATTCTTGCTAAGAACACAAGTTGACATACAATTTTGACAATTAACCCATTTTTATAAAGAAAACATTTTGGATGAAGCAATTATTTTCTGTAAAACAGCTTAATGAAATTGGCCCAGGTTTATACTCACTTCACCCTGTTGCATGTGTTGCTGCATTGGGTCTTTCTTTACCACGACCACAGTGCCCTTGTCGATCTTATGCACATCTTTTTCAGTATCCTCCATCCAGTTCATGAGGTCATTCAAGTTGTCATGGACCGACTGAGACTGGGCCAAGGCGTCTTGAAGCCGGCGAGATCGGTCGTTGAATTGTCTCTCCAACGAGTCGTACTTGTCAATGATGTCCTCTGTGGAGAGAACAGCAAGAGAATGAAGTCCTTGAATTGATTTCTTCAAGGAGCAAAACGGGGGCCTATTTCACAAAATCTTTTTTATGCTCAATATTTTATTGCATAAGCTAACCATCTTGCAATAATTGCACGCAAATTAAGTTTATTTATAACATTTTCTCACTCAAGGACAAATACTCATGCCATCTGCAGGGTACATCAGCAAAATGGCCACTTATGAAACGGTTCTACTGCATTTCCCCCGTGTTTCTGTCATTAAGTAGTTGATAAGGACAGAGTTTCTACCCAAGCCTACAAGATGGCCATTTGTGGCAAGGTCCTACTGTACTAAAACTCATCTGTGTTTCCATTTTGTTTCTCCTGTCATTAAGCAGTAGTTGTATTTTGATAAAGTGCCTTGCTTAGGGACAAAGATCCTCTACTCATGCCTGGAAGATGGCCACTAATGACAAGGTACAAGACTCACCCGTGTTTCTCCTGACTGGCTCTTTTACACTGGGCTGAGCATTGCTCAGATCTTCCCCAAGCTCCTTTACTTTTTCTACATCAGCCCGATGTTTCTTAACATCTTTGAAGATGTCCAGCTCGTCAATCTGTCTTTTTATGGTGTCTGTTTCTGCCCCGATTGGTTTCTGCATTAGATTCTGCAGTGTTTCCTCTCGTTCCAGCAACCATTCGTTTGTGTCGTCTGATTTATCCCAGTAGAGCTTCTGTTTATCCATTAATCGCTGTACATAGCGAGCGTGGCTGAAGCAGTCCGTTTTGAGCTTTTCGTAACGCGTTGTCAAGTCTGTCAGGATGCGGTTGAGGTGTTCTTTGTCGGGTTCCTCTCGGAAACTGCCCTGGAACTTTTTACTCATGACGCGCTTTCGGAAATCTGTCAGGAACTCCTTGTAGGTCTGTCATGATACAATGAGAATTTGTTGCATTACTTAACAAGATGGGATGTACAGCATCTAGTTTGAAGTCATTTGAGTGAGTGAGTGAGTGAGTGAGTTGGGGGTTTAACGCCATGTCGGCATCAATGGCCATACTCATGGCGGGACCATGTTAATATATAAAATGCTTCATATTAATCAAAGATAATTAAATAGAAAATATATATATGAACTTGGGATCAGTTGTTAAGAAAATTAGTGATATATTCAACAAGATTGAAGAAACATTACAAAGTACAGTAACACGAGTGGGTTTTATTTCAGGGAAATCAACCCTGGAGCAGAGTCATATCTTAGTCATTTGAAGCTAATCACTGCGTCATTATTCGTTCTATCATTTTTAGGTGTTTTAATGCAAAGAATGATAGCGTCATATTAAGTACAGGACAACAAATAACATGCAAATCAAATCTGAATTACAGTAAACTTTCATTACAGTCCGATTCAAGCATCTACGTACGCCTCAAGCATCTTTTCAAGACAGATTTGTGCACCTTAGAAGTGCTCATTATTTTTCAAGAGACTGAACTCATACGAGCCTTATATTCAGAGAGCCCAGTAACCAATTTCTATAAAATGAATGAGTAATGACCAAAACTTAGAAAAGCGAGCTTTATATCATAAAGAGCCCTACATCAAGGGGGTGTTATAGCTTTACTTTAGTATATTTAACAAGAATTGCCGACGAATATATACTCCATTTCTCACATGAATAAAGTTATCTGCTTACGGTATAACATGATCTTTATACTGCTGTGAAGGTCCTAAACCAACTCTACTTACCTTAGCTGAAACAAGTAACAAACTTTGTCCACTTGCGCCACCGAGAGAAAAATTGGGTCCATAGGGAACACCTGAGGGAGTATGCCAACTGTGCCTTATAGCTCAGCTGGTAGAGCATCTGCCTAGTGAGTCAGAGGTCTCAGGTTCAAATCCTGATAAGGCCCTTATGATTTTTCTCTCATTCCAAGTTTAGCTGAAACAGGGGGTTTCTTCTTGGCCTTTTGTAAGGTCATTTTTCTTCACCAGTTCAAATCAGTACAGATTACATGTTTGAATTACCGCGCTGCTCTAAAGTAGACATGGAACTAGTTCTATGATTTTACTTTTGTACTTGACCTCGAGTGTTAGTTTTTGGCCGTCATTCTCCCAAGAAATATTCCTTATGCTTTGAAGCTTCTAAACCAACTACAATTACCTTAGCTGAAACAAGGAACTTCTGCTTGGCCTTGTTCATGTACTTCAAGTCTGCCGAGTGAGTCACGACATCGTCGGTAAAGTTCTGATGTTCTTCTGTTTGTCTCTTTAGGGCATTGTAGTCGTTGCCGACATTACGTTGGATGACGGTCAGTTCCTGCTCGGCTCCCTGAAGCCACGTTGTAAATTCACCTGATACAAAGAGTATAAAAGTGACAATGTTTTGGTGATGTGCGAGGGCAATTACTGTTTATTCAGGTTAAAGCTATTCTCCTTCCAAGATTCATTGGCGGACTAGTAATTCTTTTTACAGTGTTTTGAGTAGGATCATGAAAAACGTCCAGAGCAAAATGACTAACCATTGAGACAATATCATTTACAACATTTAGGAACTACTATCTAGGGAGGGTTGACTGATTATCAAGTTGTACGTAAAAACATTACATCCCAACAGAGAATGCACCGCGATGGCGGCATCCCTATGGCCCAAGCATTCACGTTTTTATTGATTTTTCAGGTAGAAAACTCGTTGATGGGCAAACGTCAGTTTAAAATAGAAATAAGATATGGTTTAGCTCAATATCACTTGTTTCTCGAGTATCCTTTAACCAATACAAAGCATGCAGAGAGGCTGCCAATAGAGGGCGCTACAGCTTTCCTCAACTAGAGACAATTTAAGTCAGAATCAGCGAGCATCACATACCACCATCTTCTTCAATCTTGTCAAGATCCTGATGCCCAAATGAAAGTTGATTGACACGGTCCGTTGTGTTGCGATTGATGACATCATAACGTGACCTGAGCTGATCAACAGCTTCGACCAACTGTCGCTTGTTGTCAGCGGTCATCTTGTGACCTTTGACCTTAAGTAGGGCCTGGGCATCTTGGCAGATCTGCTGGATTTGTTCGTTGTGATTTTGGATGTCTTCGTTGATCTCCTGAGGTTGTGAGACAAGTAATATGAATGGATATAACCCAAGAGCAGGCCAACTTTTAAGTGAAATGAAAGACTAATAAACAGTTTGGTACTTTTGTGACATGTTTTATTTAGCGTGTTAGATAATGTTGTGCGCAGCTGAGTGTATGTTATGAATCTACATATAATGCTAAACATGCCCTTAAAATTTCATGAGGATATCCCAAAACTTTACCGAGACATGACTTTCCATTCTTGAGTTCAGAGCATTTGCGCCAAGAAAAGTTCTTTTTCTTTCAAGATTTAACAACTATTGTTAAGATACATTTTGAGACTTTTCTTAAAAATGAGTATTTATAGAGAAAATTTAAACTTAAAACCACAGTTTGAATCAAAATGCTGACTTTCCATACTTGTCAATTACTCTAAACAAGGGCCAGTGATTTTGTCCGGGTTGTGTCGGCAGACAGTCATATGAGTTAAGAGTTGATAGAGTTTTACCTTGTGTGTTGTAAGCTGGCTCCACAATGGGTCAGTCTGCTCCGTCATTGGCTGCTGAGAGCTTAGCTCCTCTTCCTTCTTCCGAATCCACTCCAAAAGGTCCTGCAGGGCTTGCATGATGGACATCAACTCCATGCCAAGATTGGACTGTTGCAAACAAAAAGGAACAATAAAACTCAGGAAAATCCCCCGCCCCCAGAGTTGCGAATTTTGAAGACAACACTTAGGAAAAACGGTTGACCTTCCGACTTCAAACATCTAAAAATCTGAGGTTGTTAATTGACAACCCAGGAGGGTTTTCATCTGTAATGCGAGTCCCGAGATTGGTACTTTTTCAGGAAATTTGTTGCAAAATCCGGGAGGGTTGGCAACCTTGCAACCCTCTCTCTTGCTCCACCACACCCCCAACTTATCCCAATCCATCTTTCCTAATATGTACTCCTAATCCCCATTTTGTTCCCCCCCCAACCTCCGACCTGCCCTTTGTTCCCCAAATCGGGATTTTACTCCAATCTTTCCTTTCTGCCCAACCGCTTTTCTTCTTGTTTTAATGTACTTTTGTATACATTGTACATTATATTACCTCTTCCTCTTGTTGCAGGTTAATGCACTGGATCTCGGTCTCTGTCTCCTTAATGATCTGCTCCGAGATGACCCAGACTTGGTCCAGGTAGCGTCGAAGCTCGTTGATGCGTTTCTGAAGGTTCTCAATCTGATCTGGAGTCAGTTTGGATCGATAGACTCGGAGGTAGGCTTCAGCGTCGGTGATGACTTCCTGGATGGGCTCACGTTTGGCTTTGATGTTGGTTTGGATGTTCTGTATTCAATCCAGGATAAAGTAGGAAAAGAATAAGCCGTGGAGTTTAGTACAAAACTGCAGCCAAGGGCCTGAGCAGTGAGGATCTGCATAACTTGGGTTACAGCATTTAACTACCGTTCCAATTAAAGAACTTATTTTTGTATGGATATTAAACTATAAATGCATTTTGCTTGATATTTTGTGGAAATAAGTTAACATACTCACAATAATACTATTTAGGGAAACTAACTCAATCCTATTTAATTTTGTCTTTATGCAGAAGGTCTAATTCACAGTAATGCAAGGACAAACTCTATAAAAACTGAAAAGGAAGGAATACGTAATAAGTGTCTTTCAAGCCCAATTTTCACTGGCTTTCTTATCTTGAACCCTGTTAACTCGTCTTTGCAGCATCTTACCTTGATATCATCCATGTCTTGAGCCAACGACCCAAGATCCTTGCCTCCAGGTTTCTTCTGGTTAATCTCCGAGTCCATCTTAATAACCCAATCCTGCGTGTCAATCAGTCGGTTGTTGATGCCGTGATATTCACTCAGTAGTTCCAGCAAGTCATGACGGCAGTTGAGACGATTACGCAGGTCGTCGTAGCGATGTCGTACTTCGCCAGTCTCTTCAAGGATTGGCGATTGCTCTGTCAAGATCAAGCACAAAACAGATGCATCAACTCCAACAACTAGCTTCACTTCCCCATGTCCATCTCAATCACTTAACCTGCCACTTGTTCTGGCTTTGCCTATCTGCCTAACATTGTTACTAACAGATTAAAATATTTATTAAAATTCCCAAAATGGGCTAAATGATGTTAGTTATTACTGTCCAGTAGATGTTGGTAAGATGTATTGATGGTACCAAAATGGAGAACTGACAGGCTTGCGTGTTGATATAGCAGAGGATAGAACTCTAGTAAATTGCTAAATATGTAAGATTACTAACCGTGGAATTGCCCATATGTAGTCATTTTGGCTTTGAAAAGGCTCAGCTAAGATGCGGCTATTATTTTAGTTCTGAACAACACTTTGTGCATTTATTAACTTTATTAATTATAACGATGAACAAGTAAGATTTCAAGTTAAAGAAGAGATGCCGAACCTTCCAAGAAGCTTTGGTCAGGATGTTCCTCCAGCATCCTTGGTCTAAGTCTCTCTCCCGGTCTCCTAGCCTGTCCAACCGAAGTCGATCGTTGATGAGGCACGACCGACAGCGGAGACTCCGTCTCCTTGACCAGTCGATCCAAGGTGGTGCCGAGGCTACACACAGTGTCAACGTTGGGTTCATAGGCGACGATCTCATTTCGGAGTGGTTTGACTTCCTTCAGTTGGATATCGATGGTGTTAGGGTCTTTTGAGACGGCTTGTAGCTGATTGACACGACGCTCGGTGTTGTCTAACCAGTAGCTAGCATCTTTATGGCCCTCTCGGTACTTCTTGGTGGCTGCTTGGCAGTTCTCATATTGGGAGTTCCTGCACAAATCAGGATTAGTACAGTTATTGAGAATAACGATTCTAGGTGAACAATCTTTTCACTGCACGAACAGAGGAACATTGGAAATAGACCGAATTACAAGCAAAAATTCAAATGTTTAATAGTGAACTACTGACATATGCACTGTGCAAAGCTTGTGTAAAAACCTTTAGCTCTTAATCTTCAAAATGAACTATGTACAGCTTCTTTAAAGAAATCAATAATAAGCAATCTTCACAAGCAATTCAGTGCAACATTTGTAAGCATCATTATAGAGTGCTTTTTAATCCAGTTCTACCAAAGGCCACTCTCAAGAGGCTGCTCAGGAAAGACATTTTAGGAAACGGGAAATGTAGAGAAAATATGGAGAGAGAAAAAAATCAGTGATGCTAACCTGTGTCTTTAAAAAGGGACAGATTGAAAGAGGAAGGAAATCTACAAGAGGTAAAGGATTCCAAAGAGAAACTGGATGTCGGGAAAACTCCCTGTATGCTAACTCAAGCCAACTGCCTTCCGTCCTCTGTGAGGGACAATAAGTCACGCATAACGTACCTCTTGTCCAAGACATCTTCGAAGGTCTCCCAGTTGGAATCCACGCTGTCCAGCACCTTCTGAACGTAGTTGGTGTTGTTGCCTCGAGGATGGTTTAGTAGCTCCTCAGCTAGCTTGTGGACCTTGGCCAGTTGAGGTCGGTGGTTTTCAACTTGACGTGTGGCATCCTGGAAAGAGTATAGTCAGATTGATTGAATAACTTAAACTGGCCTGCTGATCCCTTAATATTAAACAAAATAAACTCCCCACAAGGCTCCTTGAATTTGAACTTAAATTGTTATCCTAGGGTCAATTTCACAAAAACTTGCAATGCATCATAAGTGCTCAAATCTATCGCAACTTGCTGAACCTTCCGTAAGTTGCTGACGGGTTTTATAGTTCTACTTCACAAAACAATTGGAAAGGATACACGGTGCAAGTTGTGGGCAAAACCACCGTTTCGCAAAACAATCTTTGGGCACAACTCTTTGTAAACTTGCAATTACATATTTGGTAGTCATAACTTTGCAATACGCTCCTGAGTTGTTACAATGCATTACAAAATATTTCTTCATGAAATTGACCTCCGATATAACAAAAGAGGAACTTGAAGCCAACTGACCGTGAGTTTGCGTTGGACATTTGGCAGCTCATCCTTCATGAATTGTCTTGATTCAAGCGTCTCAAGCAACGGCAGTTCCCAGTCCTCTAAAGCATTAACCTCCTTCTCAAACTCGTTCAGTTTGTCGGTAAGGTCCGTCAGCTGGACACCGTGACGCTTAGTGCTCTGATCCACGCCGGAAAAGCGACGATTGACTTCATCCATACGGTCTTTCAATGCTTCAGCCACCTTGGGTTCACTGGTTCGCATCAACTTGGACACCGAATCGTTCAGGTTTTGCACCACTGGGGTGTGGTTGTCAATGTCGGTTTGGAACACCTAAAAGAAGCGAAGAATGTCCTTGTTTGGTGCAAAATATTTTTGAGGGAACATTTTATCAATCATTTTGTCGGTGACACCACGAACTGACACGCAGTGTCTCGGGTACAAAATGACGGCGGGCGAAATTGTGTTTTCATGAACAGACACCCAACATTTTTGTTTTCACGACCCGACACCTGTCGTAAATTAACAAATTAGGGAGTGTTCCAATCAACTTTTTACTATATTCCACAGGTATATGGATGATATCATTTGTGTCTAGCATTTTCAAAGCTTTGTTTCGAATGAACTCTAGGTTTACTTTGGTATCAGTTTGTGGAAACCATAATTCGTGTGTTTTGATTTCAGTGTACGGAGTGCGCGTGCACTCACTCAGATGTCAGTTCATGAAAATGTGTGGTCCCATCCCCCCCCCACTGTGAAGTTTTCAGGAACTTTAACAGAAGTGTACTCGGGTGTCAGCGAGATCAGAGTTTTTATTCATTTAAATGATTTGAGACGAGCATCCTGAACTAACCTTGCAGTTTTGTGAACACTCCTGTAGTGGTTCTTTTTCCACTTTAACTACGGTGCCTTTGTCCATGATTTGTGCATCTTTCTCCGCCTGGTCCAGCCACTTCAGCAGACCATCGAGACTGTCTTGAACACTGCGTGATTGACCCAGGGCAGTCTGTAGTTTGTTAAGGTGATCGCCGATCTTACCGTGGAGCGAGTTGTAACGTTGATTAACGTCGTCTACGGTTCGGCTAACGCTTGGGCTTAGCTGGGGCTGTACTTCACAGAGTTCGTTTCCAGTGGTTTTGACGGCGTCAATCTCGTCCGAGAAGTGCACGACATCGTCATAGAATACCTAAGAAGAAAAAGCAAGGAATAATACGCTGTCTATTGCTATACTTTCTTCTACATTAGCAAAACAAACGGATGCAGGTTGACATATATAAGTCTATCAAATAGAGTGGGTTCTTTTCAAAAGAAAAAGCAAGAAATATCCCTTTATGAACAAAGTTCGAGAAAACTTTAGACAGGTATTTTGTATTCAGATAATATTCAAAGAAGTTACAATGTACACACCCACAGTGTTAAACACAACCGACGGAAGTCGGCTTTCAATTCTTAAGTCAAACCATCTGTCTCAGGCAATTCAGACTAAAATTGGGATTGCCACTTAACTTACACAAAACAAACCAAGGACTACAAACATTCATATGTAATTCATTTGGATTCATATGATTGTAGACAAAAAATTCCTGGATTTTAATAGTTATCTTTGATTACCTTTAAGTCATCAATTTGTTTCTGTATCTCAGCAGACTCTGCCGGCACTGGCTTGCTTAGCAAGTTGTCCAAAGTAGACCGAGAATTAGTCAGCCACTTATCAGCCGTGTTTGCCGAATTCTGGTAGCGATGAAGTCGGTCCGCAATGTCTGACAATTCGTTGGTGAAGCGGATACTCTCGGCCTTTAGGTTGGTGTAGCGGTCAATAGTATTGGTCAACTTCCCATGGATGATGTTGGTGTCCGGGTTTTCTTGGAAAGAACGGTTGAAATCTCTCGACAGGGTCTTAGTACGAAAGTCTTCCAAATCGGACTTGTAGGTCTGGTGGTCAAGAAAAGGAGAAACATCAGAAAAAAGAACCGACTTGGAATACAACAGCCGATTTCACATAAAAGTGCATAGCTTGCGCAAAATTGCATGGCATAGGCCCCGGAGGTTACGTGTAATTATTGCAAAAATGTTACACCAAAAAAAGTTGCGCAAGTGGGCTTATGCAGCGCGTAAGGTTTTGTGAAATCACAAAACTTTGGCAGATAAATGATGATAGTTGCCCACTGTAGGACACTCAAACTGGCCATTCGGCACCGACAAGCTCAGTGGTTGAGTGGTTAGGATATCTGCCTTGTCCCACAAGCATGCTGTGAGTTTTTAAGCATGTTATTGGGAAAGGCACTCTGTATATAGTGCATCCAAATGACATCCATTCAACACATCATGCTAATGAATACTTAACTGAAAACTTTGCCTACCCTTGCATTATCCAGGAACTTGTTTCCAGTCATGTTGATGAACTTGAGGTCACCCTTGTGATCATTCACATCCTCAGTAAACGCCTTCTGGTCATTAATCAGTTTGCGGAGTGCTTCCAGATCTTGGGGCACGCTCTTAACCGCTTGTTGCAACTGACGTTCCGAGCCCTCAAGCCACGAGCCAAACGATTCTCCCTCCTGGTCAAACTTGGTCAGATCGTCGCCGCAATACGTCTGCTTGTTTAGACGGCCGTGCGATTGGTTGTTGACTTTACCGTAGCGTGCGGGTATGTTTTCGGTTAGCTCGTGGATGCGGGTTCGGTCAGCGTCGCGCAGGCGGGGACCATGCTTTTCAAGGAATCGGTTGGCTTCTTGAGTGCTCTTCAAGATTGGTTCTTGTTTCTTGACAATGTCATCATGAAGGACCTGAACAAAATAGAGAAAATCAAATCAAATACAAGGCTTCAAATATTGCTTTAGGCAGGTTGGTTTACCAAATTATATCGCAGAACTATGGTGAGAACTCGGGACAGGGACGAGATTGACAATGAAAACAAGTCTGAAAAAGTCTGGGAAAATGCATGCAATGTCTATCAGATTCTTAAAGTCCGATTTCAGACAAAAGTGTGAAATATCCCATGCCTGATCCAAGTTGTCACCTCTGGCTTTATGTTGACTTGTATTGTAAATACTTTGAGTACATATCAGTTAGCAGACCTTTTATAGATAAAAATGTGGCTGAAAAATGTCAAAAACTTAACCCATGCACTTCTGCACACAAGAGCAGGGATCACTCCCGCCCCTGTCAGTGACCGCATAGAAATGTCTGGTAGTAAGGGCGGGGGGCTTATGGATTTGGTAGGATTGTCCTTACCTTGTGTTGGTTAATCTGTTGGTTTAATGGTCTCATCTCCTCAGTCAGTGGCTGCTCAGAGCCCAGTGCTTTCTCTGCATTCTCCATCCAGTTAGTGAGCTGCAGGAGGTCGTCAGTAATCTCCTTGCTACGACGGTTTAGGGTGCTCTGTTAAACAGGAAAAATTGACAAATTAACAAAAATGGTACTGCATCTTCCTACACCGACTAAACATAAACCTGGACTACCTTGTCATTGCAACTGATGTAGTTGTTGCTACAAAAAGCTCATACCACATTTCTAGTTAGCTTTTCAAGAGCATTAATATCACTTTTTTGTTATTCGAAGCTAACATGCCTGAACAAATATTTTGCATACCAAAAAAGGTATTATGGCCATGTTTAAAGATGAATTCCTGTACATAATAAACACTTGAAAAGCAGTTTTGTTCAAATTATGGTTTCCAAATTTCAGAATACCTAGTCAGCCAACAGAAATACTATTTCTGCAACGCTTTGGTCTGTGAGATCACACATACTTTCTCAAGTTTATTTACTTTTAAAGAGCAAAATTCTAAAAATCTCACTCCATCCTAAAGAGTAATTCTTTATACTACAAAATTCTGACAAAAACAAACTGTGGCCGACGTCTACTTTCCTGCATCTTCCAGAGAATGAACTATTTAAGCACAAGAAATGTAAACTGAAAGTCAAACCTCTAAACTACATAAAACATGACTGTAAACATTCCCACGTACCATTTCATCCTGATCAGACCTCATCTGGTCAAGTCTGTTCTGCGCATCGTTGACTTCATTGCGACTCTTTCTCACTAGTTCATCATAGCGATTACGCAGGTCATTGTTCAGCCTTTGGAGATTATCTCTCTGCTCAGACGAGAGTCGGTCTGCGTTTTTGTTGTAGAAATTGTCAATGCGACGAATCATGTCGTTGACTGGGTTATTGTGGTCGTCCACATCCACGACCAGTGTCTATTGGGAAAATCATTAGAAGACGATGTTGAATAATGTGTTATGGCTGATGTGAAAGTCTACCTAGTCCAAGATATCAGGTCTATACAAGAATCCTAGAAATGTCGAACGACTTTCGACATCTAAAAATGCAAGAAGATTTGTAGATGTTTCGAAAGCTCATTTATTGACAAATTTTCCTGAAACTTCTGCAAAATAATCCGAGTTTAATACGGCTTTGCATGAAAGCTGATACTTTGGCACTGTCTGCCTTAAAATGTAAATTTGCCGAATAAAATATGACGCTCCCCACTTTACTCGAGAAACCAGAAAGCGGTTATAAATGTTATAAACCTCACCCTTGTTTAATTACGTTAAAAACGTTTCTTTTTTAAAGTCCATCATGAAAGAGTTACAAAATTAGTTGGTTTACCTGTTTTATATTTTGCAATCAAAGAAGGGAAAAAGAGACGGGAGGAAAACTCTAACCTTGAAATTTTCAATCTCCTTCTGCAGCGTGTCCGCATCGTTACTGGTTGGTTTCTGTCGATCCAGTTTAGCATCAGTCGTCATCGCCCATGACAACAAGTCATTCCCATCGTCATTGTGACCAATGAAATCTTGCATCAGTTCAAGATCCTCTAATCGGTAGTTGATGTTCTTGGTCAGGTCGTCAAAGCGACGGTTGGAAGTGTTGTAGCGCTGGGTAGGCTCCGATTCTAATACACAATCAATAGGATAATACACATTGAGCTAATATACACATTAATAAAGCTTTGTGGATATTACCAAGTTAACCGAGGCAAATTGTAATTTATTTAATGGGAAAATGATACAGTCAAGTGGTTTAAAACGAACAACTTTACATCCTCCTACACCAGAGCTGCCAACCCTCCTGGATTTTGGGGAATACATCTGGGACAACAGTTTCATTCCGTGACTTCAAACGCATCTAAAAATCAACAAGGTTGTTAATTGACAATCCAGGAGGGTTTTTATCCATGCCAAAACTGACAAACTAGTAATTTTTCGAAGAATCTGTATCAAAATCCGGGAGGGTTGGCAGCTCTGCTGCACTCTTAAACAATGCATTTTCACCACACTTTTCTTTGGATGGGAGGTAAAGCCATAGGTCCCAGATAAGACCATTACATTTTCTTGTTTGCTAAACAAAGGAATTTTTCATGTTTTGGTCTGGCCCACTGGAAGTGCCATAAAGTTAGGTGTTCCATCCATGTGTAATTGTTGTTGATATTGTCAATTTGGCAAATGATAAAAAATGCTTACCTTCTGGCAGGAAGACACTCTTGGATAACTCCTCAAAGGTTCGTTTAGTCTTCTTGGCCTGAGGTTCTCCAGGAGTCATAGTACTCTGCTGCATGGATCGCTGGACTGGTTTGGCTTGTACCGGTGTGATGACTTCACGTTGGAGGTTATCCAGAGTCTTACAGATGTTGGACATCTCCTCCAAGCGAGGCTGGAGATGCACGGCTTCTTTCTTCAAAGGCTAATCGTCAAAAAGGAAGGTTATAGATTACAAATCATTCCAATTCAATAATCAGTGCCCTTGGAATCTGATAACAAAATAATGGACATGGCTACTTTCTCAGGTTATACACAGAAAAATGCAATATTTTAAAGAGCCCAAGGTAATTTGAGACTGGTACGCATAAGTGATACTTTTAGGGATAATGGCCCAGCAGACGATTTCACGAAAAATTGCGTAGCTTGCGCAAGTTTTGAAAATGGCTTAAGCCCCATTGGCTTGTGTAATTATCACAGGAATGTTGCGCAGCTTACGCAATATAAAGTGGCACATGCGGGATTACGCAGTGTGTAAGGATTCGTGAAATCGGCTGCAGGGCTTGTTAAGCTCACGTGATAGCCAATCCCAATCAGTGAACTGCAAATACCGTGTTTTGAGAGCGCCAGTTGGCTTCAAAGCTCAAATGGTAAGGCGTCTGCATGTTAAGCAGAAAGTCTGCAGTTCGAATCCCGGTGGAGCCAAGTCATTTTTCCACTGCATCGAGATTTCCCAAACTCCTGGACATTTGTCTACATTTCTATCTGATTTAGTGAACCTTTGTATCTTAACTGGTTAAGGATGAGATGGTTTACTCACCGCGATGGTGTTAAGCTGATTCGAGATGACCTTATTGTCCCTTGAAACCGACGGCAACTGATCAAACTTTCTCTCCATGGTACCGATGGAGCGGTTGATGTCTTCATTGCAGGTGTTGTAGCGTCGGTTTGCATCCTCCAACTCCTCCAGTTGCTGCATCCTGAGACGGGGAACCAGGGAACAAACAGGAATAAGATTAGGCACTTGGGCTGGGGGGGAGGGTGGGTTTCTTGGGTTACTAACAGATTATGGCTTTGCAAAATGGAAATACTCAAATTGCTTAAGGTAACTAGATAAAATAAAGATACTTTGAAGACAAAAACAAATTGTTTTAAGTAAATGAAACGAAGGAATGCAAGAACCACCACTAAGGTGAAAATGGCAATTCTATGCAAATCCATTACCAAAAATGTTGAAAATGCATGAATTTCAATTGCAATAGTGATCATTCATCGAGATTTTATTTTACAAAAGAGATTATGCAAGGGTAGTACAAAGGTGTGCTGTTCTATGATAATAAATGAACACCTCTGCGTAGAGTTGCCACAAATGGAACTTGTACCAACCTGGCGTTGAGAATGTCCTCCATTGTGTTCCAGTTACTGTCCACATTGTTGAGCATTGAGGACATAGCCGAGGTGTCCTTGATGGCTGGGTTCTTGATGACATCCTGCATCTGTTGATGCGTCTTCTGGTACTGGGGTCGCTGACGATCGATTTGTTGACTCATTTCCTGTTGGTACAAGATATAACACATTTTGGACTATCATCCACAATCGCTTGGTCCCAACAATCCCTACTCTGTTCAATGGCCTACAAAAACTGTGAAATTGTTGGCAGGAGAAGGAATAAGATTTTAGTTCATTGTGCTGCATGTAGCACACTTTAGATCTGACGTAGCATACTCTGGTGGAGTTTAGTCCGATTTATAATTACTTGGGGATAATGGTCAAGAGTGCTTTTTATTACTCCAACCTCAAATGTCACCCAACTGTGCGAAGTAAGTCGGATGTTGCACGGTCTAGGCCGCATGTGACCATAACTAGGAAACAGCAGCGAATCCAAGCCCTTTAAAATGCACAAAGATAATGGTACCCTCTGGAATGTTTGGATGATGCCCGGCTTTTCCATTTTATTTTCACATTTTAATGAACAAGTCACAAAACTTGGCCCAGACTGCATGACATCCGACGCATTTTGCCAGAGCACCAGCTGATTTCACAAAAAAGTGGGTAGCTTGTGCAGCTTCTGAAAATTATCGCAAGATTGTTGCACACCTTATGCAATAAAAGGTTGCTCAAGTTTTGCGAAATCAGCTGCAGGTAACAAATCTCCTACAGCAATTTTATCAATCACTATTAAGCCCACCTTGAGTTTCTTGCTAAGCTGAGGAGGATCCAGCTTCATGAGTTCCTCTGACTGAAGCTGCTGAACCATCGGTAAGACGAACTCCTCTAAGTTGTCAATTGAGTCTTCAGTTGTCTCTACTTGATTCAGAGCAGTGTTCCACTTGTCACCTAGATCCTGAAATGGCAAAACAAGGGGGATGATTAAAGTCTGAATGGAACAATTAAAAGGATGCACAGTTTTTTTAATTGGATGTAATTTGCCAAGAACACACCAAGCTACCTGATTGACTTTCCAAATGGATGAATTGCCTTCATGGTAACTAATGTGCCTTAGAAGTATTTTAATGTCTACTACCACAAAAGATATTCGTGGTTTGAATCCGGGCCTGCACACATCCTTAAAGGCACAGTGCTAATAAATTGCTTCTCTCCACCCAACTGTACCTGTGAGGGCAGCGAAGATGCCGTTTGATTAGCTCATGAGTATTTAACAGGCAGCAAGGTTTGTATATTCCTAGGGAGCTGCGGTTTAACACTAACACTCCCCAAATCAATATAATTTTACATACACCCACGGGAGTTACTAAGAGCCCAATGGTCCAGAGGTAATAATGTTAAGCACCATGATTTACGTGATACATTATATCGAGTCATTTTGAGTCTGACCTTTGTTCTGCCGCTAACGTCATCATAGTTGGCGTTAATCTTGTCCAGTTTGGTCTGAATAGTTCGAGCCATCTCAGGTGGACTATCTCGCAGCAGTGGAGCAGCACTCTTATTGATAGCCTCAATACTGGGGCTGTAGCTCTGCAACTCGGTAGCAAATGTCTACAAAAACACAAAAAGCAGATTGTAGTTAGTAGATTCTATGCTTGAAGCCGCTGTGTTTCATTTGTAAGATGAAACTTTTCCAAATTCTAGAAACGGCACTACTGATCTGAAGAAACATCCTGATAAACTAGTCTGTATATATTTCTGCTATATAAATGCAGCAATTATTTCAAAATGAATGCTGAGAAAATGAGTGCACAGTACATATTTTTTACAAACCACATCCAGTCGTTGCTTTAAGTAAAGGTATCATTTGGGCCAGAAATAAATTCAAAAGTCATTTAGCACATGAGCATGTCATTTGTGGTAAGACAAGATTTGATTTTTTTAAACCAACTTGGGCAATTTATCCAAATTAATATATTTTAACCAAATTTTCGAGGAGAAGTTTTCAAATAGAATAGGAAAATGAATGAAAACTACATGCCTATAATATATCATATTATAAAGAAGACCTACCTTTTGATGGTTGCAACTCTCCAGTATGGGTTCTCGCTTAGCCTGAAGCACAGTGCCTTGGTCCATCTGTATAGCATTACGGTCAGCATTGTCCAGCAGCCTGAGTACATTGTCCATACTCTCATTGATATCTTGTGTCTTGGTCAGTGTACTACATGCCTATAATATATCATATTATAAAGAAGACCTACCTTTTGATGGTTGCAACTCTCCAGTATGGGTTCTCGCTTAGCCTGAAGCACAGTGCCTTGGTCCATCTGTATAGCATTACGGTCAGCATTGTCCAGCAGCCTGAGTACATTGTCCATACTCTCATTGATATCTTGGGTCTTGGTCAGTGTACTACGCAGTGTGTTCATGCGGTCACTGTACTGGCTGTTTAGACCGTTGTACTTGTCCACAATCACTCCTAATAAAGATATACATTTATTGATTAGATACGCTTTGCTTGTCTTTGGGTGTGTTGTTGGAAGCCATCCAGTGTTTCTTGTAAAAGAATCCCCCTGTATTACGCTAATTAATGCAATTGGGGGTTGGCGGGGGGAAATTAGATTAGTGTTACAATACTTTTCACACCTCTGTGGCCCTGGGTCCAATCCGGGTCAGTATGTGGATTGGGTTCTCAGTCTCTGCTTGATTCTGTGGGTTTCCCCTATACCGAATTGTGTAGGGGTTTTCCCTCCCGCCTCTAAAACTGAGCATTCTTCATCGTCTTCTCTTCACAGGTTTCCTCAGACTTATGAGCTAAAGTGCGCCAGCGCTTTTGAATAATTCTTGATTTCAAACAATAAATGAATGGTTAGTAAAGCTTAAGACTTACCAACTGTTTTCTCCACATCGGGTTTGAGTTCAGGATGACTCTCAACGAGATCTTGACCAGTCTCACGGCAACGGTCAACATCCTTGGCATGCGCCGCTACATCGTCATAGAACAGCTAAACAACAACAAACAAAAATAAAATTAGCTCATGTTTACTGGTTAAACTCTTATGAGAACGCTTTATAACGGCCGTGATATATAAACACACATTGACTGAAATACAATACTCACATTAGGATCACTTATATCTTCAAAGTAAAACCTGAGAATCTTTAAGACAAATATATGTATAATGATCCCTAATGCTGTGAAACAACTTGTTCTAAAAAGAGTTCTCTCATTCTATGTATCAGCGTTCTCGTACTATTTAGGCAGACCTCAGTGTTTGAAACCAATTACAAGGCAACAATCATTGTCAAATTTTTAAAAGGTCTTTCTGTAGCTTTTACCTTCAATCGATCAATCTGTTTCTGGACAATCTCAGGTTCTACTCCGAGAGGTTCCCTCATCAGTCTGTTGAGAGTCTCATAGGCTTCTTGCAGCCATTGAGACATCACATCAACCGAGACTTTGTAGCGGGTCAGTTTGTCCAAGAGATCACTCAACACCGAGTACTGCGTGTTAGTGGCGTTCTGCAGATGGCCGTAGCGGCTGTTCAAATCATTCAGATTGTCACGGATCAGGTTGCGCTCTGGATCCTCGCGGAAGCTTTGCGTAAGCTTGCGCGGGAGTACGTCACGGAAATCGCCCAAAGTCTTACGGTAGGTGTCGGCACCTTTGACAAACTTCTGACCGGAGACGTTGATCATCTTAAGATCTCCTCTGTGGCTGACGACATCATCGTTGAAGTCTTTAAGCTGCTTGACTTGTCGTCGCAGCGTTTCAGTGTCGGAGCCGATCTCGCGGTTGAACTTCTCCATGGATCGTTCTGCTCCATGCAACCATTCTTGGAACGTCCCGGCATCGGGCTCAAGATGTTCCAAGATGTCTTCCTCGGTGTTGAATTGCCTCATGCGAGATTCCGAGTCTTTGGAAGCGCCGTCGTAGCGTGTCTTCAGCGCCGTCTTGCCCTCTTGGAGTTTGTTGCGAACCTCAGGACCCAATTGGGCTCCACGGTTCTCAAGGAAGGTTTCCGTGTTGTGAACAGCCAGTAGAACTGGCTGCTGATGTGCCATGATGTCATCATTGAGTTTCTGAAACAAATTAGTCAAAGGACTTGTTGGAAACAATTTTAATAACTTACAGCATAATCTTGTATTGTTCTGGAAAGAGTAACATTTTCACACTATTTTTGGAACAGCAAGATGAGGCACAGAAAATGCAGTAGAATCAAGTTGGTGTAGTGGTACTTTCATAGCCATCCACCTCTGGCCCTGGTTTCGAATCCCGTCCAGGTCATTATGTGGATTAGGTTTTCGATTCTGTGGGTTCACCCCTCCGCCACCCCCTCTATAAAAATGATGTCTCAAAATGACTAGATTCATTGCAGCTAAACCTTTTGTTTCTTCCTCACCTTGTGATCCTTGACTTGGTCCATGAGCGGAGTGTGTTGTTCCTTCAGTGGTTGTTCATTGCCTAGCGACTGCTCTGCCTTGGTTACCCAGTCCAACAGGTCAACCAGTGTGTCCACTCGCTGCTTGGTCTCTCTCTCAAGGGCAGACTGAAATCAGTAAATGGATACTTAATACAAGAAACTGGATCAATCTATTAACAGGATTTAGAACTGAAGTACTTAATTACTGTGAACTTGTTTCATATTGATAATGTTAATCGAATGGTTAATCAAGATCTTTTTAGAAATGTCAAGATCCAAGTTTTATATCTCATTTACTCTCGAGGTTTAGCAGTAGAATATTATAGCATTTTAACTTTGGATAATTAAAAATACATCTGGTAACTAAAAGCAGCTGGCAAATCTAATTAAGCAGTTATAAAAGTAAAACTTTAGGCATTACATTGTATCAACAATGGTCAACAATGTAAGCACAACATGTGCAACCATGCATGTCCTCACAGAAAAAAAGAAAGTGCCCTATACAGTCTATAAACAGGGACCAAGATAACAAATTAAGGTTCCCTTTGGGGCCGTCTAAAGTAGGACTTTACTTGCACTATGAAATGTTGACATTTCATGGTAGTGACAAAACAAATTATGGATAAGTAGTATTTTTTGGGGGGTGGGTAGGGGAGTGAGGGGGGTAAGGAAAAATACTACGCTCTGTAGAACTGAATTTACACAACTATGGACAGCCCCCTACCTTGTCTCTCTGTTCCGAGTCTAGCTGAGCGAGCATGTCACGCAGTGCATTCAGTCTCTCCATGGACAAGCCAACCATGTTCTCATAATACTCTCGTAGTTCATCAATACGTCGCTGCATCTCTTGCACTTGTTGTGGGCTCAACTTGTCACGTTTGTCATGTAACAGGTGTTCTGCATTCTGAATGGCTTCCAGCATGACGGGACGACGGGAGACCAACTCGGAGTGAAGCGTCTGCAAACAATGAAAAAAGATTCACAACAACTTCTCCTATACCCAGCACGATATCCGACAAAATGACTCCCTACTGCCACGATACCTCAACAAACACTTCCCTTTTGTTAACGAACCAACCCACCCCATCCCCTCACCCCCCACCCCCCACAAAAACAAAACCCCGATAGGAATTCCTTTAAAATTCTTTGAGACACAATGGGGGTCAATGGAATTCCATGTCCAGAAATGGTGTCCTGTGGCAAATTACTCGGTTTTGTTATTGAAATGTTGGCATCTCTGGTATACAGTACTAATCAAAGGCAAATTAAATCCTAATTTTGGGGCGAATTGAATTTTTGTCTCATGAGACAAACTATACCACTTCAGACAAAACCATTTCAGGGGAAGTTTTCTACGGTCATGTTTATATTGTGTAAGTTAGGCGTAAATCTGTGAACATTTCTGATTTTTGATATTACCAATGATGTATACTGCCTTTAAATCCTAATTGACCAACCTTGTGATCATTGATGACAGCTTGTAGCGAGGGTACATCCCTGATATCTGGTATTGGTTCATGTAGTTTGGCCTTGATTGGTCGACTCCAATCAAGCAGAACCTGAAGGTCTTTATTCCGTTCATTGTACTGGCGGATGATTTCATACATCTCCTGAATGGAGTCTTCACGCAGGGTCAAGTTTTTGTCCAATGTTTCATACTCGGTACGAAGCTCCTTGACTTCACGCATTACTTCAGTATCTGAAATGTAATTAACAAGTTTTTTATTAGTGGGGTGTTTTGCATCTTTATGATTCTAGATCACTGCACTGTGTCCAAAGTTGTCGGGGGCTATCTAAACATTTTCAGGGTTCTACAAAGCTTAGGTAGGGGGAGGGGGTTGAGGGCCACGTAGGCCCTTACATGCACTATACAGGGGCGGATCCAGGATTTTGAAAAGGGGGAGCGCAAAATTTTTAAGCATGAAATGCTGATGACAATGAAATAGCGAGCGCGTAGCGGCTTCTAGATGCTCTGTGGTGCGATCTGGGGCAATGTTTAACCACTTTAAGCAAAACAAGTGTGCAGAAAAAAATGGATTTATTTATTTATTTATTTTTTTTTGAAAAGGGGGAGCGTGTGCGTCCCATGCTCTTCCCCTGCTGTAAAAGGTTGACATTTCACGATAATGACAATAAATGTTGATAAGTAGTATTTCGGGGAAGGAAGGTGGTCTTGAAAAAAACAACCCTGTAGAACTGTAAAAATGTTGACAACTTTTGACAGCCCTTTACATCATACAATTAAAACTTGCCACTGGCAAAAGGCACATAGTGCAGTTACATAAACTACAATGCCTTTACTATGATTTTGAAAGTACAAATATCACACCTACCTACAAAACGTTTTAAATCTGAAATAAGATTAGGCTTTGGGCTACATACCCTCTGACACCTGGAAGTTTTGCTGAAGTTCAACGACTCTTCGTTCCATCTGCGCTGCGTCACCTCCAGCAACCTTGGTAGATAGTCTGCGATTGGTCACTACGGTCTCGGCAGCTTGTACCAGCTGGTCGAGGGACTTGCCAAGCTCGTAAGTCTCGTTAATCTTGGGTTTGAAACTGGTCACTTCACGCTTCAGAGGCTGGTGATAGAAATATTAGAAATGAAGCTTTGAATACTACCTCATTATACTACAGTGTATTAGTAAAATTGTAATTCATTTTGAGTATGGAAATAAAGTGAACTGAACTGAACTGAACTGAACTGAACTGAACAAACTGATTATACATTGTATTCATTCACTGCTATTGATCACTACAGTCTCGGGCAGCTTGTATCAGCTGGTCGAGGGACTTGCCAAGCTCCTAGGTCTCGTTAATCTTGGGTGTAGAAACATTAGGAATAAAGCTTTGATAAGCCTATTAGAACATGTATTACATTGTATTATATTGTATTTATTTACTGAATAATTTAGAAGTGCTGAGGCGGTTTGGGACAGTACAGTGACTAAAGGGTTGATACATTAGTAACTGTATGCCATTTTTATACACTATTCACTGAAGAATCATTAAAAGCACAGAGTGCTTGGGTGATTTAGGGCAGTGTCGGCAGGGCGGTTTCATGTGGTATAGGGAGTAATAAGCAGGGCAGTTTTGGGTGGTACAGTCACTGAAGGGTTAAACACCATAATAACAACTGACTGCTTATTTCTATCTTTCTGGGTTTACAACATTCATCAGTTGAACAAGAAATACAGAGGAGAATGACCATTACATAAAATCAAATCAAAAGTTTCAGCTGAAAATTGCCTTTTTGTTCTCCTACCTCAACCCATCATAGCCAGCAGAATCTGACACGGTGAATAATGTTTCATCTTGTTTACCTTCATTTGTTCCATTTGATTCTTAAGCGTGTCCAAATCACGACCTATCTCTGGAAATTGTCTAAACTTGGAGTCTGTACTCTCAAGCCACATGCTGACAACCTTCACCGAGTTCTTGTATTTGTTGTGCAGCTGTTTCCTTTCTTGTAGGAAGTCATTCCTGTTGTAATAAAGAAACAAAATATGAAGATCTCTTTTGACATTTGTTGAAAACAAGCAGTGACGTTTATCAAGACCAATAAGAAGTGACAAGCATCTTGATGTAATTGGGTTCACTGTTTTTGTCAAGTTCAAGTAAAGCAAATTTGTTGGCAGTCAATTTATAAACATGCCCTCAATGACACGATAAGTCTCAGTTGTACTGATTTGCCTCAAGAGTAGATTGCAATAAAATCATCTTAAGTCTGAGACACATATGCCGTAACTGAATTTAGGCATCTTAAATGTTATCCGTCTTAAAATACAGGCCATGAAAAATGTTCAATTCAAGACAAAATAACCCATGTCTTTAAGTCTTTTAAGACATCTCAACTTTATTGCAATCCACTCTAGAGCAACAATTAAGATATGGTTCAAATGCAATGGCTACCAACACATCGTGAACAACCTTTCTATTAAGCTGTCCTTTTTTTATATTTCCTGCTCCCTAGATGAAGCAAGACGATTCTCTAATGGCAGCACTAATAATGGGAACAGCGCTTGGATACTTGTGATGAAACACTATGCAAAACCAACTTACACGACTCACAATAAGTTAGGGATATTGGTATGTTAATTTTGAAATTTTTTTTCAAATGACTATTTTCACCTATTCCTTTGACAAGGTGCGTCTCTCATGCAGATACAATTTTCTAATCATATACAAAATCATTCAAGTGGAATGCATACCCTTTATAAAATATCTGCCTACACCCCACAATATCCCTAATTTATTGCGAGTAGTTTAATATTAAGTTGAGCCTTTCTACTCACAGCCTAGTGAGGGCCTCCTCCATGGTCTGCCAGTTCCTGTCTAGACTCTTCATCAAGTCTTCAACGAAGGTCGGATCCCGAGTACGATGATGCTTGATCAACTCCTCGGCTACCTTGGCGATGCGTTTGTACTCTGGTGTGTGAGTATCCACTTCTCGTGTGATTTTCTGAAATGAGTCAAAGTGAAGGAAGTGTTAATTTGAGAGACTTGATCTAGTCATACGTTCAGTATGATGTCTTAATTATTCACACCATTTGAGAGACTTGATCTAGTCATAAGTTCAGTACGATGTCCTAATTATTCACACCATATTTGTGTGATATCATGTGCCTTACCACAACGGCTCATTGCAATAGCCCATATTCCTGAAGGCGTAAGGGCGCTTGAACTAGGTGGTTTAGGGGGAAATGGCCATAGCCGACAGTGGAAAATGGGGGGAATACGTCCGTACGTGGGGGAAAAGTTGCGTACGCAGAAAGCGGGCCCGTGACACGTGCAGATTTCCATTAAAAGTAAATGTTTGGAAGGCGTGCATGCATAGTGCGTTTGAACATAACGCGCGATTGGCGTGGGCCACTTGACAGCGCCCTCACGCGTTCAGAAATATGGTCTATTGGTTTTTGCTCAAGGCAAATGCAATTTGCTGAAAGCAGTTGAGATCTCTAAAAAAAAACCAACAAATTATCTGAGAAGGAAAATCCAGTAAAGTCCCCATCCAGGATGGGCACAAGTTTATTCAATACCAACCGTAGCAGTTTCATGGTAGTAATTGTGCAATATTTAAAGTAGTGCGAATGAACGAAAATACAAAAAGTAGCAATTCTGAAATCCATTTTCCTTGTTTTTTACCTGGATAGCTAGTTCAATATCTGGAATATCCTGCTTCTTGAGGTCACGCGACTCCAGCGTATCAAGCACAGGGAACATCCAGTCTTCGAGACCATCCACATCATCCAGTAACTTGCCGAGTTTATCCAACATGCCGCGTAGGTCACCGTCGTAGTCCGACACGCCATTCACCAGTTTGTCGTAACGTTGGTTGAGACCTTCCATCTGTGACTGCAAGTTGCGTGCCACGATGGGGTTGGAGGTCTGGCTGACCTTAGCAACACGTTCTGTCAGTGTTTCCATGGTTGGACGATGGTGGTTCAGGTCTTGCTCCAAAATCTGATCAAATAACCAGCATAAAGCTTTAAAAATGGAATTCATAAATGTTTCTAAAATACATAGACACGAAGAAAATGATGAACAATGTACCGTGTGTGGGGCATACATGTAGATGCCAACTGTACCGTGTGTGAGGCATGTGTGTGGGGCATAGATGTGGGGCATAGATGCCAACTGTACTGCTAATATTCAAAGTAACAATTGAGATCAGTATCTTATGTTTTCATTTGAGCACACTGCATTAGCATACTGATGCTCGATATGAAAGTTGGAAATTACATTGTAGGGAAATTATGTTGTTGTAGAAATCATATACACCAATCCGAGAGCCGATGACTCCTTCCCTTTACACCCGCCATGGCTGGGGGGAGGGCTTCCACTGAATGAACTGTATGGTTTTTGCTGTTGCTGAAGTTGCGTTTGTTTACTTCGAACAAATTGCGCATCTTTGTAGGATTGTGTATGCCAGGAAGGGCTCACGTCGCGTGCACGTAATGGATAATCGCTTTTCGTTCTAACAGCAACACAAAACACACAATCCATGCACTGGACGCCCCCAGCTATGGCGGATATACAAGTTATAACCAATGATGTAATCTACTTTTCAACTCCACACATAAAACTCCATGGGTATTAGTCAAGCCACAAGCTATCTAAATGAACTCCAACAATGCCATTGTTTGGTGTATGTTTAGCCTTTGTGACTTGTGGTACTCTTGCGAGGACCTAGCTAGCGAAGAGCCTAGTGAGGACCTTGCGGTCGTCACAGAGTATTCCCGTCTTTTGGACCGGCAGACCCACCTTAAGGTTGGATACTTCTTACAGGATTGGTTCCCGTTTAACGGTGACCCTTGCCCCTTCCATATATGCATGAGTTTGACCCTTAGACCCACCTTAAGGTTGGATACTTCTTACAGGATTGGTTCCCGTTTAACGGTGACCCTTGCCCCTCCATATATGTATAAGTTTGACCCTTAAACCCACCTTAAGGTTGGATACTTCTTCCAGGATTGGTTCCCGTTTAACGGTAACCTTTGCCCCTTCCATATATGCATGAGTTTGACCCTTAGACCCACCTTAAGGTTGGATACTTCTTCCAGGATTGGTTCCCGTTTAACGGTAACCTTTGCCCCTTCCATATATGCATGAGTTTGACCCTTAGACCCACCTTAAGGTTGGATACTTCTTCCAGGATTGGTTCCCGTTTAACGGTAACCTTTGCCCCTTCCATATATGCATGAGTTTGACCCTTAGACCCACCTTAAGGTTGGATACTTCTTCCAGGATTGGTTCCCGTTTAACGGTAACCTTTGCCCCTTCCATATATGCATGAGTTTGACCCTTAGACCCACCTTAAGGTTGGATACTTCTTACAGGATTGGTTCCCGTTTAACGGTGACCCTTGCCCCTCCATATATGTATAAGTTTGACCCTTAAACCCACCTTAAGGTTGGATACTTCTTCCAGGATTGGTTCCCGTTTAACGGTAACCTTTGCCCCTTCCATATATGCATGAGTTTGACCCTTAGACCCACCTTAAGGTTGGATACTTCTTCCAGGATTGGTTCCCGTTTAACGGTAACCTTTGCCCCTTCCATATATGCATGAGTTTGACCCTTAGACCCACCTTAAGGTTGGATACTTCTTCCAGGATTGGTTCCCGTTTAACGGTAACCTTTGCCCCTTCCATATATGCATGAGTTTGACCCTTAGACCCACCTTAAGGTTGGATACTTCTTCCAGGATTGGTTCCCGTTTAACGGTAACCTTTGCCCCTTCCATATATGCATGAGTTTGACCCTTAGACCCACCTTAAGGTTGGATACTTCTTCCAGGATTGGTTCCCGTTTAACGGTAACCTTTGCCCCTTCCATATATGCATGAGTTTGACCCTTAGACCCACCTTAAGGTTGGATACTTCTTCCAGGATTGGTTCCCGTTTAACGGTAACCTTTGCCCCTTCCATATATGCATGAGTTTGACCCTTAGACCCACCTTAAGGTTGGATACTTCTTCCAGGATTGGTTCCCGTTTAACGGTAACCTTTGCCCCTTCCATATATGCATGAGTTTGACCCTTAGACCCACCTTAAGGTTGGATACTTCTTCCAGGATTGGTTCCCGTTTAACCGTAACCTTTGCCCCTTCCATATATGCATGAGTTTGACCCTTAGACCCACCTTGAGGTTGGATACTTCTTCCAGGATTGGTTCCCGTTTAACGGTGACCTTTGCCCCTTCCATATGCATAAGTTTCCTTTCCAGTTCATCCAACCAGCTCTGAGTCATGTCAAGTCCTTCCTCCAGTCCGTGCATATCACGCATTGCGGTGTGTAGGTCGTTACTGCGTGTGGCCATGCATACATCCAGGTTGTTGTATTTCGTCACCACTTCGTCTGTTGGATACAAGATTCAGGTGTTATTCCTGTTCAGGAACTGTTAAGCCCAGTTAACACTTCACACAAAAACAGATGCTAATGCCAATATTATTCCAAAGTGAGGTTTTTAACCCACAAATTTGCAAAGGATCGAGCTAGTTTCAACTTGAGCAAATGTTCCCGGCAAACTGTTTTTCTTTCAGGTACATAATATTTACATAAGATTCACGTTCACTTTCGCATGTAGGATGAACTGGGCTTTACTGTACCCAATACTTCGGAGAAAAAATTATCACAAATTTGGCTTCTTTACCGTCTAGTTTGTAGAGCTACATAATCCTGTAACATCTTTGTAAGTGAGCAAATAGTAAACCAGAAACTAACAATCCAAGTTCCCATGATGTGCTCAAGGGCATACAACACACTACCTTAAGTTACTACATAGATGCAACTGATCATTTGTGACCCGCTCTGCAAAAAAGGGTCTTAAGTCGCGCTGGCTAGTATTCTTTTTGCGAACATCAAAAGAAATCCGCGGCAAATCTACGCTCAATAAAATACCAAAACACAATGGAAATTCCTGGCCGTGCCCAGATACCGCCTGGAATGTCTGCGTTACGCCTGGAATTTCTTTTGTGTTTAGGTATTTTAATGAGCGTAGAAATGCCACAGATTTCTTTTTATAGTCGCAAAAAGAATACTAGCCAGCGCGACTTAAGACCCTTTTTTGCAGAGCGGGTCACATTTTTGGAGTAATGACGTTACTCCGTTACATGCTAGCTTTCTTTGGAGCATACAACCGTCACACGCTCCACAGGTACTCTTAGAATAGGTGGCAGATGGAAGGTTGCAATAAGCTACTTACTGACAGTCTTGTCAATGCTTGGTTTGAGGTCTGGCTGCTCCTCAGAGAGCTCATTACCAGCTGCTTTCACCTTCTCTACATCTTTAAGATGACGGGCGACGTCATCTTGGACACCCTAAAGGAATAGACAAGAAATATTTTTTAAACATGGCATTACAAAATGAGAGGGTGAAATTTCTTTAATTTATGTAAAATTTTTGTAAAAATGTAAAATAATTATACAAGTAAAATAATTGTAAACTTGTAAAGTGAAAATTGCAGTTATTTTGAATTTTACTTTAACTTCATACCCTAATCAAAATGCTCCATCCGACATTTTACGAAAGCCATGGCTTCAATTTCTCTAAAAGCCAGCCCTAAAGTCTCCTCCAGCTATGTTGATATGTTGTCATTTTCTTATTTATGGACATGACAGAACAATTCATCAAGCCCAAGACCAGGAACAAGGGAGGCTGCGGCCTTCTTGCCTCAATGGCCTTTGTGAAATTCTTTCCCAGATCAGCAACCCAATGTCTTACCTTAATTTGATCAATCTGTTGTTGGACGACATCCTGGCTCTCTCCGAGAGGCTCCTTCACAAACTCATCAATCTCCCACGTCGTGCTCTCAATCCACGTCAGGGCCGAGTCTACGGCAGTGCGATACTTCTCATGCAAACCTGTGATATGGTAAAGAAGTCAAATGTATTGTTCAACGGTCGAGTTTGTTCTAGATTGATAGGTGGTGTGTGATCCTGTTCCTCGGGTCGAGTTTCCGTCGTTCGGGCGCGAGAACGAGTTAACCTATGTCAAGGACAGACCGCCCGAACTCGGCCTATAGTATTAGAAGAAATATGAAGTAATCAAGTTCTTACCGAGCAGGTACAAGATGCGTTGTGTGTGGTCATTGCATTTCAGCTTGAGTCGTTCATAACGTTCGTTGGCATCAGACAGCTTGGTGCGAATGATCTGAGACTCTGGCTCCTGACGGAAACTGCGCACGGTTTGGTTGCTTGGCACATTCTCACTGAATTGGGAGAGTTTCTGACGATAGTCCTGAAAAAAGAAAGACGTTCATTTAGTCAACTTCATTTGAGAGTCGAGACAAACTCAGTTAACAAAAATGCAACTTCACCCGTTACTGTGATCATTTTATCCTATTTTATTTCGTCTTACTTTGTGTACCTATGGTAATATGTTTTTAATGAGCTTTTATTTTTTATAATTTTTTTATTTTACGCTTTTAGCCTTGTACTTTACCATATTTTACAGTTGACATCTTATCCGTTTTAATATTTTATTTATTCTCTTGTATATCCATTTATTTTAACTCAATTTGAGCCCAAACAAAATCTAGCACTATGGGCATCTGCTTCCATGATTCTCGGTGGACGTTTTCCCAACTGGGGAGGATTGGTGAGTTCACCCGAGAATTGAGGATGTGGATGCCCATGGTGCAGATTGCTTTCTTTATTGCTTTTATTATTTTATCTTATATTTTAACGTTAACACGGCCTCTTGAAAATCAAAACTATTGTTGAACGTGTCACCGTGTATAAACAAGTAATAATAAAATAATAATAATAAAAGTCACAAGTTGACTTTACCACCCTGAAGAGTAAATGACTGTATTTATGCATGAGGTGAATAACGACATCTGCTTTGAGGGCCCACTCCTACTCATTACGCTTGCAGTACCCAGTTGAGATAACCTTATCAGCAGTTAGATGGTGGTATTGCCTCTAACACCTCACCAAATATTGCTTGGCTTGACGAGGCAATTGAGATTAACTGTCTGCTCATGGACACAAACTCGAGTTGGGCTCAAACCTATTACATGTGGTCTAGTGGGTATACAGCCGTGCTCATGATCGAAGGTTTATGGGTTCGAGCCCCACTTATGACAACGTGTTTGCGTCCGTGGGCAAGACACTTAATCTCAATTGCCTCGTCAACCCAAGCGATATATGGGGAGCTGTTACTAACAGTGTTAGTGGAAAAGCCACAATCTAACTGCTGAATGGGTTGTGCGCCTTGGCCTTGAAGCAAAATGGTTCTGGTGATTTCCCGATGGCAGTGGTAATAATGTTAACAGCGCCAGGAGCACCCCCGTGGGGCGGACATGTGCGCTATGTAAGTATCAACCATTATTATTACTTATCGGTCCCTGATTATTGTTTAAGATCGAGATAAATGAGTTACAATACCTGGTTTTCATCCAGGAACTTCTGCCCCGACATGTTCATGAAGCGTAGATCAGCAGAGTGTGACACAACTTCCTCATTGAATGGCTGAATCTTTCCAACCTGTTTACGGAGTGCTTCACGATCGCGAGCTACATCCATCAAGTAGGCATCCAGGGTGCGTTCGGCCGAACGCAGCCACGTCTCAAACGAGGAGAACTCGCGGTCAAACTTCTGCAGCTCATTGTAGCCCGAGGTTACATGATGGTTGCGCATCTCGGAGCTGTTGTTCACTTTGTCATAGCGACCCTATAGCACAAAGAATTCACATAACAAAATTAGATTTCTGACATGTTTCAACTTGCCTGAAAAATTCAAGACAAATTTCATTTTGACAAATTATTAGCCGAGTTTGCCAAAAGACCCCTTGGAAATTGGTCAATCTTCAAAATGCAGACACATTGAAGTTGTGAAGATCTCTCAGCCATCAGTTCGCTGAATGTTCCTCGATTTTTTTTTTGTCAGGGTATAGCTTATTTCTTTATTTTATATCTGGGGTGTAGCAAATTGATGAATATTCCAGAAATTGTTTGCTAAACCCGAGAGTTGTGTAATAACGTTCAAACGCCTTTGGTTAGTTGGTTCCATGCAAAACTTGCATCAACTTAATGGATGGGTACCAGTGACCAGCGAGACCATTGTATGTGGGCTGGTTCCAAATGGTCGACCAGACACGACTAACAATCATTGACTAGACTGCGTTCAGTTGGGAATAGTCAAACTATAGCTCACTATGGTCGTGAATCAAACTTGCTCTATGATTACAGCAGTTTTTCCCTCGGATTAACTCACCTTGAGGTCTTTGGAATAGTCCTTCAGTTGGCTTTGGTTGCTTTCACTGAGTTTGTCTGGTTGAGTCTCCAGCAGGAATTGAGCATTGTGTACGGCTAGCATGACGGGCTCGTGGTGCTAGCGTACATCATCACAGATTATCTACAGGGCCTTTAACTCACCTTGAGGTCTTTGGAATAGTCCTTCAGTTGGCTTTGGTTGCTTTCACTGAGTTTGTCTGGTTGAGTCTCCAGCAGGAATTGAGCATTGTGTACGGCTAGCATGACGGGCTCGTGGTGCTAGCGTACATCATCACAGATTATCTACAGGGCCTTTAACTCACCTTGAGGTCTTTGGAATAGTCCTTCAGTTGGCTTTGGTTGCTTTCACTGAGTTTGTCTGGTTGAGTCTCCAGCAGGAATTGAGCATTGTGTACGGCTAGCATGACGGGCTCGTGATGCTGACGTACATCGTCACAGATTATCTTTTGGTGACGATGCTGCTCTCCCAACTGGCGTAACTCTTCATTCATCGGTTGTTGTACTCCCATCTGCGTCTCCGTGTCATTGATCCAGTCAACTAACTTGCTCAGTGTGTTGATTTTCTCCTGGACTTCACGCAGTAGGGTCAGCTGTTTGAAATCAATTACAGAAAATGGAATTTTATTCAGAATATTGAGCCAAATTAGTTGCAGGACAAGTTTACACTGAAGAAACTCACGAGATTAACTCGTTAACAGGCCATGTGGCTTTTGTTTATTTTAAAACAGCCGTCTGTTCAAGTCTGCTCGTTCTGTAAACTTTTTTTACATGAAGTAGTTTTCCCACAAAATGCCTTATATTAAAATTTGTGATCTCCCCCAAACCAGGAAAGTGTAGTCTTGATATTACAAAGCTAATCATGCTATAGACCGTATCGAATAGCTGCCATCTTGTGGGGCACCTTTTGTTACTTAAACTGTTCAACAATGTAAGCACAGTATGTGCAACCATACTGTAGATCAAATGATTTTCTGTTTTGTCAGAATTTAATTTGAAAATGCAGAAATGCTGTCTGCACACAGGTTTTCAATGTTTAATGGCACTACATCAAAAAGAACTTAAAAAGCCTAAATCAAGATGCAGTGAATCACAAAATCATTGGCTGTAATCCTAGCAACTTTAGCAAAGTTTTCTCAACCAACCTTGTCCTGCATTTGTCTGAGCCAGTCCTGCGACTTCTGGTTGGACTTATCAAAGTGTGATCGCAGGTCGTATACACCACGTTGTAGTACGTCCTGCTGGTCTGGGCCAAGGCGTTCCTTGTGTTCACGCATAAAGGCTTCGGTCGTTGCCATGACGTCTTCCAGTTGAGGTCGACTGTCGGTTGTCTCACGATGGAGAGCCTAGTCAAAGGCAGAATGGAAACCAAAGATGGAGTCAAAGAAATTAGTCCTCATTGGGCTTCAAGCCAGATACTGTTAACAAGTCAATTAGACTAAATCAACAATATATGTGACCTGTTCTGGCATAATGAGTCAAATGCCACACAGTCTGGCCCATGTTTGGCAACTATTTCTACAAACCAACGGCTGATTCAGGATCATTAAAATACAAAAATACAATGGAAATTTTGGGCGGTACTTGACAATTCCAGGCGTCAGTTTAATGAACCTGGATCCACTCCTGATTTCTGGTTATGGATGGAAAAACTTGGCCCAGAGAGTGGAACATCAAACTCACAAGAAAAGTTGCTTCATTCGACGAAGATTTGATGATGATTCCTGATGTGAACGCACACCTCTTTATTCGATCTTCATTTCGTGAGATGTGAACACGCGCTTCATTAACTAACGATAATCAACTAATCTTCGTTGAACGAAGCGATTTTTCTAGTGAGAACAGGGTCTTTGAAAGAGCGGTTGGCTCACATTTGGTGGGGGACTGCAGGATCAACTGTTACTTGTGGAGGACTGAGCAAAGTAACAAATGCAAATGACAATCGATAAAAGCAATACATTTTGTAAACAGCCGCGCCTGCACTTACCTTCATCTTATTGTATTGATCTTCCAACGTCCCGATGTCATTACTGAGAGGTCCCTGATTGTCCAGTTGCTGTTCCACACTGGTCACCCAATCAGCCTGGTCATTCAGGACACGCACACGGTCAGCATACAGTCTAGCCAGGTTCAAGTAGGCATCCAGTTCCTCTTGACGGAAATTCAGTTTGCTACCGAGGTGGTTGTAGCGGTCAGTCACACGGTTGACTGTGCGTTGAGTTTCGGAAGTCTCTGTGGTGCGACAAACACAAATGAAATGTATAGCAACCCCTATCTAGAGGATCACATAGATTTATTCCTGGTCATCCTTTTTTATGTTCAATTTGAAAATGTTTCAACAATTTGAAAAGATTATTTGTAATGTTTCTATCTGTAAATATTTCTTGATTTAAAAATCTTGTTTCAAAACCTTTGACACTCGGGGCAGATGGTCTACTTGCCGAGCTATGAGGCACAGTGATATACTCCCTCAGGTTTACCCCCCCCCCCCCCCCCCCCCCGCCCCCAAGACCTGACACTCTGGGCAGATGCTCTTCTAGCTGAGCTATTAGGCACAGTGGAATACTTCCCAGATTCATCCTACAAACCCAATTTTTCTCTCAGTGTTGCATGGATGCAAAACTTTGTAAAGTAACAAACAACATTCGAAATAAAACAACCAAACGCGGGAACAGAGAAAAATCATATTGCTCTCACTAACAAAAAGATCACTCCAAATACCAACCTTCCTCAAAGAAGCTACTGCGTCGTTCCGCTTGCTCTGGAACTAAGCGTTGGAAACGCGATGGTCGTCCCTCAGTCTGGAATCTGCCATCCCTGGGTGTGATTGCCATACTAGCACGTCTCGGGGCCATGGTCAATGGCAACGAGGCCTCGCGATTCACTGTGTCCAGGGTACGGCCCAGTTTGCGGATGTCGTCAATATTGGGGCGGTAGGCAGTGTACTCTTTCTGCAGAGGCTGTAAAGGAAACATCGGTATGAAATCAGCTTTGCTTTTCGAGCTTTGTTGCAGTTTGTGGTTCACTTCTTAAACACCCTAAGATGCATCTTCCTAAGTAGGATACAGGGACACTAAAGGGCCGTCCAAAGTTGTCAACATTTTCACAGTTCTACAAAGCGTAGGAGGGGGGGTCGAAGGCCACGTAGGACTTTACATGCACCGTAAAATGTTGACATTTTATGGTAGCGACAAACAAATGTTTAGTACTTGGGGGGGGGGGGTTTGGGGGGGAAGGGCTCCTAAAAAATACTACTCCCTGTAGAACTGTGAAAATGCAGACAACTTTGGAAGTAATCTTTTAAGAAAAACTCTTTGGGGCAGTATTCCATTCAAGACAAATCAAATGTATAAGAATTTCACTTAGATTTTGGCTTAAAGGCCCTGTAGATGATCTGTTTTTGAGCGATTCTGCGAATAAAACCATTATAAATCAAAAGAAAGACAACAAACTCATCCGAAGAAATTTCAGCTTTGTCAAATGTACCACGTTTAAAAAAACCAGGAAAATCCATATGCATTTTCCTGGTCTTGGCGGGGTGTTTCAAATATTCGTTCTCAGTTGATCGGGTACTATGTGGCTTGCGTATGCGCGCGATCCATAAAAATGCATCGTGTTGAAACTCGCACACGGAGTACACAGCGCCCATGCATTTTGGACCGCGTAGATGCGAACCAAAAATAAGTAAATCGTTTGCAAACGATCTATATAATTTCATCTTTACGGATTATTTTCTGGTAAAATTATATCATTTTGAGCGGAAACCTTTCAATGGATAGTTGCTATTAATTCAATCTTTACTTTCAGAACTTTCCCCTGTAAACTCGTCGATTGCAAATGATCCACTGGGCCTTTAAGTAAACTTTTTAGCCAATACTGATATTCAATTTGTCAGCGGCCAAGTTTTTTTTTCTCACTTAAAATGCAAGTTAATAGAGTTCTGTGTCCTGCGTAAGTTTGTGACGTCGCAGTTTGTCTTTGTGTTTTACTAACTCAAGTTTTACTAACTCAAGCCTACCTGAAGTTGCTGCATCTGTACATTGATGGTTTCTTTGTCTCGAGCGATGGGTTGAAGTTGGCTGACTTTATCCTCCATCTCACCGTGCCAAGTGTTGCTCTTCTTGACTTTATCATCAAATTCTCGGTACGCTTTGTCGCGCTGCTGCCACTGTTGCATTCTGGGATACATAAAGGTGCACATGACAAAACATTAACATGGCTCATTGTGTCAAAGTCAATTTTGCTCAGAATAGCAAGCTATCCTACTGCACTATGACTGCACATCAGTGGGTTTATTTTTTTGAATTTGTAAATTGAATGGGAATATTAATGCCATCAAATTTGCACAGATTTCAACACTGCAAATTGAATTTGTTTTTAATAAATTACCCCACGGCACCCGCCTTTAACAAGATGTTTCCCAAATTACAACTAAACATTTTTTAAACCCCACATTTGGAGCTTTGCGTTTTGTAATTATATCACAATACCGATCAAATTATGCCTAAATCATACATGTTGGCATTTATGATTTACCTTCGACCAAAAGCAGTTTCCAAGCAACGCCAGTTGATGCCAGCATTGTCCAAGATTTCAGCCACGTAGCTGGTGTCAGCATTCTTAGAGCCTCTCAAAAGCTCTTGGCCAATTTTCTGGATTTTCTCGAACTGTACTCGGTGGTTGTCTACTTGGCGCTGGTAGTCCTGAGAATGAAAACACAAGATTTGAGATAACTATATTGCAGTGTTGTAGTACTGGAGTCTAGGACTCGGACTCGAGTCGCATTGGAAAATGACTCGGACCCGACCATGATGACTCGGACTCCAACATGGTGACTCGTGGAACAAAATTTCAAAAAAATAAATATATATAATCGCGCGCATAATGCAGGATTCTTTTTGAAAAAGCACAAAGTGGTTTTGGGGCGATGTAGTGTTTGGACGAAGTAATTTGGGGCGAAATGGCACTCGGGCGAAGTGGTTTGGGGGCCAAATGGCACTTGGGCGAAATAAATTTTCGTCTCATGAGACGAAAACTAACTGTTTCAATAATTTCTCAAAGACTATAGCACTTCAGACAAAACCATTTCAGGGGAAGTTTTCTACGGTCATCATGTTTATATTGTGTAAGTTAAGCGTAAAACAAACAAAAATTCTGGTTTTTGAAATACCGCCTTCGATGTGTACTGCCTTTAAGAGAGCTCTTATCAAGGTCCGAGTGTACTCACCTGTAGTCTACTCCCCATGTCCGGTAGATCCAGTCGGACCAACTCTCTCGACTCCAAAGAATCGATCACTGGCAGCATCCAATCCTCCAGATCACCGACCTCTTCAAGTAACTGGACAAGGCGGTCCAAGAGTGACGTCAGATTCTCCTTGCGATCACGGGCACGCACGATGACGCGCTCAAAACGTGTGTTGAGGTCGTCGAGTCGTGTCTGTATGTTACGTGCCATCTTAGGGTCACATTCCTTGATCAGCTCTGCTGAGGATTCGTTGGCGGAGGCCACGCTGGGCTTGTGGCTGTCAATGTCGGTTTGAAGAAGCTGGTAGAACAAAGCAAAGATTAATGAGTTCATGGAAATTCAATTGGTAGCCCTCAGGCTAAAATGCATTCAGCTTATTCCACCTAAACATCGAGATACATAGGTGGGTGGCGCCATTGGCAGTGGGCAGCCAGAGACACCGGGTAATTCTTCAAAGTGTGTTCTGGGCCCTTTTAAGTCCGTTACACAACACACCGGACCAAAGGCTTTACATCCCTTTTGAAAGATGGAGCAATTGTGGCAAATTGCCTTGCTCAAGGGCACAGCGACAACAACAACGTATCAAACCTACAACACCAAGTTTTCACCTGAATGCTGCGAGTCTGTGACCCAAACACCTTGGCCACGGCCTGTGAATTCACTCTGTAAATTAAGTGGCCATAACCTGCGGCCAATTTCATGGCGCTGCTCAAGCGCTAGCTGAAAACGTTTGTTTACTGTAGCAGAAAAATTGTGCTGACTTAAAGCTATTTCACGACCGCGACGTGCTTAAGCATGCACATGCTTAGAAACTGTCATTGTTGCGTCACTAGTGTTTAGCAAATTTGCCTCTGAAACTAGCAAACGTTTGGCAGTGCTTAAAATAGCCGGAGCTTCCGTTAGCACAAAATCGGCTGCTAAACAGCACCGTGAAATTGGCCCCAGGAATTGAATGCAACAACAAACTATTAACAAGTTTATAGACACTTCAAGTTTCCTGAATGTTTTATCGGCCCTCTTCCGAGAGACCCAACATACCTTATGCTGTTGAAGCTGTTCCATAACTGCATTTCTCTTGACCATCGTCTTGGTACTGTCCAGTTTGTTTAAAGTGTTTTCTTTCTCCTCCAACCAAATCAACAGACTGTGTAAGCTGTCCTGTAGACTAAGGCACTGCATGCGAGTCACTTGTAGGGTGTCACTACGATCGGCGATTTGACGCTCCAAGCGACTGTATCGCTCATGTACATCACCTACAGATGGCAAAGTGAACAAGTTTATAGACAACCTCCGTTTGCAGTGATCTTTGAGCGATTAGGCTCAAACCGTACCCGACAATTGGTTCAATCAGTGATTACGTCAGAAACCTGTTGCTAACATTTCACTAATTTGACCAATTATGATCTTTCAGCGATGAGGCTCTCCAGGCAGATGCTCTACCAGCTGAGCTATGAGGCACAGTGGTATACTCTCAGGTGTCCCCCAAGACCTGTCACACCAGGCAAATGCTCTACCAGCCGAGCTATGAGACACAGTGGTATACTCTCTCAGGTGTCCCCCAAGACCTGTCACACCAGGCAGATGCTCTACCAGCCGAGCTATGAGGCACAGTGGTATACTCTCTCAGGTGTCCCCCAAGACCTGTCACACCAGGCAGATGCTCTACCAGCTGAGCTATGAGGCACAGTGGTATACTCTCCCAGGTGTCCCCCAAGACCTGTCACACCAGGCAGATGCTCTACCAGCTGAGCTATGAGGCACAGTGGTATACTCTCTCAGGTGTCCCCCAAGACCTGTCACACCAGGCAGATGCTCTACCAGCTGAGCTATGAGGCACAGTGGTATACACCCCCAGGTTTTCCCCAAGACCTCCGACACACCCGGCAGATGCTCTACCAGCTGAGCTATAAGGCACAGTGGTTTTCCCTATTAAGTTAATTGGGTGATGTCGATGAGGTCTGCATGATTTTCCACTTATCCCAAGCTTGGTTGTGACTAAACGGGTAAGCTAACAGACAAAGTTCAGGATATCAATACCAAATGCTGTGTATATTTCGAAACCTTGCAAGAGTAGAGTTCTAAAGAATCCACTGGAGTAATATTTGCATCTTCATATTTCATCAGGCTGTCATATAAATAGAATGTCCAACTTACTGATGGTTTGCTGCACATCATTCTTGACCTCATCCTGGGCATCAGCGAGATCTTTCCCTGCTTCTTTGACCTGCTCAATGTCTCTGGAGTGTTCAATCACTTCATCGTTGAAGGTCTGCCAACATTTAAGAAAAACTCAATAAGCAAGAATTCCAAACAGCTGTTCAGCAGAAAAATGTGCTTGATGCAAATTGTTTTGCTTTATAAAAATGGGTAATAGTTTAAATCTTATAATAATAATAATAATAATAATGATTAGATTTGTATAGCGCACATATCCAACCTACAGGGTGTTCAAGGCGCTGTTACCATTATTACCGCTGCCATCAGGGAATCACCAGAACCATTTCGCTTCAACTAGGTGGCTGCTGGTCAGGCGCACAACCCTATCAGCAGTTAGATTGTAGCATTCCCCTTAACAGCTTCCCATATATCGCTTGGGTTGACGAGGCAACTGGGATTAAGTGCCTTACCCAGGGACACAGACACATTGGTCGAAGTGGGGCTCGATCCCCCAACCTCCGATTGGGAGTCCCGCTTCATACCCACTAGACCACACGCGCTCCCTATGTGATGTGTATTACAATTGACTGGTGCTCTGCTATTCTTGCTAAGAACACAAGTTGACACACAATTTTGACTATTGATCACATTCAAATGACGTCACTTCCTACAAATTGTCACGTGCATAAGGATTTTGAGCAGAATTTTTTGTGACGTACATCAGTTGCGCCGTATTTCGAACAAATTTTAAGCAACACTCGCGCATGTTTGAAACATTTTCCAGGGTTTGCGTGCACGTACATCTGTGAGAGTGGTCAATTAACCCATTCTTATAAAGCAAACAAGTTTTGGATTAAGCACAATCTTCTGCAAAGCAGCTTTATGAAATTGGCCCCTGATTATAACTTGGGCTGTTTTCGAAATCACTGTTTTTGGCTTCAGGTTCAGTTAAACATAGGGGCCTGGATGCTGATAATGGGCCCTCGCCTACGACATTATCACTCGTCCAGGCCCCTAGCCATTTTTAAACGTATGTTTAAGACTGGCCAAACCCACTTTTATTCTTGCTACTCGCTACTCACCCTGAGTTTGTCAATCTGTTTCTGCACTGCTAGTGGTTCAGCAGCGATCGGTTCCTGGAGTAGCTTGCCCAGCGTCTGCTCAGCCGACTGAAGCCACGTACCAAACTTGCCCAAACTGTCGTTGAACGTTTGGTGCTTGTTGATCAATTCAAGGAAGTGATCGTTTGTTTGGTCGTAAGTGGTCTGTAAGAATTCAGGAAAGATTCAAAGTTTACTGGTTGGTAAGTGGGCCTGCTCGGAATATATCATCGCATCTTGATACCTGCTTATCCGAAACAAGTGACAAAATATTTGAGGGAATTTATACGGCCAGTCCAAGCCTCTTTGCATGTTTTCAACTCTCAAGCTGGATTTACACTGAGCCATTTCATACGAAACTTTGACAAACACTGCTTTGAGAAAAAGTGGTGTGGACGAAATTTAGAGTGAAACAACGCACTAAAAATCAAATTACAAAAACATTTTTCACCCAAGTTGATTCTGTGAATCCAGCCTGAAGAACAAAAGGGTCCTACAGTGTAATGAATGGGGGAATATTTCTATTTATTGGAATCAAACGCAGAATTGTGAAGCCATGGACATACACCACATTAATTATGTTACAGCGATCACTTCCTATTAAAATCACCACAGAAGTTTGCTCCATGAGAGAACATTGGGTTTTGTTTTTACCTGTAGTTTGTCGAAGGCGTCATTGCGGCGTGTCAGCTTGTCCAGGATAATGTTGGGATCTGGAGCTTCGCTGAAGGTCTTATTAAACTGACGACTGAGTGCGCCGGTGCGGAACTCATGCAACATCTGCTTGTAGGCCTACATGGATAAACAAAAATAGAATAAAAATCAAACTAATGGCAGGGAAAAAAGCTTGGTTGTAGATTTAGGTACTGCAGAAATCATCCCAAATGGGCAGTCATGTAGGAACTTCAAGTTACCAAAGATTAAAACAATTTTTTTTAAAAGCTTTTAGTGAAAGATGTGACCCTCCAGCCCCCCATTCCTCATGCAAATTACAACATTCCCAGACTAGACTGTAGTGTACATCCAGAATAGATTGATCTCTCCAATTCAGGCAAATCTAAAATCCTCTGACACTATGAGCAACTAACAATGGAAATTGGGCACAAACCATTGTTATTAACAATGGTGTGTGCCAAATTTCCATTGTTAGTTGCCCATGGTGTGAGGTAGTTGATTAACAATAAGGGAGAGTTTTCATCTGTGTTTGTGTTGGGAGTCACGGGATCAGTCTTTCCAGGGAATTTGTTTTAAACCAGCGGGGAGGGGTGGGTGTTTTTTTTAGTGATACTCCACGGATTTGAAAAATATGATCCTTGAATCAGAAGTAAAGTTTAAGATCAAAACCAATCTCAATTCTAATCCAGACCAAGATAGCTTACTTTAGCATTATTGAGGAATGCCTGTCCTTCCAAGTTAATCTTGTTGAGTTGGTCCTTGCGTGATCTGATGTCAGCATTGAGCGCTTGCAGCTGTGAAGACTGTTTCTTCAAGACGCCGATATCGCGTCCAGCGTCGCGCTTGAACCCGTCCACCGCGTCCTTAGTCTTGTTCTGCCAGTGCCCAAAAGCCAGCATGTCCTTGTCAAAGTTGCGCAGGTTCTGCAACGCAGCGGCCAGTTGCTGAACGCGTGCATCGGCCTCGCCGTTCAGACGCTCGTATCGCATGCGTAGCTCTGAAACGTAGTCCTGGAGACGCTTTGCATTCTCACGCGACAGCTTGTCTCCCTGACGCTTGTGGAATTGTTGGATACTTTCCATGTTCTGCTTGACGGCTCTGTCATGGCTGACCACATCCTCTCGTAGGTCCTAGAAACAAAGCAAAGATGCATTTTCTTGTAAACGAGGATCAATGTTGGAAGGAGACCAATGGCATCAAATTGAGTTATTGCCATCTCATGTGTTCCAATAATATTTATTTTTTATCACATTCATTTTACAGCTTAAGAATTCTATTTAACGAGTCAAAGCCACTGCTAGTCTATTTTTTAATTGCTTTTAACCAATTAGCAACAGTAGTAAACACTAAAATACATTGTATTTATTCAATAAAGAATCGATAAAGAAGTGGTTTAGGGCAGTTTTGGTATTAATTTCATTTGGGTATAACTTTTTTGTAAAGTTGTATTTCTTGTCAAAAACCTGATTTTCTTGAAGGGATTAAGTTATAGAGACAGAATTATCAATAAAATAAACAATTGCAATGTGAAAAACGCAGTTATTTTGCATTTAATTTGAATTAATACCCACATCAAAATGTGCTCTCCTGTTCACGCTTCAAAATGGCTAATTACATTGCAATACATTGTATTTATTCACTGAAGCATGCATAGTGCTGAGGCGGTTCTGGGCAGTTCCAGGCAGTTTAGGCAGGGCAGTTCTAGGCGGTTTAGGGCAGTGCAGTGTCTTATGGGTTAATACAGTGGAGCCTTGATAATAAGAGCACTGTTAATAACAAGGACAATTTTGGGTCCCAATTCTTGGTTCTTCATTGTTACCATTCCTGATAATACAAGGCTCCTGTTATAACAACGTAATCTGCAAAGTCCCAAAGACCTCTTATTAACGAGATCTGACTGTAATGGTAAGCATATGGAATTATAAATATGTATAGTTTTAAAAGAATTGCAATGTTTGAAAAATGTTTTGGTCCAATAATTATATGCAAAGCTGTACCTTCATCTTATTAAGCTGTTCAGACAGTGTGATTTCCTGTTCCCCCTGTGGCTGGGCCGAGCCCATAGCATGTTCCACCTCAGACACCCATTGTAGAAGATTCTGTAGGTTGGCCATGTGCTCCAAGTGCGCCTTCTCAAGAGCGGTCTGAGGAAGGGAAGAAATACAAGAAATGAACATTGATGTTGATATCGCATTTTATGCCAATTAACACTGGTCTATATGCTAGATGAGAGACCATGTGACTTCCCACTACTTCCCTTAACCAATTCTTCCCATTTGTTAACGCACGACTCCCCCTAAAAACTGAGAGGAAATTCCTTGGATGTTTGATACAATGGGGAAACAATGGAAGGGGAGAGTCACCTGGTCTCATATCATGCACCAAATGCTTGTGTCTGGTAAAGCAAACAGCTGCCATTTTGTAGGAAAATTTCTTTGTTCCTCGAGGACAGATGGTTGCACGTTTTGTGCTTTGTTAAGCGATTCTATGAACAAAGGTTTCCCCTGAAGATGGCAGTTATTTGGTACAGACTATATGTGGGTTCATTTCATTTTTCTTAACTAACTAATTGTACAATCTTTCAAGTGAATTACACAACCTACATCAGCATGGGCAGGACATATAATCCAAAAGATTAATTGAGTGAGGTTAGGCACCTAGCTGAAAAGCTCAAGTGTCAGGGCCGGGTTGGAACCAGCGACTTTCACTTGCAGGTTATGAATTTTAATCGAGTCATGACAAAATATCTGGGTTTAACTTACCTTTTCATCCTTGTCCTTGTGTAGTTGAGTCTGTGTCGCGTTCAGTTTATGCAGACGATCTTCAGCCATCTGAACAATGACATCATAATCATGTCGTAGGTCACCCATCTTGCTGTTCAGCTCACGTTGTTGGTCAGCCCATTCTGGCTTCTGGTACTCCTCACGGTTGTTGTGGATGAAACGGTCGGCTCGGTTTAGAGACTCCAGAATTGGCTCCTTGTGGTGCACTATCTCCTCAAGGAAAATCTTGGAGAAAAGATGAGGAAAGATTCTTATCAAATTAAAGATGCCAGATGGATGTTTGTGGTTAAATAAGGTCGAGTTAACTGGCTTTTAATCAAGAAAACAAAACTTATTCTATTATCAACTTGTTCTACTGGCAGAGATGCCAACATTGCAATTTGAAAAAGAGGAATTTGCCACAGGGCATCCATTTGACAATTTTATAATTTACACCCAAGCCTTATTTAAACACCAAGATTGAAGCTACGCATTCTAGAGTTATGTCACAATACCGATAGTCATTGGCTGAAACAATTGTCCAAACTAGGCCTAAATTGAAAATGTTGGCATTTGTGTATGGGGAGCATCTGTGGTCTAGTGGGCACAACCATGATTGAGAGGTTATAGGTTCAAGCCCCACTAGTGCCAATGTGTTTGTGTCCATGGGCAAGACACTTAATCTCAATTGCCTCGTCAACTTAAGCAATATTTAAAGGTTCTATTCAAGTAAGGATCAAGTAGCAATAATACCTTGTGCTTCTCCAGTTGAACAGTCAGAGCTGGGATATCCTGACTAATCGTCTCCATGTTGCTCATTTTCTGCTGGGTCATGTTCACGTAGTACAACATCTCGCTCACTACTTGGTAGATGCTGCGGAATTCCTTGTTCAGGTCAGCCTGCAGGGTCAGGGGGCAAAGATTCATTATAAAGAGTCACAAAGGTCGAGGTTCTTTGAATTTCAAGACATTGAAATATGGCTATGTTTGAATTTGATATAACCTTGTGAACTGAATACGATATTTATCTTGACGTCTGTGTGATGATGTTGGGTACAAATATTGGAGTACAAAAGGTGTGGTGCTTCTGTAATGGCTGTAATGTGATATATTATGTATTATGCAGTCTGGGTGCAAGACTTGAACGAAATCAAAATAAATCGGAAACACAAACGAGTAATGATGAATTTGTTATTTAAACCCATGTGTTTCAATTTGATTGGATCATACAAGTTGATAACATTGACATTGATTTAGTTGGGACACGAGACAAGGTGTACTTTTGACAAAATTGGCTGGATTTGCTTTATCAATCAAATGTTTCCGTTTGTCGTAAGAGTTGCAGGAGACATACAAGGCTGGAAGTTTGAAAAAATGTAGCTTAATACACATACATCTTTGACCTGTCCTTTTATAAAAAAATATGAATTGGTAACTTGTTTAAAAATGAAATGCACGAGAACAAAATAAAATTCCGTGTCTGTAAAACGAAAATGCAAGCTTACCAAACCATACCAAATAAAACTTATAAAACAATGGAAAAAGGATTTTCATGCAATTCATGCATAGATGACATCTAGATCAGTAAACGAAAACATGATGTTGAGCTGGTTAACAATGACTTCAAGGGAAAATGATGGGCCACAAACAACTTATTAGTTTTGTAAACATGAAATGCAAACAAACGAAACGGTTAAACTGCACATAGACAGATGAACATTTGTCAAATCACACCACTTCAAATTAGATCTGAAAACAATGGAGACAAACAAGGATGATTGTAAACTGTGAGAATGTGTTAGTGGTAAAAATCAGTGACACTTGGTGGAAAGTTGGGACAAGTTCAACTCACAAATTCTTCTTGTTGTTTTAGCTTCTCATTGGCCAATTTACAAAACAAAGAACAAAGAAAAACCAATGAAAACAGAAACAAAATGGTCGCATTGTGTAAAATTTCTCAGATGTAGATTTTTAGAATAAATTGCACTTGTTACAAAAACATTCAGATATGGTTCCATCAACTCTACAAGAGCCAAACTTGTGCCAAAATACACACAAACAGTTCCGTTTGATACTTGTATATTTTATCATTTAACGGAGACGGCCAAAATGGCACCAAAATTACGCATAAATGCCAGTAACTACACACAAATGTTAACATTTATTTGGACTGGGATAGTCAAGGTTTTATGGACTTGACCGATGAAAGTACTAGACTTGACAACGATGGAATCTGTAAATGAACTAGTGACACAAGATGGTTCTGGGAAACCACTGGTATGTTTATTACAGATGGATGATATATTACATTGCTAAACTACATCTAAATTGTACATTCATAAATTGATTTAATAGGTTAATGGCATGCAAAAGGATGTTGATAATGAGAACTGTCCTGATGTACAGTTCATTACATAAGAGTAAGCATTTTCGTCGACTACAGATTACAAAACATTTGCATTAAGTTAATATAGTTAGCACTAACTCACTTTTTGGTCAAGATTAGAAAATACAAGAACAAATCAATTGTGTTGTCACATTTTTTTCTGTGACATTTTGTTCTTAATACAAGAATATTTCTTCCAACATTCTTGAATTTCATAGGCATGCAGGATATTCAGAAAATAAGGTCTGAAAATTTTAAAAATTGTAAAGAAATGTATAACCACAAGTATATAAGAAAAATGTTATATCTAAATGAATTGCAGACAAAAGGGTTGAATGGCACTGTTAAGTTAGTAAGATGCTTATTTGCTTTCAGATTTTCATTTGGAAAATTATCTGAAGTTGTCAAATCAAGTCTGCGAGGATTACTTGTTTAGTATAAAGGGCCTTGGAATTTGCAGCACAACATTTTCAAGACGGGATTCAAAAGCTGCTAAAAGGTAGCGAGTGGATAATCACTTCAGATGGTAAAATGGATGGACACGGTAGACAAAAGCCAAGGGTTGGTCAGGGAAATCTTCACATAGTTGAATAAAACTAAGCATGTCGAGGAATTATGATACAGGTGGATTGGTTCAACTTGATAATGAACACGATTGATGATTGATCTATAAAAGCATGCGAGAATTGGCAGACATTCAAGACTTCTTCAAGAAGCATGACGAGGCGTCTTCTGAAATGAGACTGGCTTGGTGATGCATTAGTGTCTTAAGAATCTAGCTTACCCATGTTAGTAGGGGAACAGAGGGAGAGCTTGACAAGTCTTGGGTCAGATAAACTCTCAAACGCTTTTCACTGGGTGAGATTTCGCTCACCGGTACTTCAGCACGAAGCAGCTGCTGTGCCCGCCATATCGCAACCTCACGACTGGCAATTAGGGGCGGATCGTAAGTCAGTGGTGGGGTGTCTTTCCGTTCAGGTTGTCCTAATTTATATCTCTCACTAGTTGAACCAGCGGATGGATCTCCAAAACTTTGCCAAGAGGTGGAGCTGACGAGACCAGTTGAGGTGGTGCTGAGTGAATGGTACGGCTTGAAGGAGTGTCTTTCTGTTTCAGGCTTTGGAAAAACCTCAACTTCAGAACCTTGTTGAAAAGGCGAGAACCTCTTGGTTGTTGAAGTGAAGGTGTACTCCTTCCTGCTGAAGACACTTTCAGACAGTGGGTGTTTTTTAGCTTCAGGATTAACTGGTGTAGGATTGGTGGGATCTTTTGGATTTGGAGGAGGATTATCCACATCTGGGTGGGGATTTCCAGGGTGGGGATTTCCAGGGCGAGGATTGATCTTAAGATTTCCAGGGTGTGGATTTCCAGGATTAGGACCAATCTTCGGGTTTCCAGGGTGTGGATTTCCAGGGTGCGGATTTCCTAGATTAGGACCGATCTTCGGGTTTCCAGGGTGTGGATTTCCGGGGTGCGGATTTCCTGGATTAGGATTGATCTTCGGGTTTTCAGGGTGTGGATTTCCAGGGTGCGGATTTCCAGGATTAGGATTGATCTTCGGGTTTTCAGGGTGTGGATTTCCAGGGTGCGGATTGATCTTCGGGTTTTCAGGGTGTGGATTTCCAGGGTGTGGATTTCCAGGGTGTGGATTTCCTTGATTAGGACTAATCTTGGGGTTTCCAGGGTGTGGATTTCCAGGGTGCGGATTTCCCTGATTAGGACTAATCTTCGGGTTTCCAGGGTGTGGATTTCCAGGGTGCGGGTTTCCAGGTTTTGTTGGTTGATCCTTAACTCTATCTTTTAGATCAAACTGCTGATTTCCAAATTCAAGATTAAAACTTCTTGGGTCTTCAGGTTCAGGATTTGGCTGTTTGTAACTTCCACTTTCTAAGTCCTGAACTGCAGAAGGAGTAATGGGGTCATCCGAGACCCCACATGGTTCTGTTGGGTTTTGATTCAGCCGAGTGTCCTCTGTTGCAGTCTTTTCAGTAGGAGCCCACTGATCAACTTCTAGCTCTTGCTTGTCAAGTTCTTTAACCTTTGACCCCGATGGTAACTCTCCACTATGGAAGGACTTGACTTGTTCAACTTCAGAAGCTTTTTCCGGCTCCTACAACAGAAAGTTAGGTTTAAAAGTGATAAATGATTGCATTTTGTTTAAAATTAAGTTTGCTTTTTTTAATGTTAATATTGTTACAACTAAGCCTGATTAATGTAGCATGATTAGACTTTCACAACATGCAATGTGAATTTGAATAAGCATTGAATGACATGCAATAAGCATCAAATGGAAAAACATGCTGGGGGATGTATGGTGTGAATTGACATGCAATCATGCTCGACTTCTGTGCAAAATTCTACAACTACTAATATAGGTTCATTATTAAAAACCACTACACACTTTATTAAGCTTACACAAACCTTGACAACTTCATGAATGTGGCTCTTCACATGACTTGAATAAGTCACTACTAACCGTTATATAAATTCCTTTTAATTTATTATACCACTTTGCCAAATAACACATTAGCTGCTCCACAGAAGATGGATTATACAGTTTAATTTAACTATGGCATGACAATTCACCCAGGAATCAACTGCAGGGAAAAAATTGCTTCACAATGGTAAAACTCATTTTGCTTGTACAACAGCAAACTATAAATTAAACTAAAATCTGTAGTTTAACAATTTACCTGTTTAGATGTACCGATAATATAACACGATATATACACCTGTGGTTAGAAACTGACCGGTTCTTTTCAGAACCACACATCTTCCAAAAGACAGTTTCTGAATGCATGGTGTAACGTAATTTTTTCAACAACAACAAATAACAAATTTCAGGTGCTAGAAGCAAAATAACAAAAAGAATGAAAACAGAAAGAATAGTGGCAAAAGAAAAGTGTGAAATAGGAAAATTCGAGCATTCAAATAAAAAAAAACGCAACAAGGAAATCCAAAACCAAGCAAAGGAGGCAATATTATGCAGCCGTAATCTCAAAGTTATGATTTACGATTCAATGATTTCAACGTGTAACTATCACCTTGGAAACCAACAATAATGTTGGTTTCCAAGGAAATGGATAATATTCCAAATTATGCCAACAGCAAATGAAAGGGAAACTTGTGATTTTACCGACGGAAATTCAGAAGAGGCTGCAACCAAGTAGAGGAAACGCATTAAGTCTAGGTGATTAACTGAAATCTACAAGAACTCACCAAATAGAAACAGCAGTACAGCAAACTGGTCTTAATGACCGAGTAAAGAAACTGCAGTCCCAAGTTAGCAGCAGATATGCATGTGCTTGACACTCAGACTGCATGTGGTTTACTATGTGATTGTATTTGGACATCTTGGTAATGAAGAACGAGTGAGAAAATGTGAATGATTGAAATGTGTTTTGTTGATGCATGTATTTCAAGAATAAATTAAAAGCCCTTGTTTCAATTATATAGACCGTATCGAATAGCCGCCATTTCGTGGGGCAACTTTTGTTACTTAAACCGTTCAACAATGGAAGCACAATATGTGCAACCATGCATGTCCCCAAGAAACAAAGAAACTGCCCTATGAAATGGCGGCTATTCGATACGGTCTGCAGGAAAGAATGAAACACGAAGATGTGATGCTCTTTTGTCTTCTAAAACAGTGCTCTTTTTTTTCTGTGTGTTAATGCCAAGTTTGAATGTACTGCATTTTATATCAATGTACATTCAAATCCTGAACGGAAAAGCTAGGAAAATCCCCAAATTTCCAATTTCAAAGACATTTTAACAGACAGAATATGGAATTATAAACTCCATTGATGATAGACAGCATCAGTATTAAAAATTTGCCTCAACTGTGAAAGGAGAGCAAGTGCCTAATATCAAAGATTATCCTTTGCTGTGAGATTTCAAATAAAAGACAAAAACTGTACTAGCGTGGGAGATGAAAGAGCTAGTACTAGTGATGGCTTAAGTTTGGCAGACATGAGGCTGAAATTCAGTGACAAGAATTTTTGCACAGCATAAAAATGTGCCAGGAAACTGGTCCGACTGACTTTACAGTCTTATATTTTATTGGCTATTCCTAAGAAAAGGTAATAGGTATCTTACATTGTGAAAATTGCCAGCCGAGTCAATGCTGTCCACTCTGAGATTGACACGAGCAACCAACTCACGATAACGTTTGTTGAGCTGATTTAAGTCCCCACGGACCAGCTCTGTGCCAACTTTGTAGGTTTCTTTCTTAAGAATGGTGCGAGGTTGGCTGCCTCGAATCTTACTTGCGTAGGATTCAACCATGGAATCATAAGACTGGGGGAAAAAAGCAGAAACCAAAAATTAGCATGCGAATTGTTACATTTGTGAAAGCATAATAGGGAATTTCGTATAAGCAAATTCTATGCATAATTTATTAACAAAAGGTTGATCTTAATGACCACAAAGCTAGTCCTACCTAGCAACAACTAATGTATGCAAAATGAATTACAACAATAGAAATCAAATTTAAAGTAACGGTTGAATAAAATAGCTCATCACTAGGCAATGTCACAAGAAACATCCATGGATTTGGATACATTATGAGAACGGCCTATTTCTTGGTGAAATCCTTTTGGAAGAGATTCAAGTTTAAAAGGCTCACTACTACAGATCATTCTTGGGTCTAAAACCGGACAAATGATTTGTGATACATTTTATGATTTGAGGATGAACATTTCCTTACCCGTGCTTGGCCACTAAATGCTTCCCCTTGCCCATTTGCCTCCATCATGTGATGTTGTCGCCTAGCAACCTGTGTATTAAATTCTCGCGCAGTGTTGAGCTGCTGTTCCAAGTTGAGGGCACCTTTTGCAACATGCTCAAACTCCATGAGTGTGACCTCTGCCTGCGAGATCCAGTTACTTTCACGGGTTAGCAGAGCGTTGAACTCTTGCAGAAGGTCACTTGATTTGTTTAGCTTCTTTAATCTGTCCAAAAAAGCAAACAATTCAATTTTTATTTGAAATATTTCTTTCTAATTTGAAATATTTCTATCTAATATTTCTATTAGAAATTATCCCCACTTCAAGTTAAAATTCGCTCATTTTCCTGTACTTTTGAGAAAGGCCAAAACCACATTAAAAGTTGCCAATCTTGAAAGGAGATTTAAACACACGGTTCAAAGGCACTAAGCATTTCAGCAGACCAAAACCCACACTCAACAGAAAACAGGTTATAAAGTTCGATCATTAATATTAACAAATATTCCAGTGCTTTGCTAAATTACACAAGCACAGAAAATTGCTTTTGGACTGTGTGACTTAAAATGTCACCTCTTTGTAAAATCATTTCTAACTGCTGTTCACTGAGCACTTTGTTTACTACTCTTGTTTAATGTACAAGGACAAGATTCTGCATTTGAGTTCTCACCGTTCATGCGTCTGCGTGCACACATTTTCCCATCTTCTTATAATATGATGCACTTCACTCTCCAATCTCTGAACATCCTGATGAGTGGGTGTGGTCGTAGACAGGCTACGCACATGAACCATCTCATCATTTAGTTTATCAACAACAGGCTGGAATGGTGGAAGTGTTCTCTGTAAACCCTGATAAGACAAGAATGAAGAGACAACAAATCAGATTCATTAGTTACATGAGAAAAGACCAGTAGGCTAATCTCCCATAAATGAACTTTAAATTAATCTGAAACCACTGGCAAGTTGTTCTAAAAATGCTAACTTAAATTCTCAGAGTTTTAGGAAATACCATGTCAATACTTAAGTTTATATTATACAAAATCCCAAAGCCCAAATAATCTGCAAAATTCTTGTTAACCCATTAGCAACTGTATTATATTGTAATGAAGATTTATTCAATGCATACAGTGCTGGGGCGGTTCTGCAGCCGATTTCACAAATCCTTACGCACTGCATAAGCCCGCTTGTGCAATTTTTATATTGTATAAGCTGCGCAACATTCCGGTGATAATTTCACGCAAGCTATGGGGCTTATGCCATTTTAAAAAGTTGCGCAAGCTATGCCATTTTTCGTGAAATTAGCTGCTGGACAGTTCTGGGGCAGTACAGTGATTTAAGGGTTAAATGTAGTCAATAAGACAGATCATGTACAGATCATGGAAACCAACTTAATTTATTAGTCGACCCCGAACCATGAATAAACCTAGCTTACCTGTAGTTTATCCCAATGGTCTTGATGCTTATCCATTTCACCTGGCATCCTGCCATGTAAGGTAAGAACCTTTTCACAACTGGTAACCACGTCTCGAGCTCTGTGCAGTGTGTGCACGATATCAGTTACCAGTGCAACTCTGTAAGGAATAAACAAGGTGTAAATAGGATATAGATAAAATTATTTCCATAAATGTACAAATTCAATTAAGAAAATGCAGTTAAATTACTTCAAATAATCCTTTTAAAACTTTTTTTTTATTACAGTAACTCACCTCTCGGAGCAAGCATTGGAATGTCGCACAAGACCGTCCCATTTCTCGTTAAGAATCTGAAACATTTCAGCCAATTTGGGAAATTGCCCTGGGCAATTATCAAGGATTTGGGAAGCAGCATCATTAATCTTATCATAGATCGGCTGTAGTCCAGCAAGATCCTGATGGAATGTCTGTGAAGAAAAAAACACAAAAGATGAGATTGGTTCTTTATAAACTGGTCTGGTGAATTTGGCTTGTGTCAACACTGTTCAAACACTTCACCTAAAAGTCACTGGAGTGATTAACACTTTAAATTGTTTACATTTATGTAAACTTAAGACAAAGATTATAATAGAACAAGCTACAAAAATAGGGGTGTTATGGCCGAGCGGTCTAGTGCGTCGAACTTAAGTTCCTGTGCTAGTACTAGAATGTAGGTTCGATTCCTGGCCGTGATGGGTTGTGGCACCTGTGCCCTTGAGCAAGGCACTCAACCACACTTGCTCCCATTCCTGTAATAGACCGATCCAGTAAGCTCCGCCCATTTAGAAATTGCCTAGCAACATGCTACACGTGCCATGCACGTGTGCAGTAGAGTCCCGTGGCCGCGCCGTGCGTCAGCGTCCGCGCCCTGGTCAGCGCGTATTGAATCACGCACACGCACACAGAAACTGCACGCAAAATGTGCACTTAGGTATCTGTTCGTATGCGTGCATGTACAACACGCCTGCAATACGCGCGCCATCGAACAAAAACATCTGGACACACATCTAGAACGAAGTGAATACAAAACTTAGCAAAACGACAAGCTAATTTTGGTAAGTTTTTCACGTTTACAGAAAAACAGGATAGTCTTATACAATCCGTTTTAAACCCGCTAGCCTCCTCTGCGCTGATAAAAATGATGTTTATGGCGTTTTTGCATCACTCGTGCTGCATTTGCCGTAGCTCTGTGCACAACATTTTGAGGACTCAGGTAACCAAACATTTTGGTTACCTGAACCTAAGGCTGTGATTGGTCAATTCCAAAATGGGCGGAGCTTACTGGATCTATTGGTGGTCCCTCCGCTGTTGGATGTGGTATATAAATAAATAGACTTAAACGTGTATTTTGAAAAAATGTTACAACGCTTACCTGAAAATCACTGTTGAGTGTCTTAGCCTCTTCCAATGTATGTGGCAAGGGAGTTTCAACTCGTGAATGAAGCCGTCCTTCATCATCATACAATCGCTTGATGAAAGCATCCATATCAAACATGAGTTGTTCTATGACTTGCATATCTTCAGATGAAACTGCAAAATAATACAATGAACGGTAGAAGTATTTGACAATAGCCAAATTTGACTAAAATTGAAATATTTGATACACTAAGATTTTAAATGAATATATAACATGTTTTAAACTAAATTTATGGAATAAGACTGCACACAATTCATGATGAAAATACAATAAAAAGAGGTCAGTGGGACTTGGCAGATTACCCCGTTATAACATGAACCTTGTATTTTCAGGAATGAAAATAATGACGAAACAATGGAATTAGGATAACAAATTGTCCTTGTTATAAAAGCATACTGTTGCATTCACGGTGCTCCTATTAACAAGGACTGACTGTATATTAATTGTGTGCAAAACATTGAGTCACAATCTTACCCTGTGAAGAGCTGTTAATTTCATCGATGGCGCGATTGCAATGTTCAACTTCTTGGGCCAACTGTCTTAATGCAAGTTGCTCCTTTGCCCTTTGATCTCTTGCTGCCTCTACCACATGAGGGCGCTGTTCTCTCACCAAATGCTGCTGGTCGTCAACTTGCGTGAATTGCATTGAAGCCTGCTCAGATGTTACATGCTGGTGTCTTGATTCTTGCAAGTGTTGCTGCCGTGTCTCTTTGTGTTGTCTGACGTCAATGTCTGACTTTCTCGGAGTGTAACTGACGTCTTGATTTGTGGAATGGAGCGGTTCAGTGGCGTCTTTCAACTCATGAAGCCGATGTTCAATGCTGCTCGGTGTGGATGCATGGATCTGTTGTGGCTGTAGTACAGGTTGTCTTTGTTCTTGGTGCAGTTCTGTGGCTGAGAGCGGTTCTTCAAAGACTTGACTACCGATTGTTGGCGTCACCACATCTTTCTTGAATCGTTTAGCTGCTATGTGTTCCACATTCTCCCTTTCTGCTTGTTCAGCTTGCTGAGCGACAGTCCTCTCAAAGTCAAGTCTCTCCCAAGCCATTTGCTCAACTAACCTTCTCTCTTCCTCTTCCCGTCTCTGTAAGGCGGCTTGTTCGGCTAGGTGCTTCTCATAAGCAATTTGTTCAGCCTCTTGCCTCTCAGCTAACTCCGCCTGCTGCTGTCTTTCCAGTCTCATCATCTCGGATCTTTGATGATCTTGCATGATCCTTATTTCTTCATTTCTCTCCATCTCCAGACGTTCTCGTCGTCGATGTTCTTCTTGCATCATTCTCCGTTCCATGTCCACCTCTGCTACTTGTTGCTGTTCATATCGTCTTCGTTCATCTTCCATTCTCATCTGTTCCGTGTTCTCCTGGAACTGATGCAACATGGCTTGGCGTCTTGACTGAGGAAATGTTCCCGTTTTCTCCATAACGGGTCCAGGGGTTCGGCTTTCTGGACCCAGTGTATGTTGCTTCAGGGTGACAGTCCGGTGTGTATGAATCTCTGGATTCATGGTCCTTTCAGCCGTAGCTCTCTCATCAGGGATAACTTCCTGCGTTAGTATCCGCCTCTTCGTGACTGTGCGATGAATTTCTCCATCTGGTAACTCCTCTGTGATTTCTTCTATTATGACCATCTGGCCATCTTCCGTCGTTTCTTTGCGTGAAGTTACAGTGCGACGTGATGATGAAGAGGTTCTTGATTTTGTCTCCTGTTGAATCTGTTGTTGCTGGGGTACAAGTTCCGTTTGCTGGACTGCCGTCCGTCCAACCGATTCAAGACTTGAGGCCAACTGTCTCTGACTTTGTGTCTGTTTATAACTCTGCATCCAAACTTGCAGTTGTGCATGGGATTTATTCCACAAACCCACCAATTGTTGAAATTGCGCTTCCAATCTGTCAAAAACAAAAGGTTATCTTTAGATTAAATCTTAGTACATCACATTTTCACTAGTGCATTAGGTAATTTTAATCATCCAACGAGAACATTTCGAGTGTGTAATACATTGGACTATCAACATAATTTTTTCAAGGTCTGTGATGTAATTGAATCCAGACCAGAGAACTGATTCAGGTGACCTGGGATCTATTTAGGACGAGTTCAATGTGTCCTAATTCCCATACCAAGATATAAAGAGTGACCTTTCCTAGGACGAGTCTTAGCTCTTTGTGAAATTTGCCCATGGTCATGTATTTAAATCAAGTAACGGGTCTCGCCAGTTAGTACAAATTATCAACTAGCCATTGAGACCTGGGATCGAAGTACATGTTTCTCATATGAGTGACACACAGTATAGAAGAGTTAAAACAAAACAAAATCTGTGTCAATGCAGCATGCCAATGTATTGCTCCTGCACCAAGAATTTTAGCCTATAATTATAAGGTCCTAACTAAAATCCTCAAAAAAGTTTGGAAACTCAAGTTTGACTGACGATTTCTCCTTTGTTACTAAATCATTTTCTTTGAATATGGTATAATTGGAAAGCCCTGTTATTCCTCTTTACAGTGAAGTGTCATTTGTTATGATTAAGCAATTGGGGAATGTGCAGCACAGCTGAATATGGGGGTGGGTGTAAAGTGAAATGTTACAAAATGCATTTCTATTGTCAAAAAGTGTATTGACACATTGCCATCTCTGAGCAAAAGGTGGTATGCACTGTATGACACTATGCAGTTCTTTTAGGAGTTTAGATCAAACTTACTGCGAGGCATAATCCATAGCTTCAGTATTTGGTGGTGGGATGATAAAGCACATCCCGGGTACATTCCCTTCAAGGCCGCCTCTGTTTACAACTTTCCACTTCATCCTGTTGGTGTTGTCTAGCAAAAGGTACTTCTCACCTCGAACAACATTCATCTGTTAATAGATAAGATATGGACAAAATTGGGGAAAAATACAATGTATGTTTTGAAGAGCAATACAAAACATTCATGACTTAATTCTTGTTTTTAAAAATGATTTATGGCTTGTTGCTAGACTGATAAAACTTTAGATTCAATCTCACTGAAAGTTGAATACTCACATCAATACCAGGATAATCACACACTGCAACGATTGGGACCGGTTCCGTAAGAGGCTGGCGCCTTTTCTTTAAATGCACAATGTGAGTGCTTCTTTGGACAAGGTCCCGCACAAGTAACTGGTACTCTTCCATCCTCTTTTTCATTGTCTGTTAAAACAAAAGAACACAATCTTTCTTTAATATAACCACAAAATTAAAATATATTCTGCCGTGTTCATTGGACCAGTTAAAGGCACAGGCTCGCCAGCAATGCGCACCCGCCAAATTCGTGCTCGAAACACGCAGCTCCATGCCTTTGCTATGGAGCTGCGTATTGCGTGGCACACATTTGGCGGGCGCGCATTGCTGGCGAGCCTGTGCCTTTAATGCGACTTCCGAGTAATAAAAACTTATCAAAGATTACAGAAATTTAGTAGGTTTACAGTTTAATAAAGACTCGCATAAATATCTTCTTTTTAAGTAACAAATTTCACTTTTAAGACAAGACAAACAACTCACAATCATATCTTGCAGCACCTGTTGCGCCTCTACGGGCGACATATTTTTCCTATCAAATCTAGAACCAAGAACGTCTTGATTTCGGAGCATCCACTGTTCACATTCTTTTGCATCGTAGAAATACTGTAGAGAAAACAAATGAAAATTACTTGTGCAAGATACACTACAGAAAGTGCAAGACTTTGCATTGAAATATTTCATTTGCTTTTTAAAATATAACCGGAATTTCATTTTGTTTTTACAAATGTACTTTTCTTAAAAGATTACTTCTGCAATTTACCACAAATTAAAACTTTATGAGTAACTCCGATGTACGGTCAAAATAAACTCCTCAAAAAGTTTGGAAAGTCAAGTTTGACTGACGATTTATCTCTTGTTGCAAAATAATTTGCAAAAAGTGCATTGACACATTCCCATCCTCCAAGCAAAAAGGGAATGCACTGCATGACAATAGCAGTGAATTTTGTGACATTTCACTTTCCACCCACCCCTGTATTCCGCTATACTGCACATCCCCCAATTGATTAATCATAACAAATGACACATCACTGTAAAGAGGAATAACTGGGCTTTCCAATGAAACCAAATTCAAGGGAAATGATTTAGTAACGAGAGAGAAATCATCAGTCAAACTTGACTTTCCGAACTTTTTTTGAGGAGTTTATGTTATTAAGAATCATAATTTTACTATACATTTTAAAAAGTTAAAAACTACATAAACTAGATATAGTAGGGTACGTAGAATTAACGTTTGATTTGTCTCTCTTCAAAATTCGTTGATATTGTTAGCATACATCTAATATCTTGGTCATTATTTATATTTTTTATAATGACTATATAAACCACACCCAAGATTCGTGACAGATGAAGATGAATTGACCTCAATGTTTTGTTCCAAATATGGAAATAAATTTACATTTTTAGGATGATAGTCTTTTGATCCGAGAAAATATTTCACTGAAATTACAGCAGAAATCTTAGGTTTAAGGTCAATTCATGATGTGGATTAGTAAGTCACTATGAATGGGAAAAAAATGGTCTGCTGTATATAAACTGAAAAAAACATCTAATTACATATAGACATGCCTTCACCATAACAAAAATACGCACAATGATCCGAGTACAAGAACGCAACAAAATTAAGCAACAACTACCAAAGAAGACCGTAACATGAACAGCATTTTACAGGAACCACTTACCATGCAAGACAACATGATGGACATTCGGGATAACCGCAACAGTGAGACGGGTGGGTACGTTTGAGTGCCGGGGGGTCCACGAATACCACGTTTACAGAACGATACGCATAGAGAGGCAGAACGTAGGATGGGTAAACTAATAAACTGACGTCCTACCATTTCGCATGCAGAGCTTTATAGTTCAGACATAGCAGAGGAAGCTTGCGCATTTAACCAATGTTTACTTGGTTGCACAATCAAGGTGAACGAATATCGACCGAGAGTACATGCAACATTACGATCAGTAACCTCACGCAATAAAGTACCCACAACATTGCAAGTTGTCAATTTGTTTTAAAACATGCAGGGTGCGGGCTTGTCGTCAACATGCAATAAATGTGCAACTAACGAACACCAACAGACATTTTCTTTCATTCACAAAAAACTAAGATTGAAGGGTTTCATGCAGACATGCAGGAGTTTACCTAAACAAAAGAAAACATCTTTGGCTTGCTGAAGTAGAATTTGTTTTGAAACCTTCAAATAAAAGGTCACATCTTTCCTCTTCCGAGACAACCTCATGAAATGATTTTGTTACTTTCAGTGGTCTCAATTTTAGAGGGGTTTAATTAATTTAAAGAGCAGTGGATGAAGGAATACAATTTGTAAATCTGTTTTAGCGTCCACAGAAACCAGATTGTGATGAAATGACTCCAAGTTAAGATGTGAAATGATCGATTAACTGAGCACGATGTTTGACTTCACATTAGGTATCTTTGTGTTGTAGGTAAAATGTAGTTTAGATATCAATGTTAACGAGCTATAATCTAAATTTGTAAACATTTTCCTCTGGTCAAATCTGTATGACGACTTATGACTGAGCAAATTTAGCAACATGGTATTGAATTACGGCTGGTACCAATCCTAGCTCGTTTATAAATTATTATTAATTAGGGTTTGTTTTGGCCCACCTGACGTAACTTGGTTATAGTACCGTGTACTCAGTGCTTTCCCAAGACACTTATTGGCAAGAAAGAGTTTTATTTTGTGCCATAACAGACAGTAACATTGGACACAAAAGCTAGTATGCATGCACTAAACCACAGGGTATAATTTAAGTTAACAGGTTATTAGGTCTTTGCTGGGTCATGGGTATATATATTTTGCAGTATTAGTGAGTCATTGTGCAACTAAAAATATCATTTTAAAAATATAAAATGGTACAAAGGAGTGGTCAGGTGAAAACTGCACAAGGCTAATTCTCATGTTCAAAGAAACACTAACAGGTGTATGAAATTAGATAAATCCGAGTATATTTCAAGGACTATTTCTCTGCTATTACAAGTTCCTGTAATACCAAGTCTGTTTGGTCTTGGGCTTTTAACCTTCAGTGTCACCTTTAATATCAAGGCACTTCCATCTCTTTGAGGAGTCCTTTCCCATTTTCCTTCAAGATTTCTTGCCACTGGTCTACATGTACAGTCTTGTGATTCTTATGTCACTTACTGCCTATAAGACTAAGCATTACTTATTTCAGATTTTCACTTATGTATTTAAGACCCATCTGGAAATTGGATAAACATCTTCTACAAAGTGACCACGAAATGTTTTCACCTACTTGACATGGGTTTTGCAAATGTATTATTGATTGTAATTACAGATACAACTCAGATAATGGAGTTTAGGGCGTCTATGAAATGGTTGCTCATGTCCGAGACGGTCATTTTTAAACTTTATTGTTTTGGTTAATGAATGGCACAAAGCTTGCCAGATCAACGAGTGAGGGACTGAAAGTAAAGCTTTAGAAAAACTGGTATTTTTAGGAATATTATTTCTGTCACATGAAGGAGATTAAAATGGGAAGAAAATGGATCCAGATGTAAGCAAATGTTGATTGTTTGAGAATTGGTGAACAATATTCAGCTAAAATTGTTTATTGTATATAATGTGCATATCAACAAAGTACTGAACATGCAGAGACTAAAACAGAAAAGATACAGGGTGACTCTCAAAAAAATATTGTCATGGGCAGCATTTTTGGGTCACCTTGTATTTCACTTTGTTTTAGATCACAAATGGACACCTGGAGCTTTATCCATAATACTCCCAACCCCTGCTATGTGTGAATGAATGAGGCATACAATGTGAGATTGAGCCGACTTGGGTGTGGATTGGTGAATTGAGAATGGTTATATTTACCTGGAAGTACTCTGCAGCATACTTGAGGTGTGTTTCCAACGAGTTGGCGAGTTGGGTTAGGGTGTTCCACTGAGACTGCATAGCCGACAGATGGTCCTGGGAAAGAATCAAGTAACCAAGTTAAAACGTTATCCTTTGTTAATGGGTCTACACTAAAACCAGTGAGCTGCTGTGGACGAGTGGTTTGGGTCACTGGCTCGCAACTTGGGGTTGCAGGTTTGATACCTGGCCGTGGTACATGAGCCCTTGATCAAGGCACTTAAACACACTTGCTCCATCCTTCATAAGGGATGTAAAGCCATTGGTCCAGTGTGATGTGTAACGTACTTAAAAGATCCCAGAGCACACCCTCGTGAAGAATAAGGGGATTTCCCAGTGTCTGTGGCTGTCGGCTGCCACCCACCTATGTATCTCGATGTTTAGGTTGAAGACACAGCTTCATAAAACCCATTTCAATGTGCAGTGCACGTAAACATATATGTAATAATTAGTTATATAATCTACAATTCTTAGCAGTACTTACAGTAATGCATGGCTTGGCAGGGTGGTTGTCGGCCAGCAGTCGTTCACCATGATTCTGAATGGTAGTAAACTGACGCTCACGGCCTTGGATCTCACGCATCAACATCTGATGAAAGATAAGATTGTCTATTAGTACACAGGCTCAAGAAGTTACATGGAGATTGGTTACTGAAGGTCAAGTCTGTGTTGTTTTGGAAGTCAAATAAAGCCACGTCACAATGCATTAAACGCATGTTGCGCCTTTTTAAATGCAGATGCACAGCAAAATACCAATGAGATGCCTTAATTTTGACTCCCAAAATGATGGTCTGCACACATGTAGGGTGGTCTGCAAAAGCCCAATAGGCATCTCAGTTAAAACTAGTTACAGCACAAACCTTATAGTGCTTCTCGAGTTCAGCAATGTTGAGATTCTTAGCACTCCAGTCTCGACTGGCGTGTTCATCTTCCACTTGGTTCATCCACATCATTTCCTTGGTTGCTAGTTGGACAAACTCCAGAAGGATCTCAATGTCACGAGCTCGCTTTACTGCCATGTCCTGATAGAGTACAGAAATAAAATAGTCTTATGCTTGAAATCTTTCAGAACTTTAACCCATTTTGTTGTCAAAATTTAATTCATTTATTAAAGGGATATTCACACAACCGTTCATGACCGAGTCAACTTTGAAATTTGCATTCACACATGACAATCCATATCTATTGTCCTGACCGAAACAGGCACATTTCGAGTCTAAAATCAGTTTTAGTCGTGACTCGGCCACTTATAAAATGCGTTGACACAAGTTTGCGTTCAGTCACAACTGATCATGACTAAAGGCTTATGCATGAACACATCCCAACACTGTTGGCACAGTGTTTTCCCAAAATACCATGATTAGAATTTCATGTCCCCGAGATGCATAGGCAGTGTAACAATTTCTCTTGAGATGAATTTTGAATATTTAGTAATTGTGAAGAGAATGGATATTTGTGGGTTGTTATGGCCGAGCGGTCTAGTGGGTCGAACTTAAGTTCCTGTGCTAGTACTAGAATGTAGGTTCGATTCCTGGCCGTGACACCTGTGCCCTTGAGCAAGGCACTCAACCACACTTGCTCCCATTCCTGTAATTGGCGGTCCCTCCGCTGTTGGATGTGGTATATAAATAAATATTGGCCACTCACCAGGAGCTGTTTGTAAGCTTCTTCCAGAATGGCGATTTGGTCCTGGTTTCGCTGCAGTTCTTCACCAGTCATGTTTACCTGTCAATGTTTAAAGCATTCCACTCAGTCAACCAGTTAATAATAATAATGAATATTTGTAATGCGCCGGTATCCATCAGAAAGATGCTCAGGCGCAGATAATTAATGTTAATATACAGTCATTAACAATGATTCATAATTTGGTTCATACTTGTGTGAGAGTCAGAACACTCCACCTCCTAAATTTTAAAACACCCCTCCTTTGTGTTAATGGTAACGCCACCTCCCCCAAACGATAACCCCATAGAGTAATAAATTGCAATAGTAATAAATGTTCCCCAACTGCCATTTTCCAACTTTTGCTAAGGTGATACAGAACAGTTTTGGCAGAGAAAATATGCCAACAAACGCAAAGAAATCTTCTGCAAACACATATCGACCACATGGCCAGGCTTGCTTAAGTTTCATTTCAATAGCAATTAGGCACCATACCCGGATGTTGCGTTCGTTGCATAAGTTTGTGGTATTTGGGACAGTCAAGACAACCAATTGATGACATGTAAGTTAACGTACCAGTACACTGCGACACTTGGAAATGTTGCGTTCATACTCCCGGATCACGTGCAGCTCCGACTTGCTTTGCTGCAAGGCCTTCTGTACTTTCTCCAAATCATCGCCGTAGCTGGCAACTTTCAGAGAGGACTGGAAATAAAAAATAAAGGCAATAAGATGTAAAACTTCCTGCAAAATCAAGAGTTATTTAGAGGTCCACATTACAAGCTTGGTCTTGAATTTAATCTCGCTGTTTAGTAATGTTGTAAAAGATATGGTAAACATGTGCACTATATAAAAACCACCGTTGTTTAATACAAAAACAATGGTAATTGACCAAGTCTTGACTGCCATTTTAAACTACTCTGTATTAAACAAATCACGAACCTCCTTGTTCTTAACCCATTTGTAGCAGTCCCTGATGAACTGGTCCACGTTTCCTTCCACAAAGCGACGCTCGGTGCGCATTTCAACACGGCGTTCCAGCTTGACTGCGTCACCCTGCACCGTAGTGCGAGTCGTCACTTTCTGGGTTGTACCGGCGATCTGGAAGTTACGCAGCGTCGCAAGACGTTGCTGCAGTGCATCCAGTCTATGGAAACATTGACAAAAGAAATAATTTTCAACTCAAATGACACTTTTGCAAGGAAGTGTTGAATGACACTTTTGCAAGGAAGTGTTGATGCTATAAACAACTCTTTAGAACAGCAAAATATCTTAAATTTACCCCAAGTTTTCTGATCCCTAAAGGCATTATTCAGTAGGGTGTAAAATTGAAATGAAACAGATTCAACCTACTTTAGATGGAAAGTATAACAAAGCACGAGATAATACATAAAGACATCCACACTTGAATTTTACTAACTTTCTGGCCAGCTCAACTCCACTTGGGTGGTTGTTGGTTCTCAGTTGGCCCACCTCACGAAGAAGTATGGCAATGTTCTTGTCACAAGTCTGAAAAACAAAGTACGCACAAGAACATTATTTGTAAAAATGTAAATTCACCCTCTCCCCTCCCCTAACAAAAAATGTCCATTAGAAGTAGAACACATGCAGCTTTGTTGAAAGAGTTGAGACTTTCACATTAACTTAGGCCCATTGGCCTCTTGCCCTGCTGAGTTGACCCTCCAAGATATATGATTTCTAAGTCCAACTTGGCCACCATGTCCTATCCTGGCCAGTGTCTTTTGAAATTCTAACAAAATCCAAGCCAGACTGACCTTCCTCGTAATTTCCAAATGTCCAAACCAGGCTGTTCTTAAGTTTAACTCTGAATCGTGAATGGAATCTTACCTTTGAAGCTGATTCAATGTCGTCGATGGTACTGCGTACATCAGCAGCAGTCATCTTATCAGCTTTACCCTCTGCATCATGAATTCTAGTCTGAATCGTGTCGAGATCAGCGGACACCATGGGGATCTGCCGGCTTATTTTGTCGGCAAGGGCATCCTGCTGTTCCATTCTGTCATGGAGAGAGGGAAAACAAACTGGCATGTTAGGCGAATCAAAAGGGATATCAAACATTCAATTAAAACTTCCAGCAACCAAACGTTCTGGTTTTCAAAACCTCCAGAAAACAATTGTTCAACCTCCCCAATTCAGACACCAAAAACTTCCCAGCATAGTTTCTTAGCTAATATTCTAAGAAAATTTGAGATGTATTGGGAAATCGACCAAATCACTGGGAAACCTCAAAGAGGACTCGTGTTGAATTCTGGAGTTATTGCCAGCCCATTTGACTCAAAATGCTTCATTACCTTTGTAGTTCCGAGTTGAGGACATGTTCTCTATGCTGTACAGCCAGAGTACAACGATCAAACGCAGACTCCAAGTCACCCATGTTGGGACCAGGTGGGGGACGGTACTGGCCTTTTGACTTGGTGCTCCTCTGTTGTATAAACAGGCAACAAACAAATGTTATCAAAATGACAGAAACACTACTTTCAATGACTGCATAAAGGGTAAGAGTTGACAAGAATGAAGCTGTGACAAGGACTCTGTTTACATTTGGGAAAAAGCTTCGTTTGATGAACATTAATTAATCGATGTTAGTTAATGAAGCATCCCTTTACATCCTATTTAATGAAGATTGAACGAAGAACGATACTGTTTACCTCAAAATGTTAATGAAAATCAATTGAAACTGAGCGACACCATGATGGCCTGGTCACACATGCAAGAACATTGCTGTTATAAGTTCTTCCACAAGTTTCATACCAAAGAATGAACTGTAAAACATTGGACTTTGCAAGATCTGGGATCAATTTCACAAAAGTTAAGACGAGTTCTATGCATCCTAATTCCCATACCAACATCCCAAGATAAAGAGTAACCCTTTCCAAGACGCGTCTTAGTGCTCTGTAAAATTGGTCTTGTATTTAAATCAAGTAACGGGTCTCGCCATGCAGTTAGTACATGTATATTATCAACTAGCCACAGACCTGGGATTGATTTCACAAAAGTTCAATGCGTCCTAATTCCCATACCAACGTCCCAAAATAAGAGTGACCCTTTCTAAGAAGTCTTATCAACCGTTTCATCATTATATTACTGTATGAACAACAATTCAATCTTCATGTTCTGTACTGACCTCTATGTCTCTGTATCTGTTAGCAATGTGCTGCTTTTCAGTCTGTTTGGCGGGGAGTTCCTCAGACTTGAAGCGATTCAACTCAGCTAGTTCTCTCTGATTAAGGGGGAGAAGGTTTTATTATAGTTAAGCAAAAGTGTGCTATTTGCAGAGTGATAATTCTGACAATTTTAGAGAATCAAAGAAATATGGACCGTATCGAATACTGCCATCTTGTAGGGCAGTTTTTTTTCTTTCTGTGAGGATATGCATGGTTGCACATTGTGCTTACATTGTTGACCAATTTAAAGGTCAAACGTTGCCCTACAAGATGGCAGCTATTTGATATGGTCTATAGTGCCATGGGCAATTCTTGGTTACAGTACCAGAAAGAAATGATAAAACAGACTATGGAATTTCAGTGGAGTTATTGGTCTTGATTTGAAGATGAATCCGAGACATTTTGGATTTTTGTTTTTACCTTGATTTCTGCCGTAGATTGGGGAGGTCTACGGTCAGCCAACTTATCAGTCGTTTCCTTCATCCAGTCCATCAAGCGGCCAGCTGGTTCGACGTATGACTCCCACTGGGGATCAGCAGTGCCCTATTAAGCAAAGAAAGAAAAAAACATTCAATTTTTTCACCACAGAAATCTTTGTTTGAGAATTAAGATTTGACACTACAGAGCACTCGACACAACCCAATAGACCGCATCGAATAGCTGCCATCTTGACACTACAGAGCACTCGACACAACCCAATAGACCGCATCGAATAGCTGCCATCTTGACACTACAGAGCACTCGACACAACCCAATAGACCGCATCGAATAGCTGCCATCTTGACACTACAGAGCACTCGACACAACCCAATAGACCGCATCGAATAGCTGCCATCTTGACACTACGGTACAGAGCACTCAACACAACCCAATAGACCGCATCGAATAGCTGCCATCTTGTAGGAGAGTTTCTTTATTCCATGGGGACATGCATGGTTGCACATTTTGTATAAACCAATTTAAATGACAAAGTTGCCCTTCAAGATGGCGGCTATTTAAAACGATCTATTGATTACTGATGTAAATATAAACTAAGTAGATTGAACTTGTGCAAATGTTCATTGCAAAGTATTTTACTTGAGATTTATGACGGATTTGGCTTTGAGCGAAGTGTAAACTAGCCAACCAATAGTTCTCACTGGTAAAAAGTGTATCTTATTGGTAATGTCACAGCTTTTTGGTAATAAGTAAGGTTACTTGTCAAGATCAATAACCAAAGTTATCAATTAGTTGTCACCATTACTGAACACAAGATTTGAAAGAGGATGAGTCAAGCTATGAGTACATGCCTATCAATTGAGGGTGTTTGCAGAAACTTCAATTTCACCGAGTTGAACATGGACAAATTACACGGTGTTTTGGGCGCTTTAAGAAGTAATGGGTTAACCCAATTCATGTAGTGTTAACGCATACAGCCAAAACTCACATTGGTGACACTAGCGGAAGACATAGCGCTGTGAACGTTCTGACTGCTACTCGACTGGATGAGTGTCTCAGAGACCTTTGAAGCCGAGGCAGTGGGAACAGTCTGCCGAGACGACTTCAATGTGGTGGTCATGGTGGATGTCTTGGTTTGCTTCTGGGGGACCGTAGGGAAGACATCGTAGATAGATGAGACGTAAGTCATGATGGAACGTTCGTCGGGATCGGGGACATCCACGTCTAGAAATTGGAAAACAAAATTAATTAACAACAATTCTCAATTATACAAAGTCTGTTTGAAATGGCTCTTAACAGGTTACAAATAGTCCTGGGTTCAAGTCCTGGCTGCATCCACAGTCCGAGTTCTTCACTAACTTTTGTCCGGGCAGCGCGTCCGGACAAAATCAGAAAATTGTGTAAAGTCACCAAACATCCACCGGCCAAGTCGTCATTATTCACTTACCACTTGTATCGATTGTACCGGCAACCTCAGTTGCATGCATCGACAGACTTGCATCCGTTATGAACAGCGCCCTCATGTGGCGAACATTAGTTTGTCACTGTTCACCACACGATGGCACTGCCCATCGCACTTGGACAAAACGGCGACCAGAGCAGAACCATGCACAATACTTGTGCTAGCTGTTTCCACACAAGTACGGTATACTTAACCTCTGTATTCGCCATATTGAAGTATGGTGGAACCACAGGAAGGGCACAATTTTATTTGGGTATAATTTTTTTGCAAAAATGTATTTCTTTCAAAAAACCTGATTTTCTTGAAGGGATTAAGTTATAGAGACAGAATTATCAATAAAATAAACAATTGCAATGTGAAAAACGCAGTTATTTTGCGTTTATTTTGAATTCATAACATCAAAATGTGCTCTCCTGTTGTGCCGGTCATGCTTCAAAATGGCCAATTACATTGTAATATACATTGTATTTATTCACTGAAGCATGCAGAGTGCTGGGGCAGTTCCGGTTTTGGGCGGTTCTGGCCAGTTCCTTTAGGCAGGGAGGTTCATTGACTATTTGGTTAACCAATTAGCAACTGTATTAGGCCTACATTGTACTTTTTCACTGAAAAATCAAATGCAGTGTGCTGGGGTGGTTCCAGGCGGTTTGGGCCAGTACAGTGACTTGAGGGTTATTGTGATGTGTATGAAATATGGTAGCCTGTGATGTACATTAGCAGATAGTCATGTTTAAGGAATTATATAAGCCAATGATCTTGGTCAAAATTTGTGGCGCTGCTTAGCACAAAAATGTGCTTAGCACATAATTTGCTTTGCAAAAATGGATTACAAGCCAACATTTTAAGTGATATGTATTAATATTACATGTAAGTGGTATTGTGCTAGTGTTGAAATGTTGTCTCGTAATCCATTTTTGCAAAAAAAAAAAGATTTTGAGCCAAGCAAAATATTTCATGCTAAGCGAATTTATGAAATTGGCCCCAGGTATTGATTCAGGTTATCTTTTCAGTTACAACGGTTACATTTTCTTTAAGTGATCAAGCCATACAGTCTGGAAAAGGTTTAAACATTATAAAATTTTGTGACTGTAGCTTATTGGAAACATGTTTGCTATGGAGAATCATATCTTAACATTTTGAATGCGCTTAGTTTTGGATTAGAGGCCCATATTCTGAAGGCCGGTTTAAGTTAAACCCAAGTCTAAGTTCGGTTTAAGTCCTGTATAAGTCCAGTCTAAATATGCTATTAAAATGGAGTTTAATATTTCATTTCTCGCAAGTGTATATTCAGACAGACACATTCACTGAACCGCAACTCTACTTCTGAATTTGCGTATTTGCGTGCAAGTCCCTCATGCAATACACAAAAAAGTTGTATGCGGAAACGTCATTCTTTACCCAGTATTTGGCAAAATGCCGGTGCTTGTACTGCAAAACATTGATGCAATTGCTTTGTGAAGATCGTATCCACTTTTTAGTGGGTCAAATTTCTTGTTTTTTATATGAGATGCACTTGTTGAGCACAAGGTCGTTTGTTTCTTGGGTATAATTCTCCTTAATATGCCTTGCCCATTGACACAAACACACGTTGACACCAGTGAGGCTCGAACCAACAACCTCTCAATCATGAGCACAGTGGTGTACCCACTAGACATACTTTACCTTCTGGTTCCAAGAGACTTGTAACTCCCAGGTGCTGCTCAGCAATATTAAACGCATTTCTGAGGTTATCCTTATGCGCCGATGGTTTCAGGCTGTTGAAGTCGACTAGATCAGGTCGATTGCGATGGATGATTGCATTGAAAGCTAAACCATCTCGCCAGCTACGACCGAAGTCAGTAACGTTGACTCCTGGTAAGCCATCTACAGTCTGCTTAGCCCAGTGGAGTAAGGCTTCCTTTGGCTGTAGGTGTTTACCCTCAATCTTGATATCTGCAATCTGGATCACAAAGAGACGGAGAGTTTCAAAATTAACATCTTCAGATTCCACCTATTGCTTGCTTGATCCCCAAACCCTCCAAGTAGTAGCGGCTCAAAGTGAGCAGGGACCAATTTCATAAAGCTGTTTAGCCAAAATAATTGCTTAATCCAAAATTTGTTTGCATTATAAAAATGGGTTTTCATTCTCAATCTATATGATGTGAATTACAATTGACTGGTGTTCTGCTAAGGGAAGACACAAATCTAACCGTCGGTATCAGCGTTTTAATTTTAGCGGTACCACCTGCAAGAGGGGAGAAACCACAACCTTCCTCCCTTCATGCAGGCTGTACCACTAAGAACACAAGTTGACATACAATTTGGACCATTATAAAGCAAACAAATTAAGCAAATTTTTCTGCTAAACAGCTTTATGAAATTGGCCCCAGACTGGCTTGTGAAGTTCAAGAGTTCCTATGAAATGTGCACCATATTTATAGTGCAGTTCCTGTACTAAGTAAAATGGGTTAATCGTATGTTCCAATACACCTCTGCCTCATAGAGGCAGAGGCTCGTCAATCCGCGCGCGAGGCCAAGTTCGTACTACGAAATACGCAGCTCCATAGCAAAGGCATGCGTATTTCGTGGCACGAATTTGGCCTCACGAGCATTGACGAGCCTGTGCCTTTAATTTGTGAAATGCAGTGTCAATTGTTACGACTTTTTAGAAGGCTTTCATTTTGAAAATCTTGATTTTTTTGCTAAGGGGGCGTGGCAAAAGTGTTCAGTAGGAAATGCTACAAACAGATTCCCAAATCCTCATAACAATAAACCAACAAATTCCTTTCAGCAAACTCCTTATACAAACACCAGTCTAGACAGCGGTTCTAGACTCCCAGGGGTGTGTATGTGGGCCAAGGAGTGTCAACATGGGACCATGCACCAGGACCTTGGCTACCCACTGTGATTTCATGAGATTTGCCTGCTGGGAAATCACTGAAACCTGATAATACCTACAGCTACATGTACCATGAATGTGTGAAATGCAGGAAGCTTTTTTTTATGACAAACCACATTTAAGACCAGTAGAACATGGCAATGTGTTCTAGACTCCCAGGGGTGTGTATGTTGGCCAAGAGGTGTCAACATTGAAACATGGGACCATGCACCAGGACCTTGGCTACCCATTGTGATCTCATGAGATTTGCCTGCTGGGAAATCACACTGAAACCTGATAATACCTACAGCTGCCATGAATGTGTAAAATGCAGGAAGCTTTTTTTTTTATGACAAACATTTTAGACCAGTAGAACATGGCAATGTGTTGTACACCCCGTTTACACTCGATTCGCCTTTGCCGAATCGAACTCCGCAATTTCCAAAAAGGGGAGTTGAAGCCGGGTAGGCACTAAGTGTAAACGCAAAAGGTGAATTGAAAAAGGCGGATCAGACCCGGGTCTGATTCGCCTTTTTCAAGTCACCTTTGGGGTAGGGTTGAACCCCGCAATTGCGGGGTTGAACCCTGCAATCGTCAAGGTCGCTTGTAGTGTAAACGCTACCCGAATACAGATTGGGCAATTTGAGTGTCCTTGGGGTGGTGCCCACAGTGTAGTAGATTTAATTGACCAATCTGGCACTAGTGCAGCAACACCTACATGTAACAGCTCACGCATGCGCTGCAGTTACATTTAGTGGTGACTTTTGCAGTTTCTGAAGTGAGTTGAAGCGATTTGGGGTGTAGTGTAAACGCGGCAAATGTTCAGTTTTGTGGTCGCAATAAAAGTGCTGGATCTGTATCCACCTTTGCCGATTCGAGTGTAAACGCGGTGATAGACTCCCAGGGGTGTGTATGTTGGCCAAGGGGTGTCAACATTGAAACATGGGACCATGCACCAGGACCTTGGCTACCCATTGTGATCTCATGAGATTTGCCTGCTGGGAAATCACACTGAAACCTGATAATAGCTGCCATGAATGTGTGAAATGCAGGAAGCTTTTTTTTAATGACAATCAACATTCAAGACCAGTAGAATATGGCAATGCGTGACAATGGTCCCAGAGGGATACATTTACCAGCCAATAAAACATTCTGAAGTAATCAAGTTAGTTTCTGCCTTGATTTTAATCAGTTGCTACTTGTGACCATTTGGTGTTCCAGTTTAGGTCGTTCAGAGGGGGGAGTCTCTGGAGCTAGCTAGCTCCATCCCAAACTCCTGTCGTTAGAACGCATAGCTCCACCTCTGGGGCTAGCTCCAGGGCTATAGCCCTGCCCAAATTTAGCCCCAAAAATTTGTGAGGCTAGCCCCACTTTTAGCACAGCGAGGGTTTCTATTATGACTTACCTCCACCATTATTTAATGACTGAACGCAACTGTGTGTCGGAGGTCTAAGGTTTGAATACTGATAAGAACGGTACGATTTATCTTTCATCCCATGTTTGGTTAAGTTTGAAGTATATAAACCCACAAGATTAGGTACAAAGTAGGGGCCTATACAGTAACTTCCATGGTAAGTACCTGCACATACCTCCGCCTGTAGCTTGGGGCAATTTCTTGAAATCTATTGAATGTTCAGGTCTTATTTAACCATGGAGAAAGTGGACAAAGCAAACTTTCACATTCATTTGCATACAATCAATTTCCTTCGTTTTTACTCTTTATTCTGCGCAATTTCTATTCAAAAATCTAATTTGGTTTAAGACAGTCATTTTGCCGTGGGGGAAAAAGAAAAAAAAAAGGACAAACTCAAAGATGAAGCTTTCAACATCTTCCATTTCTTTGAAAGTCTTTTGAAAATCTTCACTTTCATTTTTTAGCCATAATAAACCATCCAAAAAGAGCAAATGCACACTGGCATACCGGTAATTCTACCCTAGTATTAAACCCCTCCCCTTTTTCTGTGTCTGCTTTACATAATCAACTTCCTAGAATCCAGAGTGCACTTGACACGGACTGAATGCATGCAATGTCCCTTGGTATTTGAGTGGAACTTGTATGCTGTATACTGTGTGTATTTGGTGAATGTCTACGTATGCGCAGAGCACCTGTGTGGGTGTAACTGTATGTGTGGGGGCAGCAATACATGATTTGGGCATCTGTTGCAGGGGATTAATGGATGTGAAATTGCATTTGCCACTGGTTCAACATGTATTTTAATAATTTAGCATGCCTCAACTTGGATAAGAGCTGGACTTGGGATTTTTTTTAATGAAAAGTGTAAATGTTTCTCATTACTTATCGGCCATAGTCAATATTATGATCAGCCGATTAATAATCACTTTGTTCCACTAAAGGGTGCACCCAAGTAAATAGGCAGAGATCCATGCGCCGAGCTCATGAATATTTTGTATGCCCTCAAGAGTTGCGAGCTGAACGAGTGTGGTCTTGTGTAGAATATGACTATCGTCGCGATGTGGGGTATTTTTTCTTTCAACTATGAACATTTTAGACACTGTAGCTCCTAAAAGTGGCCCTATTTTGCCCAGTAGCGTATGTGCCTTTGTTCTAAAATGGATGCCGGTCTGATTAGCAAGTTTCACTGTTGTAGGGATAGTTTTATTTCAAGTGGAAATTAAGGAATAAAAGTGACGGATTAACCTCATAAAATTAAACAGAATTGAAAAGATGAGACACCGGTGAATATTCTGGTTGTTGTCCTGAGAAGCTGTGAAAATTGGGCATTTAGCATTGGTTCCTATGGGAACCCTATTTTACTGGTGTGCAACCTTATGGCCTTTTCACACTACAACCTCTTAACCCAGATTGAACTCAACCCGGGGCGAACTCCGAGACCGCCCAGGGTTGAAATGCCAATTTTCAACCCCGCATTATTTCACACTTGTTTCGGCCAAACCGGGTTTATCTCACCCCGGGGCGAGTTCAAACCCGAGTTGAACGGGGAGGATTCACACTTGTGCAACGCCAACCCAGGGCGAGTGATATAATCGAGCATTAATTGCTCGCATGCGTAAGTGATGTCCCCTGCCGGATTCATCATCGCTTTTCTGCCCTATTTTTCTTTTTTGCTGCTTGTGCCATTTTTTTTACAACAGAAAAGTGTAAAAGTAAATGACGGATGATGTAAACAAAAAAGCCTCTCAAAACGGAAGCTCTGAGCTTCACGCATACAACATGTGTTTACTGACGCTACCGGGGCCGAGGCCGTTAAAACATGTACCTGAACACATCCATTCAGCTGGTAGTATTCGTGCAAATTCAACGACCTCAAATTCAACCCCAAGTGTGAAAAGACCTCTAATCAGTTCCATGAAAACCCATTTTATGTCAAGTGTTTAAAATATCTACAATGCCATTATCATATGTGTGGGTGGCATGGCACCATCAACGTATTTACTCAAGTTACAGACAGCGTTATTTACTCAACACCTATTATCAATAATGAGCCACTTTGGAAGATCAAAAATGCTGTTCAAACAGACATGCCCAAGGTTGAATTTTAGAACTACACTTAAAATAAGTTACGGATATTGTGGGATGTAGGATTGTGTATACGATTAGACTGTATCTGCCCGACAGACACCTCGTCACCGGAATAGGTAAAAATACCGGTATAAAGACATTTATTTCAAGTAATGTAGGTTGAATTTTAGTTAGGACTACACTCAAATGAGCATGAAAGGAAAAATCGAAACAGCACACATACAGTGTACTTCATGCAATAAATAGGTTTCTTGACAGATACTTGAGTTACGAAGACAATTTGTTTGCTGGCTGCCTGTATCCGACAGAATTACCGATGTCAATTATGTCCCACATGACGCTAGAAGGCGTCAGAAGTAGGCAGAGTTAAGGGGCGGTGGTGGGTGAAGTTATTTATTGTTTGCGCAATTTTTCCTGTGTATGCCCGACTTTCGGATGGCTGTGACAAAGTGATTCGAAGAAAACTTTTTTAGCTTATAACCCGGCATTCCGATGTTCGTCCCCCACATCTCCCATTGGCTAAGACCGCAGTATCCAATCTGCATACCAGTGACTTGTTACTTTCAAAAAGTTAATAAATGGAAATTTCCATAATCCCCACCAAAACCCATTATGCTGACGCTGCAAGATCACTTGCAGCTGCGCGCCCAAAATTGTCAAACTTTCGCTGAATATAAGACCTTTTAATTTTGAAATGGTAAAAGGAATTATAATGGGACCATCGGATTTACTCGTCATGTTTTACATTTCCCGAATACACAACTAGATTTAGCCAATTGAATTGCCCTACCTCAAAGTCTGCACTATCTTGGTCTGGAATCTTAGAATATTGCACATGAAATCCCGGCGATAAACTTCCCTTTTTAGATCCATTCTTTGGTTTCTTTTTGCTCCCTGAACCCGCGCCATCTTTGCTCTTTTTAAAGAACTTTGGTCGGTGAAACCTGGATTTCTTCTTGAGTTCTTTAGGTTGCACGGCACGTGGCGGGTCGCGATAAAATGGTTGCGATAACGACGATGGAATGTCATCTTTGGAATCGTTGAGACCGCAACAACCGCAGCAGCTGAGTTTGCTGACCTTGCCTCCCATTGTCAGTTTTTCAATTAATTACAAATTCATCAGGAATCTCAAGTAAAATTTCACTTTTACAAGTCCACCTCAAGGCATAATCCAGAAGCCAGTTTCTTTGTGATTTTAGTTGCCTGAACAATCACGACATTTTGCATTCATAATGATGCTCTCTGCAGACATATTTTCATCGTTGAGGAAATACAATGTAATAGATGTCACTGACCGAAAAAGAACGTACAGATCATTCATCATATCTGTCAACAAAATGCCAAAAACAGATGGCGGTTATACTCGGTTATCTCTTTATAAAGCACTTGATGATTCTATCAAATGATAACCGAATTAAGTTATCCAAATGCATTCATACAACCGTGTTCTTCACAAGCTTTCTGCAGAACATCTCTTGTCTTTGTACATGTACAACTGTAGTTAGTTACACATGTTCTTGGAATGTTAAGGTTCTTGCAGCTACGGAGCTTTGAGACTGGAGAAATCAAGTGTGTCCAAAGCGACAGGCGTCTCCGTGATGCATCTTCTTCCTTGTTGGATGCAAGAATAGTGGATGCAGGCATGGAGGCAGAATAACAGATGACTGCAAGAAAAAGATAACCCACTCCTCTTGGCGTCTCCACTAATGTTGATAATTCAACAGCTTTTTAAAAATTTACACCATGATGTCATCTTTGGAGATGAGCGCTGAATGAGATGGCACATTTTCCTCATATGGCAAGATCCAATCTTGATGCGAGTCGCAGAGAAATCCAAACCACCATTTTAATTTCAATAATATCTGCTAGATTCTATAGTGATCTTGTTATATCAAACGGCATCTTTGATTCCGGATGGTCGCTGCCATCTTTGGGCCATATGACTCAGACTCGCCCTACTCCGAGATGAACCACATTTGTCATTCTTTGTCACCTTAGACAGAGGGGCCCCACATCCAATGCTAATCATAATTTATTCCCCCTGAATATTTTCAGCCTGGCTGGCCATACAGCCCTTGCTGCTTGCGCTAATGACAGTCTATCTAGACTGGGCATCCCCCGTAGGTTATTATTCATCCACGGTAACCCACATACTGCAAGTGTCAAGTGTGTCCTGATCAACGTAGCATTTAGTGGACACGTGCGCACACAAAATGGACAGATTAGCCCAAATTTCCTCAGTAGGGTAAAATCTCTATTCTTTATTGATTGCTTCTAGTCTGATCTATTGAGCTGTATTGTAGCCAGGGCCTATTATTCATTGTTCATAGTGTATAGTGTTGAGGTGAATAAAATATAGTGTACTGCACACCAACAAAACTGCTTACTCTTAATTTAATGAACACAATTTTACAAATTTTGGATGATCTTAATGAGGAAAGATTGAAAGCTTTTCCTAAAACCATGCAGTAAGTATCAGGCCCTTACTCTAGATGAATCATGAACGTTTATTAAAATTTTAAAGAGTAGGGGATCGAGAGAGATCTGACAACATTTATTTAAGGGCAATTTAGGGGACAAAACCTAAATGTTTCTGTCATGAAAACCTCATGATATCACATCCTTCTGATCCCTTATCTAGACGTTATTAAATTCCTGATTCAGGACAGACATAACAGTTGTTAGTATCAATGTTTCACAACCCATGCACCACTGTGTTTGGTCATGTGACCAGGATCGATTGCACACTGCTTGTGTGAAGCAGGTGACACCAGCCAGACAGGTTGTAATTAGATGGTAGGATGACAAGCGCATCATCCCGTCAAATGATATCCAAAGCCAGCTGGGGACTACTGATATTTGTCTGGCCGTTCTGGCCGAAGCCAAGTGACGTAAATGTTACAATGACAAATTCTGACTTGAAAACTTGATAAAAGTTCAGATATTAAAAATGACTAAAACACTGGACCAAATTATATTAGGATGTAGTCTTAATACAGCAGACATCTAAACCTGCGGGATACTCATGCTACTTTTGAACATTACCCTATAGTCATTGGTCACAATTATGCATGAATGCCTTGGAAATATGCAGGACTCCCCTCTCCCCAACACCCACTCGCCCTTCTCCCAAAAAGAAAGTTTGACATAGGTGCTAATTCTAAAATGTCCACAATAGTTTTAAAACAAATGAAGTATTTTGTTTTGTTTTTTAATTTTGTACAATGTTGGAATAAGGAAAAGTATAAAACTGTCATCATAAAAGATAAACTCATCCATAAAGTATTGGGCCTATGCTCTTGAAAAGTATAATGGAAGATTGACCGAGATGCACAAAAATGCAAACTGTCATTTTAAACAGGTTTCCCATATGCACAAGCCAGCAGCTGGACAAAAAAAGAAGTTTACCAAGCCAGGATGGATGGAAGACTGTAGGATAACATTTTACTGACTACTATAGGGGTGTTTCTATAAATTAGGGGTCCAAAAGTGTGACATTTGGTGTCCCCGTTACACCTAATATGTGTTATTTTTCGTACACAAATCATTAAAATGGCTTATAAACCATTTTGTATGAATTGTACTTTATGTACTCTCTTTGAGATGGAAAGTATTTAAAGAATGTGTCCTGAATTTACAAAAACAAGATGTAAAATGTAACGGGGGACACCAACACTGGACCCCTAATTTATAGAAAGACCCATATGTTCATGCACTACCGACTAAAATGTACCTACCATGAAACTTTCTTTGTAAGTCCAGCACTGAGCCCAGTCCATTTCACAGACGTGTACTTAATTATGGTATGATATCCATGAACTACAAATGTAATCTACCAAGTCTGCTGAAACTCCAGAGCTCCAACGGCGTCATAAGTTGACCTTCCAAATCAAATGAGATTAGGTTTCAAAACTAATCCAAGCTTTCATTTCATGGAGCGTTGTCAGGCTAGTATACCGTTACTTCATTATAACCGAGTAGAAACAAGATCATCATTAGAGTCTGTTGTGAATAAGATAGAGCTATTTCAAGTTTTCTTGATACAAAGAGCTGAAAATATACTGATTAAAACCAAGTTTGTACGGTACTTTGAGTTTCTGCAGCAATGCCTAATGCAAGTCCAATGATGTATAGTATTGGGTATTTTCAACTTGAGAGTTGAGATTTCCTCCACGGAGGTTTCTGAAGTATGTTTGGAATGATAAACTTGATCTACGTAGATGCGGATAGTTTTCTGCAGGAAACTATGCTGCATACAACTGAACTGTACAATACTTTAGATTTGTTAAGTGTTTTTATAGCAGCTGGATTTAAAGGATGTTGAGGGGCATTATTAGATGATGTTATTCATGTATATAAATTGTTCTGCAAATATTGAATTCATAGAAAATTTGTGACTGTACATTAAATCTAGGCCTAGTTGGTTCTCGGCAAACATTGATAAGCAATGGAATTTGAACAGCTTTTTTTACAGGCAACTCAATGACACACGTGGTCAGGTTCAATTTGGAGCTTATTGTTGAATGGTTTTTCAAAAGGAATTTCAAGGTATGTTAATATTGTCTTTATAAAGCAATTGTACAAGAAATACATGTACATGTATTTAGCATTTGGGTCACATTTTAAAAATTATCAGTTGTCGGATTTTGAGTAGACTCAAGCTGTACGAGGTCAGATAGGTATTATCTTATTCACTAATACCTCTGTGATCGGGCCATTCAAGAATTTTGTAACTTTTGAATGCTATTCGCAAGAAACAAATTCTTCCCAGCCTCTAGTTGGTTGACCAACTAAGTTTTCTTGCTTATTACAGTCAAGTTAATGACAAATAAAAAGTGGGTTTTTTTTCTCCTTTTTTTATTCACAGATGAACTGCTCAAGCTCACAAATTTAAGAACCAAAGTTATTTCACAGGCTTAAGGCTGTATAGAATAAAATCCAGGTCTTAATTTTAGCAGGACTATTATAGACAGAAAAGCTGCCAAGCCCATTTATTCCACAGATCAGGGTATAATCACCTCTATGTTACTGATTGACCAGCCATTGAGAACTATAGGTCTTACCAGGGAGCCAGAAGCTCTATGGTGTTTTTCCCAAACTACAACTTCCCAAGTTACAACTTCTATAGCTATATTATTAATTCCTCTTAGGCTTGGGGGATAATTCCCTTCACTGACTGGAATCATTGTGCTTCTAGGTTGTGTAACCATGTACAATATGTAGAAGTACAATGGAATGATAACTGCTAAGCTTACCCATGGAGCTATAAAAAGTACATAATCAATCACTCTATGATGATTTCAGATCACGTGTCACCTTATGTAACCAGTGTCAATGCAAGAGACAATTCTTTATACAATATCTTGACTTGAATTACTATTAAACAATGCTTTACAATTTCAGACAGTATAGCTCTATTTCTGCCTCAAGACATCATTCCTTCAAATGTTCACTTCAAATCTATCTCACTTGTTCCAATTTACTGGATTTGTGTTCAGGTAATATTGGTTATCACTATCAGCCACTTCCCCATATCCTAAATATTACATCCATACTGGAGTTTTCACTCTTAGTATATGTAGGCTTTGTGGCTTTAGGCTATGGTACTATTATTGGACATGACTATAGGATTTGATTAAAACTAATTCAAATGCGACTAAGATTAACTGCATCATTAAGAGAAACTTTCAATGCAGTTGTTTTTATCCTTTTCTTGTCCTGAATTTATCAGTGATGTTCTAAGTTAATTTTCTGACTAATTCTCTGTAGTAAGTATTATAGTCGAATCTTGCAAAGACCTGGGCTTGGTTCACTCATGGAGCGGTTCACTTCAGCTATTGTTAAAAAGACAAAGTAGCCAAGGCCAAAAGAGCAAAGAAAACTCAAATAGGTAGAATTGCATAAACACTGCACCCACGATTTGCCCAGGGGCAGGGCTTTTAAGTTTTATACAGCAGACAGAATTTTGCCCACTACTATGTACTATTTAAGTCGATTCAATCACAAAGTTTTCTTTTCACACCTCTGACAGTCTGCAGACTGGAAGCACATAAACTAAATACCATTTCACCAAAACCTTCAACTTATTATTTGCCCGATGTGGTAAATCAATAAGGACCATTAGAAATGGTATGCGTACGGGAAACGTACGCGGCTGGGAAAAACTGGATGTTTGTACCAACAGTTTGTGCGGTTATTTTGTCTGCACAGCATAGGTAATGTGACTTTTTACATCAATATAACCTACTATGTACACATCCGCACATTTCTTGAACAGCCACGCAAAATTGTGATATAACAACCCAGATTTTGCAAGCCGCACACGTTTCCAGTACGCGTACCATTTCTAATGGTCCCTATTAAGTTAGGTGCAGGTGCATATGTGTGTCCTTGCTTTTCCCAAGGCGTGTCATGTGACCTTGATACCAGCTCAGATTATAGCCGAGGTGCATCATGGGATAGCTTGTGGCCAGTGGCAAAACAAGTAACTTTACCATATTTAAACTCAAATGGCTGCAGCACTAGGATGCATACATCATTCAAGATTCTCTTCAACACTAATTTATCAAAACTTTACACAAAGTACTAGTCTTCCTGTGCACATACAGTATCCCAGGGGCTACATGTATGACAAGTTTAGTATATTGGACACATGTAAGATTGATGTGTTAAAACATTAAATTATTCCCCAGTGAAGAATTATTTTCAGTGCCAAAATCAGTGTGAACTTATTTATAAGCATACCCTATGGAAGACCGAGTACATGTCAATGCATGTCTGCTATAAAAATACCTTTGACGGAATACAGCTTTATGATAGGGTGTTATTCTACATGCGACGCATCATTGGTTATACAGGGCCCCTTCACATCAATCGTGTGAATGCTATTCAATGTGGGTATTCATTCCGTTTTTGACTCATTCACTCTTTTCCAGAACTTGACAATAGCTTGTACGCACCCAAAGGTTAAGTATAGGAATTCACATGCTAAAATAACCTTTACAGTCATGATTTCATAAATTTATAACACTTAATTCAATGCATACTAATACTAGAGGTATGGGCCTGCCCCAATTCTAGATTGTGACAATTGAGATTTATTGCAACTAGGGCATTTTGAAAGCGATAATTGGTCGATAGTTGTACGGTACCATGTTTTTGAGCAGTGCTTCCACTGTACTACCATGGAGGTACTACTAACTAAGGCATGGCAAACTGTCAAAAAAGTTCCATAAAACCACTCTGGGTGGCAGGCAGGAATCTTGCTTTAAGTGGGTCGTCTGGCTCAGGCTTTCATTCAGAATCGAAGATCCGAGTTTGAAATTTTGTGCTTAGTGGATACAAAGCATCAACAGGTAGAAATGTACTAACATGAAGTTTTTGAATGCAGAATAATTCACAATGTTTTAAAGTTGAAGCAAAAGAAACTAGGGCAAAAGGTATTGCAGAGCTAGCCGACTTGGAAGAAAAAAGGGCGTGTCTTTAGTTTGTTCCAAAGAAACACTTAAAGAAACCGTCTACTTGCCCTTTTGACAGGACCTCCCGTCCGGCTGACGTTTGTCGCTCCACGGGTTGTCCTAGTACTAGTAGTCACAACTCGTCTGGCATTGGACTGCTGCGTGGTCGATCGCGAACCGTATCGATTTGACGACATGGTTGCGACTGAATGGATGTGCTGTGCTTGCTACTCGAATCACAACTCAACTGATGACAGTTGAGTTACAGCATCAACCGCACTCACTCAAACTCCAACCCTCAATCCAGTTGGAGTTGCTTTCACTTTGATACCATTTCCTTCTCAACTCAAGAGGAAGGTACCAAGAGGAGGCAATACTCCCAGCCACGCTCCTATCTGATGGACTGTCAGAATAAGAGTGCCTGTCCAGTTGGCTGTCTGGCCTTTAAAAATGCCTGCCTATTGTGACACCATCACGCTCCTAATAAAAAAAGGCCCAGGAGGTATTTTCAAGGACTAGCTGTGGTTTACAACCACTGATAAAGTTTACCTGTTTTGAGTGACTTTCTTCAGCCATGCTTGATTGACTCACTGGTTGGTTACACTCCTACATATGCAACACTCCACATAAAACCCCATCATGGGACCAGCACTGAGAGGACACAGGTGTTATGTGTAACAGAAACCAAACTCTACTCAAGGTAAACTGTAAAACCCAAGAGGCCTTGGGTGTGTTTTCATTCAGCACAGTGTGACCTTCCCACATTGTTAGCCTGACCCACCACATTGTCATGTTAAACACCATTGGGGGCTGGCTTCCAGACATTGCCATAGCGCTGGGGTTTTATGCAAACAAAATTCCTGGGAATTTTTCTTTCTGCCTGTGTTTCCCATGAGCAGCCATGAAGTGCTTTTTATAGCTAGTATGATTTCTCATCCAACAATTTTGAAATCTGTCCGTCTGTCATTGAATCAATATTTAATCAATAATATCATTGATTTTGAAGGTCAAAAGTTGAAATTGTAAATGTCTTTTTTTGGCGGGATGAGGTTGTCTCACGTTAATTAATTAAGTGTGCAAAATTAACATTTAAAAGCAGTATGCACCAATGCCTTCAAACAACCTCATCCCGCCAAAAAAGACTTTTGACCTTCAAAATCAATGATATTATTGATTAAATATTGATTACAACAACTATAACTTCCCTACCCACCCTAGCTACACCCTTAAAAATATGTGGCTTTCTATAGGACTTACAGACTACCTTGACTAACATAAATTTACCATCGTTTTTTTACATGAGCTACATTCAGACACCCTGTTAAAACAGTAAAAGTTAAAACGGTCATAATTCACCAGGGGGACTAAATTTGTAATTGTAGCAAAGTATTTTAATCTCCACCTGTAAGATCACATAGAATGTCTGCTCATTTACAGAAAGGGTGAGCTTTCATCTACCAGCGAGCTTTATCAGTAGGATAATAAATCAATGATACATCCAAAGTAAAATTCTAGTCTATTTCACCGCCTCCCCTCCCCCACCCCGTTTGGAAAGTTGAAAAATTTACAATTAAGCTTACCGCATCCATTCAACCAGATAGAGTCCTAAGGCAATCTGATGCATGTGTACCTTGGCATGTCAGAACCATTTCCCTATTCTCTCTGGCCCGACAAACCATCCAATTGACAAATTAGCACATTAATATACGGTAGTTTCAAAAGTCGAGTGGCTTATTTATATAGGACAAAGAACGGATGTCAAACTGATTGTAAGAAGTTTGTAAATACCCCCAGGGTGCCCCGGTGGGCCGATAAGACTTGGACCAATCGTAATTAAGATTGCTGGTATGCACCTGCTCATTCAAAGATTATACAAGTTTTTACAAGGGCTCGATCGTACATTCATCCTAAAATGAACTTTGATCACTTATTCATGTAATTACTATCATTAAGTCCTATTCATCATCACACCTCTAACCTTCGAGCAATACCTCATTCAAATTATCAGTTTGTTTGATGGTAAATGCAGCTGGTTTTTCATTTCAAGATTCATGGAAGATATCACTTGATCCTCCTCAATTATCCTTTTGCTTTAACTTGATGTGAATGGCGTTTACTTGACTTGATTATCACATAAACAAGTTTGGGGGTTTGATGTTTTAATAAAAAACAGGTTTTGTCGAGCCATTAAATGTTTTGTCTCTGAATTCCACAAGCTGTTTTTGTTGTGAGACAATACCATTCTTGTCAGACCTCTGTCCTAGATCCTAGTTTGTGTTCAATGTACGTATTGACATTTTAAAGAATATGCCTTTCAACATTCTACACTCTGTGAAAGAAACATCCTGGGACCAGCAATATTTTGTAAATAACTTCTTTAGTGTTGGGGAATGCAAGGAATTCCACCATTTCATAGAAGAAGATTGATGGACCAATCTTTTGTAAAATTAGTTATTTTTTTTTTTTCAGCATATCCAGAGTCTGTCACACTGTGTTTACACTTGAATCGGCAAAGGTGGATACAGATCCAGCATTTTTATTGAGACCACAAAACTGAACATTTGCCACGTTTACACTACACCTCGATCCGGCTTCAACTCGCCTTCAGAAACCACAAAAGTCACCACTAAATGTAACTGCAGCGCATGCGTGAGCTGTTAGGTGTTGCTGCACTAGTGCCAGATTGGTCAATTAAATCTACTACACTGCGGGCACCGCCCCAAGGACACTCAAATTGCCGAATCTGTATTCGGGTAGCGTTTACACTACAAGCGACCTTGAAAAAGATGACTTGAAAAACGCGAATCAGACCCGGGACTGATCCGCCTTTTTCAATTCACCTTTTGCGTTTACACTTAGTGCCTACCCGGCTTCAACTCCCCTTTTGGGAAATTGCGGAGTTCGATTCGGCAAAGGCGAATCGAGTGTAAACAGGCTGTAACATTGTACTATGCTAAATCACCACCTCAAAATAGATGGTTTATTCCCAGACAGCATGCCAATTTCTGCCAGTGACTGAAGAAATTGATTTTATTTTAAAAACAATTTTATTTAAAAATGAATTTTTCTTCTGGCTGCCGAAATCTGAATTACCCTAGCAAGTTCTAAGGGTACAGTGAAGTTTTCAGGGCACTATTAGCCATTACCATGGTAACCTCTTATTCATAGCCAAGGCTGTTAGCATGACAACGAGTATCAATAATCACAATAAGGTGAGGAATGCCAACCACAATGGTGCAAGAGGTTTGGTTCCCACGTAGCCCGAGGACACAGCTACAACCGATTCTAATTGACGACTTGTTTCTTATGCTTGGACTGGTTGAGCAAACTTCAAAGGCGAAGATGATTTCTCAGACTAAGTTTAACTTTTTGGTGACACTTTACACATCAATGAACACTGCGTAAACTGTGTGGTTGGGTCCTAGGTTAAAAGTTGTCTGAACAAACAACCAACTTAATTGCTCATAAAAGGCCAGTCTAGTCACGTGTGATTAAACGTCCTCGTCATGAGAAGCCATTTTTAAAACCCATAGCGTGGGAAAAAATGACAGTAGTGGGCTGAAATGTAGTTCGATCAAGCAAAATTAGTAGGAAGTAGGTCCGGATTTTTTATATTTTTAGCATACTTTCAGCTCCAAATTAGGAGCCGTCTAAAGTTGTCAACATTCCGACAGTTCTACCAAGCGTAGGAAGGGGGCAGGTGGTCGAGGAACGCATATGACTTTAACATGCCCTGTAAAATGTTGACATTTCATGGTGCCAAAAAAATGTCAACAAGTAGTATTTGGGGGAAGGAAGGGGAGTCTTGAAAAATACTACTCTCTGTAGAACTGTGAAAATGTTTTCAACTTTTTAACAATGGCTTGTTGAAACAATCATTTCAACAAGCCACATTGTTGATCAGAGATATTGATCAGAGTATCACATCTTATTATGACTAACCTGAAAGTGCAGAATGAGGGTCCAGATGAGGCCAAGTGTCAGCTTACTATTGCCATCAACGATGTCAGTGTTCCCGATATTAACCACATGGACCTGTCATAGACATAAGCAACCCAAAGAAATCATGTTATATTAACACAAGATAGCCAAAGTTACTTTTTAACACCTGGGGCCAATTTCATGGCGCTGCTAAGCACCTAAATTTGCTTAGCACAGGATTTATTTGCCTTATAAAATGGATTACAAGCCAAACATATTCGCCAACTTGTGTTCTTCGCAAGAGTAGGAGAATACCTTTCAATACACATCACTTACGATTTTGGCTGGCAATCCATTTTTACAAAATAAAACAAACAATTCCTGTGCTAGGCAAATTTTTGTGCTTAGCAGCGCCATGAAATTGGCCCCTGCTCATTGGGATTTCCTGAACCTAAAAAAATTAATGAACAACTGCAATACCGTGTTTTTAACCCTCCAGTTGGCTTCAAAGCTCAATTGGTAGGGCATCTGCACGTTAAGTAGAAGGTCCGCGGTTCGAATCCCGGTGAAGCCCCCATTGGTTTCTTCATTTTCTCACCTTTCGCTTCTTGAGCACTGCCAATGCATTCTCAACATTCTGCAGAGAGTGCAGCCTCAACTTGCCTCGCTCTTGGGACTGTGTGGAGGAAAAACATATTAAAAACCGGTTAGGATCAAATAAAAATGCTTAGGATGGCTTTGATTAAAACAACCAAATTAGGAGCTAAAGAAACATGATACTCAATACAATGCAAATCTGCTCTATCAGCCATAGTACTCTGGTTGGCTAGATATCTTTAAAAGCCCTATTTTCCAAAATTTAAAAATAAGAGTTAGCAACTGACATTTTTGTACCACGGTTTCAATATGATGACCTAAACTGAAAGAACATTATTGAGCAGGAAAATCAGAAAGTGTCGTGGGTTTGACGATTTGCAATGTGCATGTGATTCAATTTTGAGGGGCTGTTTTGGATCAGGTCTTAGTGTTAATTGAAAGCAAAATCTGCAACGTACTATTTTCTGTCCAGTAAGCACCTCTAGTAGAGCGATGAGACGACTGCCATCTCGAAGATCCTTAAACAGGTCATGGACTAATGTCACTCGTGTCTTGGTGGGATGCTGTGAAACAAAATACAGATTAAGACACGATTAGGACCTCTGAGTCAACTGATTTGGTTTATAAATTGACAAAATCAGTACAGGACAGCCAGGGGAGGTGGGGGGAGGGGGAGGGGGGAGGGGGGAGAGGAATCCTTTGGCTAATCTCTTTGTTGTAACTAGGGAAACCAAGTACCAACTTATGAGAGATCTTGCCTAAAAAAGGGAAGGGGTGGGGAGCGGGCCTCTTCCTAAAATTGTGCTTGCCTAGCTCCCCTCCCCAAAAGTACAGATAAAAGTTAAATTTCACTAGCGTTTGTCTTTTATCAACCCTGACTCTGCACAATTTATAGAATTTGTAGACCAATTCTTGAACTAAAAAGATTACTGATGTTATTGAGGTTATTTAAACTGCATGAAGGAGAATTGCATAGACAATTTTATTTTCCCAAACCTACATTTTTTGCACTACCCTATAAATGTAGGGTCAACGTCCCTTGAGGAAATGTTTTGTCCAGATTTCTATTCTTTTGTGACTTTAAAATGGAAAACTTGGCCCCTGTGAGCCTTCAAGGCTTTTCTTTAAGACTTGCAACACTAAGTACAGCATTAATCTGAGCTTAGTATAGAGCTGCAAGGTGTGTCAAAGCTTAGTTTTGCCTTAGGATTTAACAGAGGCAAACTTAGCCAAATGGTCGATTTCCATGAGAAAACATTAAAAATATTGGGTTTTGTTGCCAGTTTCTAATGTGTTTAACAGTTTTCAGGAATTGTGTGAATTATTTTGTGAAATACTCTGAAAGACTCTGAATCAAGCATGAACGTTCCCAGGTTTGTCACTGCAAAAATATTTTAATCGTTCCCATACTTTTAATCCTTCCTTGTAAGGAGACATTTAGTCTTTATGACTTCCTTTCTCAGGAAAAATGAAAGTTGGATTACTTCCTCAATTTTCTTTTTAAGTACTCGGACAATGTTCCGTTAAAACAAAATTCAATAATTTATTTCTTTTGAATCCATTAAATGCTCTGTTGCAGGAAAATAAATGACAATACGTACCACCCATTCAGTTTGAGTACACATTTGAATACACTTACAAATTTCATATTTCAACTAAATTCACAAGTGAAATCCTATACCAATTCATTATTCGACAAAGGCTGTCAAATGGCTTTATATATTAATTCCCTAACACTATGAGCAACTAACAATGGAAATTGGGCACACACCATTGTTATTAACAATGGTCTGTGCCAAATTTCCATTGTTAGTTGCTCATAGTGTAAACAGCTCCCATTCAATAACATATTTAGCAATAGTGCTCCCACCAATGTATAATTCCTAGCTACATGTACCCAGAACTGCCAATTAAGAAAAATTCATTCATGTCTGATCAATGAAGATTCTATTGGAAGTGCAATGAAAAGTACCTGGGCGACCTTGCGCAATATGAGTTGTTTTTGGAAACCCTGGGCCATAATCTGCTTGTGGGGTTGGGCTGGCCTATTGTGCTGGAGGCTCCAGGACATTTTGAATAACAGAAACTCTCAAACTCAATGGAAGAGTCACTTTCCCATGGGCTAGCTGCCTACAACACAAACAATCTAGACAACTCCATTTGAAAGTGAAAGAGTTTTAAAGTCCAGTAACTATGGAAACCATGCACCCTCCAGGGTACTTTGAATGTGGAAACATTTCAAGGGTATTTACAGCAATCACCCTGACTGTGATTGGATAGCCCTGGCAAGCCAAGCAGCTTGACAAGGTCAGTTTTACTATATGTTACTACCTCCCCTGTGAATCACAGCACTGTGGGGGCGGAATGACACTAGATTAGCCCACTTTTAAGGCTAATTCACTGGTTACATCTCAAGTGAATTCGTACATGTTCCAAACTTTCTACCGGCTTTGAAATCTAATGTTTTCTTCCAGAAAATCCGAGTTTAAGGCTGGAGGGGAAAGTGTTCCTTTAACACACGGCAACAATTTTTGACAAGAAGTTAATGAGTTATTAGTGTATCATCAGACCTACAATCTGAAACTGTTGAAAAGCTAGTTCATCTGAGTGCAGTTCACTATACATACATGTATACCTGGCCTGGAGGAAATTGATCCAACCAATGAAAAGCCAGTATATATTTTTACTACCCTTGCTCTGGCCAATCACCAAGTGCCAACTTCAAAAGAGTCACTCTCATTGGTTGAATGAGAATAATCCAAACACTACCTCGCCAAAATGCCACTTAGCCCCCAAAACAACTTCGTGCACACTGCAGGCCGTGGTTCAGGGCGAAGTGGTTCAGGGCAAAGTGGTTTTGGGGCAAGGTGACTGTAAACCATTTTTTTTTCCTCAAAAGTTATAATGCAGTACGGAGGTGATTTTTGCTCCTGGAGGTTGGTTTGAATCATGCATTCCTTCAATCACATAGGGGGATGAAACTTTTTGTAACCGTTTACTATAATCATGTTTTAACAGTAATGCGACGTACGTCATATATAACAAATGGCAGGTAGAATGTACATTAATCAATGGCATGCAGTTCAAATTCTGTTTTGTTTTTTGGGGGGCCATGGGTTCAAAGTTGCATGAGTAATGCCAGGGGGTAGCGGTAACACAAATTGCAGACCACTACCATTTGGTACAAGATATAAGACCAAGCGACTCCCCCCTTCCATCGCTCCCCATTGTGTGTAAAACATCCAAGGAATTTCCTTTCGGATTTTAGGGAAGAGTGTGTTGAGGTATAGGGGCGGTGGGGGCCGGGAGTCACTCAATCTCATATGTGGCAGCATATATCCACTACAGGGGTAGATCCCGTCGTTTTAAAACTTAATTTAAGTCTGGGATTGCGTTTCACCAATTATGGGAAGTACCCTGTGCATAACTGGTACAATATACACGAAGTCCGACTTGTCTGCAAATTCTCACCAGTGCCCCCTAGTAATGCTCACTTACTAGCCTGGTTGCATTCTGAAAGCAGAGGTTTTAAATATCCCATTGTGCGCCATATTCCTGTCATCTTTGAATGATCTACGGTACATGGACAAATTCAAGAATAGTCGCATTGTTTTGCATTCTATCAGGTTCTAAATTGTTCAGCATTATAAAAGAAGCCACAAAACATGTGAAACCGAAAGTTGCCAACATACAGCACCCTAGGGGATCGCTCTGTACGTGATCTGCACAAAGTTCAAATCTAATAGGAGTGTTGACAGAAAATGTAGATTACCTATTATGTGTATTTTTTTGCATGTTGTACCATGGAGCTAGTACCCTGTGGAGAAAGCGTCTCATGTACCTAGAATCTGTTTAGATAGATCAACATGAACATCAGGTTCACAAATGAACACATTTTTATAAAGTAAATATGAGTGACTACAATTTACCTGCAGCCGATTTCCCTTTTTTTTTCTTGGACTAGATAATCTGTCTTGTTTCTAAACATCTCTAGCTCTTACACCGTGTTTACACTGATCCCGAGCTCGGGATCAAGTGTAAACAGGCTCTTATTCACACCGTTTGGTAATTACCCTCAACAAACAATTCTGAATTATTATCTTTAAGCTTACTTGTTATCAAGATGGTAATGGTAGAAGTAATCATCCTGTGAATATATTCATCTAAATTGCCCTCATTCACGAGGAAAAATGACAACTATTTGAATTTCCTAAGTTCGATCGCCTGTAAGCGATCTTTGGAGCCATTTAATCATGCACAAAAACCGTACTAGGGTTTTTCAGGTTTTCTGAAGTATTACTTTGCATCTATTTGACTGAAATTTCTACAAGGTAGTTTTCTCGACCTATGCTTTTAGGTGGAGATGATGCCATTTTTAACAGTTTACCAAACAATTAAGTATTACTACATTTAAGGAAACAAAATTCACTGTGGTGACAAACTGTCAAGCAACTGACTAAATATATCAGTTCCTCAGCCTCAATCCTAGCCTCAATCCTACTCCACAGTGATTTGTCCTACTAACAGAATAATGACTTTAAATTTACTCAATATGGTTTCGAACTTCTGTCCTACTATTAAATATATTTTTCCACTCAAGCTGTGCTTGTTACCTGCGAGTATTCCTACCAGTACATAATGTGTTTACTGTCAAATATTCCTTGAGCTTGCTGGTACGGTCTAATGCAACAGCGCCCTCTTTAGTGCAGTGTGGCAGGTTCACAAACCTTTCATACATGTTTGCTATTTTCCCATACTCAATTCAAGCCCAGCCCTATAGCCTTGGGACGAGTGCATAATGGCAACAATAGGCAGACTATTGTTACTAAAAACCGCAGGAAAAAGAATAAAAATAATCTGGGTTTTATGCTTGGAAATACAAAGGCCACACTCCCTCTGCTGCACAAAAAGACTATGAACAAGGTCTCTACATATCAGAGAGTAAACTCAAATCACCTGAGAAACTGAATCATATTTAATCCTTGGTTCCCATATTAAATTGCTGTTGCTGGGAAATGTGGGAAAATATTTGAAAGGTGCGCACAAGTTTGTGTCCAGAGGCCAGATTACTCTGACCGTGTTTACACTGGTCCCGAGCTCGGGATCAAGATTGACCCCCTGATAAGAATGTGTTGAGGTTAACCGCAATGGTCTCGAGTGCCGCGTTTATATCTGTTGTTGATCCCGAGCGCGGAGCCAGAAGTTGCAGTCAAAGGTCAAGCTAACGCAGCAGAATTCCGAGATGTTCCGTCCAGTTTAGCCATTATTTCTGCGCTGGCCCAAATGTCCAAAAACTTCGCCAGTTTGTCGTTGCTGCACGAGCGCCCGCGAACTTCGTTTTCCATCTTTTCACACGAAGACAACTCGACTCGGCTACTTCGTCTTCGTCAACTTCTCTTCACGACGAAATAGTGTCAACTTATGCTATGTCGGAAATCGTTAAATGACACTCCGAAATCCTTGATATAACAACTAAAAACTAAGCTGTATGATAATGACAAAGTGTCGCTAGATAGTTGCAGAAAGTAGAGAAGTTGCAAAAAGTAGAGGAAATACAGAAACACTTTTTCTCAACGTGTGAAGTTTGTATCGGACACGCAAAAGAGATTGCTGAATGCAGGATACCAATTACGTTTGTAGTACGTTGTGTTTTCGTAACGGACACCAGCGATCGAGATTCTCAGCTTTGCATTACATGAGTCGCGTCGGGGTATCATGCATTTTGTCCAGGCATATATGCCTGCACACAATGCATGGAACCAGTGGTACCTGTGTGCGTGTATATATACGTACGTGTACACGTGTACATAATACGAGCGCGGGCTCCCCTGGAATTTTCGCGCGCTTTAGCCCGCAACAGGATGTGGGGAAGATTTATTGCCCAGCTAACCGCAAACTGATCCCGAGCTCGGGATCGAACCCTCCGCCATCGCGAGACCAAAATCTCGGGGTCTGATCCGGGGCCAGTTTGGTTCCGAGAGCGTTTACACCTATTTGTGATCCGGGGCTGATCCCGAGCTCGGTGTTCGATCCCGAGCTCGGGATCAAGTGTAAACACGGTCTCTGACAAACACAGAGTTTGACCCAGTTTAGCTCTGGTGAAATGAATGAATTGGTAACAAGAGGCAAATGTTGACTTAAACTGTAACCTAAACCATGATCAAACATGGTGTAGCTGGGTCAGTGGGCGTGGCAGCTAAGGGAATCAAAAGGGTTGAACAAATATGAGACAGTTACTAAGTGCTTGTATGTACAAGCATGGAGGAAGTACAAGTGATGGGTGTACATGAACAAATCCCGAGGCTCAAAATAGGGCCCAATTTCACAGAGCTGCTCAAGCGCTAGCTGAAAACGTGTGCTTACTGTAGCAAAAAAGTTGTGCTAATGTTAAGGCTATTTCACGGCCGCGGCGTACTCAAGCATGCGCGCGCTTGGAAACCGCCATTTTTGCGTCACTATCTAAGCAAAATTTGGCTCTGCGGTTAAGGCAGGTTTTCAGTTGCTTACCGTTAACGATGTCTATGAAATAGCCCGACGCTCTATGAAATTTGGCCCAGGTTTTAGCTCAGACTCCGATGATGCAATACAGATAAAGTAAATGATCGGTAAACTGTTAAAAATGGCATTATTTCCATTCGTTATTAAAGCCTACATGTATGTTGAACATACATGTAGATGCAGTAATACTTCAGAAATCCTGAAATCCATGCCTAACCTGTGTAAAAATGAATGGTAAAAAGTTGTCTGCAGACAACTTAATAAAGCACTTTCAGTTGGCAATTTCTCCCACAAAGGTACACTTTTACTCGTGAACTAAAATGTTGGATAACTGCAAATGATGTATTGGGGCTTTGAAGGAGCTTGTTTGGATTGTTTTCCGAAAATGGATTTTGTTCTAACCTATACGTGTAACAATCATAAAGTACCTCCCTAAAATGCTTTCCATGGGAAGAAAATGGGAAATTTGCAATCCCCAATTTGGATGTGAAAGTGGAAGCAAAAAGGTTGGTGTAATTACTGCACAGCTTTACAGAACCAAATAAATTTGTTTACACGGATTGAAAATATACGGATTAAGAATGCAAAATAATTTTAGAATGGTGATGAGAAAAATACGAATCTCAACACCAGTTTTGGGGGGGACCAAAAATGTGATCTGGACACTACTTTAAGCAGCATTTTCAGTTTTTTTTGGTTAGATTTCAGCTTGATATTAGCTTTAAGATTGTATCATACAGGAAGGACAATGCAATTCATTGGAAAATTGCTGGTACATTTTGTAGCAGTCTTGCATTTACTTATAACCCACACACCAAAATAACACTGCAGAACAGAACACACTGCTCAGTGGCTACAGGTGCATCGGAAGCCACACCCACTTGGTCATTTGTATACACTTGTGACCAATCACATCAGAGAGCTACAGGAGCATGGAAGCCACACCCACTTGGTAATTTGTATACACTTGTGACCAATCACATCAGAGAGCTACAGGAGCAATGGAGGCCACACCCACTTGGTCATCTGTATACACTTATGTGACCAATCACATCAGAGAGTTACAGGACAGCATTGAAGTCACACCCACTTGGTCATTTGTATACACAAGTGGACCAATCACATCAGAGAGCTACTCAGCCAGCCATTTACATCCACAAGGCTACTGAAGTTATTATTGTGATGTGGATTGTTCAGTTATATGGAGTAAACGGCTTTCAGTGGGTGCCCTGAAAGCTTGCTTGCTGACTGACCATCGACCCAAGCCAGTTCACTAATCAATCAATTTTACATATAATCACTAAATATAATCACTAATTAGGTAATTGTGCAAGCTTGGGGGCTGTTGACCTTGTGTCAGAAAAAGTGATTTGAACAGAGTAACTACTTTTTAATTTAATCTCACTCATGCTTTGAATTTGCATAGGATAATGAATATTGTGAAGTGTAATCAGATTAATCTTTTACACCAAAATAATATTCATGAGTGACTCCAATTCAAGGGGATTTACTGGGGAGCAGTCTAGGCCAAGCATGGTTTGTTGGGTACAATGGTGGCTGGCGCGTGGCTTCAATTCTCGTATAGCCAACTGCTATTGCACACTATCCAGTGATTATATATCGATGGGTTGGAGTGCAGAACTTTAGGATGCCTTTAAAGATTCTATGAACCAAACAAACCTGGCAAGGAATTTAAATTGTCCAGACATCCTGTACTCCATTCAAATCAATCATCTTGATTGTTTACTTATGTCCATTCATACAAAGCTCTTATCAATTCTGCTAAATGGGCAGGTGTGCACACCTGAGCCTTTTAAAGTCAACAAAATTACCCAAGGCAAGATAAGCAGCAGGTACATGTACATGTATAGGCACCCTTTAAATGTGAATATCTAGCATAAGGAAGTAACACCATCACAAACTGCAGAAATTGTGATCATTTTGCATTTTAAACGTTTCAGCTACATGTACATATAAAACCATTTCTGACAGTACCATTATTAGTCATGCTCGACTGCTTGCATTCCTATAGGAGTGAATACATGTACCAGTGAATTTTTATTGCAACAAAATTCTTTGAGGCACAATCTGTGGTTACAAAAATAGTTTTAACCACAGTGCCAAAAAAAAACTACCGCAAAATAGAGCCATTCGGAGTTCCAAGTTGTAAATGCAAGCTGGCATGACCTCATTAACTAACAAAGTAGGAAATATCCAGGGGAGTTTGTCTATTGTGCAGAATGACTAGTCTTCTATAGTTGGGATTTGTTAGCCCTTAGTACAGTCTCCATTATGTCAAACTGAATAAACTGCTATCGATTCACTGGGCAGCTTTAATGGCCAGTAGGTTGGTTCCCACCCATAAAGGATCTGGTCAAATTGAATTCTTCAAGAGCCTTAGCTACAGTTACCTTGAGAAATCCAATGGTACATGTAGAAACTGTAATCGCATGAATAATGCAAGTTATCCCTTTCTTGAAACTTTGAATAGGCCGTTAGGCTGTACTTAACCCAACTCTACCAATCCAACCAAAAAAGTTGGCTTGCTATCGCCCTAAATTTTGAAGAAAAACACAGATGTACAGACGAGATCTGTTCATGTTTTCCCAAACATCAGAACTTAACTGACATACATGTACAGACAAATTCAAGCAAATTTTTGAGTCAAGTTATATCACTAGCAGTCAGAGATACAAATCTTCAATTGAATTAGCAGCAAACGTGTCCGAGTACATGTACAAGTAAAGCCTGCTTTCCATCATCGTAACAAACGCAGAGAGTACTGCAAACTAGGTGTAAACATGCAACGCAAACAGTATCATGCAGACAGTCGGCAAAGTTGAACCAAGTTTAACTTTGCTGATGTTTCTGTCAGTGTTTGCGTTGCAGTTGTTTGCATCTAGTCTGCGTGTGACAAGTATGGAAACTATAAGCTTTTGGCAACTCTGCAGCAACTAGAGTGGTGTTCCCATTGGACTTTTTTGGTAAATCTCCCGTGGTTGTACGGTAGAGTAACAAAATTAAGTCCAATGGGGACGCACAGAGAATTAGCGTCCCTGTAAAGTTACCACAACCACGATGTAAAACTTACAAGGCGAGAAAGGCCGCAGAAACTTTCCGCTCAGCCGCGGGAGTTTTACAGGGCCCTCGAAAAGTCCAATGGGAACAGTTTCGCCCTGTAAAATGAACACGGCCCTACAGTAAACTATGGGCCTGCACGGCAAAAGTTTACTGCAAGGTTGCGGAAGCTTTCTGCATGGGCACTGAAAGCAATTGCAAATGGGAACGCATGGGAAGATTACACGAAGGAATGTTACCGAAGGTCGCGGTATTTTTCCGCGAGGCAGCGGAAAAGAAAGTCCAATAAGAACCTGCCTTAGGAGACCTTAGCTTTGTAGAATCAAGTTTTTAGCCAAGACATGACGTAAAGGACTTACCTTTTTAATACGTGCATTAACCCACTTTGTGAATGTTCTCTTCTGTACATCGTCCCTTGCATCTGAAATGAAAAACGCATATATCTCAAATTACGATATATCCATATTCTTGAATGGTAACTATAGACAACAACCAATATGGTGAAAAACATAAGAAACAATGTACAGAATAAGGAGATTGACAATTCATGCTGCTGAAACATGGTGCATTAATCAATGCTTCAGTAGCTCTCATTTATTTTAAGCTTTGGCCGATTTATTTTACTTTATTGAAGAATCACTTAATGTTTGACCCCGAGAGATAAAGACCCCGTTCTCACTAGAGAAATCGCTTTTTCGACGATGATTCGACGATGATTAGAATCTCTTCGTTTGAAGCAAATTTGTAATGTGAACAGCTCCCTTCATTCGACTAAGTGATTTGGCAAGCCTACATGTAGTTGCACAAATGCGTTGGGCTTCAAGTGTTTTTGACGAGCCACTGGGAAAACACAGGGCATATTTCTACATGTAGACGCTTGAAGCTCGGCGCTTGATGCACGACGCGCTTGATGCACGACGCGCATGTAGGACCAGGAATAGTGGCCTCCCGCAGCTTTATTCGATCTTACATGTAGTTAGCGATTGCTTAATGTAAACAGTACCACTCTTATTCTATCTTTATTCAATCTTCGTTAAGTGAGATTTAACGCACGCTTAACTAACGATGATTAACTAATCTTTGTCAAACGAAGCGATTTCTGTAGTGAGAACGGGCTCTAAGATAGTTTGTTGCTATAAACGCCCAAGCCTGATTTTGCAGTGTAGTGTCATGCCCAGGGGTTAATGTCTGCCTACATGTAATCTGTACATGGTATCATCAATCAACGAACCACAAGTTGATTCCAGAACACCCAGTATGTATGAAAGAATGGTAGACAAAACTAAAGTAAAACATGTCATGACCTCTGTAGCATTATGAACTCTATATCATTAGTTACTAAGCAACCACAAAAGTTAACTGTGGGATCCTGAAACCTTAAACTAGTAGCAAATAACAGAGAAACTAATACATGAATGCGTATTATATACACCCAACATTCAACAAATGCACAGGAGACTAGTACTAACGCTTTCGTTCATGTCAGGGGGTATAATTGATGGCTTTGGGTTGGCTCTTAACTTTTCACATTTTACAGTTCCCTATGCAAACCCGCAACATACTTTTAAAAGGCTAAAAGTGTTTTTCTGACGTTTACATTGGGATGTTATCATTTTGTATGTTACACTTTTAGCCCTTTGACAATTTAACTCCATTCGCATGCACAATGTTGGTGCACGCCCTTACTGGTCCAAAAACCTGTGTCAAAAATCTTACCTTACATTCCAAATCAGACATTTAAAAACACACCATGTAGGTCTTTGTAATCTCAAGACTTTTGTACCTTTGTCATTCTTTTCCTATGATGCCTCAAACATCAGAAAACGATAAAATGGAGCAAAATTTGGGGGAAATTCAAAAATTATTAAACAGATTGGTAACCGACTTCGTCTGAGACCACGTCTAAAAGAAATTAGTCCCACCAACGCGGACGAATTTTGTTTACACCGTGTTTAGCCTAGACTGGCCCCCTGTCCACATATTTACTTCCCCTCGTTCTATATGAGCGAGCTAGAGCAGCGTAGCGCACATGAACAGGGGGCCAGTCTAGGCTAAACACGGTGTAAACAAAATTCATCCGTGTTGGTGGGACTAATTCCTTTTAGACGTAGTCTAGACGAAGTCAGTTACCAATCTGTTTGATAATTTTCCCCAAATTTTGCTCCATTTTATTATTTTCTGATGTTTGAGGCATCATGGGAAAAGAACGACAAGGGTACAAAAGTCTTGATATTACAAGGACCTCCATGGTGTGTTTTTAAATGTCTGATTTAGAATGCAATGTAAGATTTGACACATTGCGCATGGCGAATGGGGTTAAATTGCCAAAGGGCTAAAAGTGTAACATACAAAATGATAACGTCAATGTAAACGTCAGAAAAACACTTTTAACCTTCTAAAAGTACCTGCAACAGACCTTCACAATAGAGCATGTATTTCAATGGTAGTGACCTTACCAAAGCACTTTGTATTGTTGATGGGAGCCAATCCGACCAGACTAGATGAATGAACCGTCTGAAATATCGCACTACCATTTGTGTGCATTTATTTCCCAGGAATTGAAGTTTTTTGAAAAGAAAGACCTCAACAATCTTTCAGAAATGTAGCTTTTTGTAATATCATCTTTTACAATTGATTTCCCCCCCCCCCCCCCACACACCCACTTGGTTGTGCAGATGACTTGATTTTTTACACTAAGAGAGCAGTTTAAAATGAAATATATTTAATTAACGATCCAATTAAGGATCTGCACGACATGCCATCATGTCAGCAGACAATTTTGAATTTCCAAAAGCTATTTAGTTAGGAGCGTGACAAGCTTTGAATTGCCGATCTGTACTTTATTTCCCCTGTACAACTTGTCAAATGGGCATTCCTTTCAAATTCTCCAGTGAACCAATCAATGCAGGAAAAATCTACCAGGCAAGACTTTAAAGGAAATGCGCTTTGAATTACAGCTATGCATAGTTGTAAGCTACCTATGAAAAATACAAATTCTATGGGTTCTTTGAATTAATTTTCTTTACTAGTGTGGACCTTTCTGCTCCAACAGACACACAAACATTAAAAGGGTACGGTATGTAGTACAAATACTCGCAATCAATCTTCCACTCAAAAGCATACTGATTATTGTTAATCTTGGAGGATTAATAGCAACGAACAAAAATTGCCTTTTATCAGCTTGAGAAAAGTAAAGGAATGTACCAAGAGCAGAACACCATGATTATGCCCACTTCCAACTTCAAACTACCCCAGTATGCAACAGCAGAAGTTAATACAACTAACAATTCTGTATCATGGTTAGAAACTTTATCTCATCCATACTTTTTTTGTGATTTGTAAAGATGCAAGTAGACATACTGGGAGTGGTAATATCTTCCATCTTTAGACAATGTCTGTAAGTTGTGTCAGTGACATGCAGTATAAGCATTACTGCAAGGTTTTTATGAATAATATTGAACCATTAAAAAATGTGAAATGTCAACTTTAGATGGGGCAAAAGATGATAAAAAAATGTTAAAAAAATAAAAATTGTGGTGGTCGAGGTGTACATCTGGAAAAATGTATCAATCTGCACATGACACCTCACTCAAATTTTAATGACCTAATAACCTCAACCAGTCTCAGATAACCTTTACTTTACCAGTTCTGGTAAACAAATTATAATGCGTTTACTTTCGGACCTTGATTTATTGGCATTGAACTGTAACCCACAAAATATGAACTAATTTTGCCTATTGCATAATTTCTGTTCTTAATCATTTTCTCATGTTTGCAATAGAGCTCCCACTACCTTGAAAGTAAAGTTTATGGATTTCCTTGCACAATATGTGTTGCAGGTTTACTTGTACATTTCTGACCTACATTGTATTCTTTATAAGTCTGCATTCCTTTTGTGATATTTCACCTACAATTGACTTGTTATGTATGAATTGGAACCATTTGGTATTTACATTTTAGCAGCATTGTTTTTCTCCCTCCATGCACCAAGTAAACTTACAAAACACCAAAGCGTGACTACTGCAAACGGATGACTGTATAGCTTGGGTTTCATTATTTAAGTAATTTGGTCAAATACACTTGTAACGAATCCCTGGGAAATGATCTTTGTTTATTGGGGCTCTGCGGCTTGAATTACGAACAATGAGCCCCTGAAGTTCACACTTTACGAGTCCAGCTTTGAAAATTTGTGCTAGCCATCTGTTTTTGTTCAACTAAAACTGTAAGGCCTGTTTACACTCTATTCGCCTTTGCCGAATCGAACTCCGCAATTTCCATAAAGGGGAGTTGAAGCCGGGTAGGTGCTGAGTGTAAATTTATGAAAAAGGTGATTTGAAAAAGGCGGATCAGATCCGGGTCTGATTCGCCTTTTCAAGTCACCTTTGGGGTAGGGTTGAACCCCACAATTGCGGGGTTGAACCCCGCAATTGTCAAGGTCGCTTGTACTAGTTGTAGTGTAAACGCTACCCGAATGTAGATTCGGCAATTTGTGTCCTTGGGGTAGTGCCCCAATCTGGCACTAGTGACCAATCTGGCACTAGTGCCGCAACACCCACCAGCTCACGCATGCGCTGCAGTTACAGTTAGTGGTGACTTTTGCGGTTTCTGAAGGCGAGTTGAAGCCAAATTGTTTAGTTTTGCGGTCGCAATAAAAATGCTGGGTCTGTATTAACCTTCGTCGGTTCGAGTGTAAACACGGTGATTAATGTTGGCATAGTCGCCAGGTCCGTGAGGTCGCCACCCTATTCATCAGTCATTGTTCATCAATACTATATAGGGTGGCGAGGTCAGGAACCTGGCGATTATGGGACATTTACGTTACACATATAATTTATTGTTTGCAGATATTTTGAGATGAGTAAATAACTTTCTTAGTTGCATTCAAAACTACGCGAGCACGACAAATAATTGTCAAGTATCAGTTTTGATGCTTGATATCAAGAGCAAATTTGATAGTAAACCTCAAAAATAGTAATGAAAAATTTAAGATATTCTTTGGAAAACTGTTCAGCTCTAAATATAATTCTTTGAGGTATAAATACCATTTAGCACCCTCGCCACTGATTCTTCAATGTAAATATGGTAGGAAAACAGACTAATTTCAGGTTTTTCTTTTAAAATGTCATGCGCCATAGACTTTTCCCACTTTCCAAATTCACCCAGGCCCTGCGAACCCTGCCCCATACTCCAACTTGTCAAACACTGCATGCAGTGCATTCGCGAGCACCACCCTTTCAAGCATCCTTTAACATGTTATAACTTATTCCAACTAATTTATATAAAACAAAACGTTTAAGAAATTGCATTAATACTCTAATGAGTTCTAGAAAGTAGAAGGAACGTATGTAAAGCCAATATAAAACAGTTACAGACCTTTGGCGGTGTGGATGGACCTTTCAAAGACCGTATCCTTCTCTTGTTGGGCACGGTCGCGGTCGGCCATTTTTTTACTCGGAGTTTCACTTCGTTAACTTCGTGGACATCATTCCTAGTTTGCACACTTCGCTTTCGTCTTTTCAGAAAGTCTACCTGGAACTGTCGCAACCCAAGTTCGTTTCTGACCTGTCTGCAAGCCAACAAGCCGTCCAAGGTGGCAAAAAGTCAGAGCTAAATGAGCTCCCAACTTGAGGAACTGTTCGGGCCGACGTGCTCTGCTGCACTGAAATGAGAGTTTGTCTACATGCATGCAGCGTGCGCGCGCGTTTAATCACAGCGTATTAACACGCCCACTATATCGGAATGTACCATAATCTTTTGGGGTATTAACTCGGCTTTTCTGGAGGCCCAGTGATTCCCTGATTACCATAGCTATTGTTCACTGAACCGGAGGTTGGGCCTGGGACTAGACTATTCATAAAATTTCTGGGAGAGACGAAACAGGTGGTTGTATACATACAAGTAGGGCGCCATCAATGTGATAAGGTCAAAAGATCATAAAACTTCACTACTCAATAATATACAAACGTACCTACTGACTGAGTTGGCAAACATTTATATGGCAGATATCTTTGCCGCGTTTAAACCGCCGACTCTGGTGTTCAGTTGAATTCCCATGTGTAATAACTTACCAGCAATCTGTAGCACTACACGGTCTGACAAACTCGTCACCTCCAGAAACCATCGATAGTTCTCATGAGTCGTTCTTTGCCTCTCCAAGACGTCAATGATGGACATTGGTTGATGAGAGTTGCCTCCATTGCTAAAGTCCATCTCGTCTCACGCTCCTTCTTGCCCTTGACCACCTCCAAGTAGCAAAGTCATTAAATATAATTATACAAGATTTAACAGTAGCTATACAAAAACTTGTAATTGTCAGTTTTTAGTCATGTGTTCGGCCACATGCAGTGAGATTTTTCCCAAGACGGTAATCGGGCGGAAAGGCCTCCCGGATCGAGTGGACGGCGCTTGATTTCAACCGCCAAACGCAAGATCCGGCCCGGTCGGCTTTTATGCAAACACTCTGGGGAAAACTTGATGAAAGTAGGGCTAGCGTGAATGCATGGCGTTGGTGAAATACGAGAAGAGAACACTTTAAATTGATTTAATGAAGTTCAAACATGCTAAAGGCAAAAGAACACCCACGCAGAACTGCATGGTCGACTTTGAACTGTTGTATACCTGAGCCAAGGCCATGCATGATGAACAAACTTACAATAATGCACAATTTTAGCTGATTTCTACACCTTCCAAAACCGATTGGTTATGTCTGGTAAACAAACAGCAACTTTGTGAATCGATACCTTGTTGTATGTTCCCCAGTTGAAAGACATTACATGTATTTCAAAAGATCGACTCCTAACCCATAGGCGTATAGGAGACGGGGAGGCGCCACGGGGACTGATGCTCCCCACTTTCAAAAGTGGGGGGACGGGGACAAATATGTCAATTTGGCCCCAAACCCCACTTTTTTGCCTCCTATATATATGATGTAATTCTTATTTTGTCGGCAAAATCATGGCACTGTCGGCCAAAAAACACAAAAAGGTTAATGAAACTAATATAACACCGCTGATAAAACGCCACAGCAATGGCAATGCTGTTACACTATATTACATGTATGTCTATACAAGCTGTTGCGTAAGGGCGCCCACCCGCTCACTCCCCTCCCCCTCCCCCTCACCCACTTTTGAAGAGCTTCCTACGCCTATGTAACTCATTAGGACGATTCGCTGGAAAGATTTTCTATATATCTTGCAAAAAAAATTTCTAAACTTTGGGATTCGGACCATGCACGGACATTTTGAGTATGGAAACTTTTTTGACAAGTTTCAAATTGACGCTAGCAGCCTCGTTTCAGATGCTGAGCCAAGCACTAGCTGAGACTCTCGTTTTCGATGACATTTTGAATTTCGTCAATTTGAACATTTTTCGGACACGCCTAAAGTGCAGTTCTTGTGATGGGGGAGGGGAGGGGGGGGGGGCTGGGTGCCTTCTACCCCGCCCCGCCCCGCCCCCCTCTGGATCGTTTTCCTTCCTCCATGGTTACAGGAACTTATAAAATAGCTCCTCTTCAAAAGCCCGGCCGACCGTGTAAAGCGAGGTGGTCAGGGTACAACGGACCACACACCTATCAAACTAAAACCCTGGATTTAGCTCAAATGTCGTGAAAGTTGCTCAATCAATGAGCTAGCATGCTGATAAGATTATTGATTTTCATTTTGGTTGGATGGTCATCAAAAACATATTCAGTTTCAAAATATGAATGGGGTGACAGAATTCCGATGCAGATTTTACCATTTTCTGCATGGCTAGAAGATCATTACGCACGAATTATTCTTGATAACGCCGAAATGAGAACAACTCCCCCGTGCACAATATTTTCTTTTGGGAGCGTCCACGATAAATCCTTGAACCAGTTTAAGCCACGGTTTAACACGATTACACAAAAACGAGTCAGAAAGAATCGGCGTCTTGTTATTGGTATAGGAGCGACGCTGAGTCTGCATGCAACCTAGCTCACACCTTGCTTAATGCTTATAATACTATTATATAGTGACAAAATGTTCATGCCCATTAAAAAGCTGTACAAATCAATATCATGAAAAAAAAATCTTGGAATATAATTGAAAATAAATATTTGGTACTGAAAAGACAAGTCATGCTCTCATTTGTACTCACCTACACGGGATATTTGATTATAAATGCGTCGGCATAACAAATACATCTAAGACAGTGGATATTAATTTGGGAGATCTATCATCATGGTGAAATACATTTAAGACATGAATTACGGTGCCTTAAGATGGATTATCTTAATAGTTTAGTGTTAATCAGTTCGGTCGCCATGTTTTGCACCATGTGTGAGAGATGTTTTGGTGATTCATGTGTCTTCAACTGTGCATAATGCTGAGCTAGTCCAACCGTCTGCCTATGACCGTTGACTGCTGCAGTACACAGCTATAGCTTTTGGCATCCTCTTAGCCAATTTGAATCAGCTAAGATTACGGTCTCGATGCTTGCAAAGGCTGCAGCTGGCCCAGGATGTCCTCATTACAATTTTGCCCCTACGGGCGGAAACTTTCATAACCCGTTTTGTGTTGTGTGCGTATACACGTATGTATCTCAATCATGGGGTTTTTAAAATTAGTCAAATTAAATGCATACATTTTCTCGTTAAAAAACCCTAAATATACAAGAAAAGAGGATCAGGAACATTTATGTGCATCTTCCATCTGTCATAGAATGTGCACCTTCCATCTGTCATAGAATGTGCACCAAATTTACACGGTCAAGTTGTTGACTTCGTGTCGTGTGCGTTACTTTTCTGTTACCCGAAACGTTTTCACTTTGGACCAATACAAAGCTGACCACCATTTCTAGAGAGGTCAGCGTCGGGTATGCGCATGCTCAGAGCCACAAGGAAGGTTCTTTAGCGCACCGAAGCGCTCGTTTTTGCTGGCCTATAATTAAAGCTTGACGCAGTTTCCTGACTGATGTTCTGAGTTTTATTGATCACCGAAAACACCGAAGCATTGTGAAAACTTAAATGAGATCAAAGAAAATAAACTCTAAACAATAAACTAATTCTTAGTAAATTAAGCAAAGGAAGTATCAGTTTCTAAATGGAATTTCTAACGAAGCAGCTCACAGGAATGGAAATTAACTAAAACAGCTTTGTACACTTATACTTATAGTCTGAGAATTAACAATTATGTGCAATAATAAATAAATAAATCACTTTTACCAAATTAATTTCTTAAATAAATACACGGCAGATTTTCACATTGCAATAATAATTATGTCTTACCGTTCACGCCACCTAACTTTGACTTCTAATTCTCGAGATATGATCGACTGCAGCATCTCTAATTGGTCTAAACGTATGGCAAGTCTGTCCAGCTTCCTTGTGCCAACTTGGACCTTGACTTTCCTCACGGTTCGTCCTTATCAGTTGTAATTTCAACTACGACGCCCATTGGCCACCAGTTCCGAGCAACGTCTGGCTATAGTAAGAGGACGATGTCTCCGACCATGATATATTTCTTCTCGGTGTTGTCCAGCGCTGTCTGCCATTCAAATTATGAAAGTATTCTTTACGCCACTGCCCCAGAATTGTTCAGTGAGGTACTGTACCCGTCTCCACCTCTTGCGAAGATACATATCTTGGGGTACAAATTTACAAGGAGGTGGCAGTGGGACGCTGGCCTTCATGTTGAGTATGTGATTGGGAGTCAGAGGTTCCAAACTTGATGGATCGTTGATAGTGTCAACTGATAGAGGACGGCTATTGACTATGGCAATGGCTTCATAAAACAAAGTACGGAGCGACGAGTCATCTACCGTCCTGATCGTCATGATCCAAAGCGCAGCTACTCCATTGAGGCCACTTATTATCGTCTTGATCTGACGTTCTCATACACCTCCAACGTGGCTGGAACAGGGAGCATTCATCAGGAAGTCACAGTCTTGCTCTGCCAAATAGGTTGCTACTCTACCTGTGTCTAGCTCCTTCGGGACTGTCTCTAACCTCCTTGTGGCTACAGGGCAACGACTTAAGTCGGCTAATCTCAGCAACCAGATCCCTTTAGGGGATCACACGAAAGAAGGAGTGTCTCTAGTTCGTTTTTGGCTCCAACAAAATTACTGCCTTGGTCCGACCTAATTTGACGAACCTTCCCTCTGATGGCAATGAAGCATCGCAGCCCATTGATGAATGCGTCGGTAGAGAGATCATCTATCATCTCCACATGAACCGCCCTGGAATTTAAAGGCCCTGTAGATGATCTGTTTTTGAGCGATTCTGCGAATAAAACCATTATAAATCAAAAGAAAGACATCAACAAACTCATCCGAAGAAATTTCAGCTTTGTCAAATGTACCACGTTTAAAAAAACCATGAAAATCCATATGCATTTTCCTGGTCTTGGCGGGGTGTTTCAAATATTCGTTCACAGTTGATCGGGTACTATATGTGGCTTGCGTCATGCACTCTATGGCGCACATACTGCGTGTGCGCGCGATCCATAAAAATGCATCGCGTTGGAACACGCACACGGAGTACACAGCGCCCATGCATTTTGGACCGCGTAGATGCGAACCAAAAATAAGTAAATCGTTTGCAAACGATCTAAATAATTTCATCTTTATGGATTATTTTCTGGTAAAATTATATCCTTTTGAGCGAAAACCTTTCATTGGATAGTTGCTATTAATTCAATCTTTACTTTCAGAACTTTTCCCCTGTAAACTCGTCGATTACTTTTTCGGTCATTGCAAATGATCCACTGGGCCTTTAAGCAAGTGAAAAGAAGACCGTGTCTCTTGTACTCTCTTCGACCTTGCTCGGTGGTGAAGGGGCCAAAACAATCCATGCCACAATACGAGAATGGCGGGGACGACTCGACACAATCCGCAGGAAGATCTGCCATCTGCATTGCCTTGCTCGATGACATCACGGACAAAATTCACGTATCACGGTACCTCTTATCCTTCAATAACTTGCGTTTGAGATGACCAAGACGAGTGAATGTCTGAGCTTTATTCACCGGTAAACGTGGACGAGAGCGGAACGGCAGGGGCATTTGCATGTGGCTATCTTCGATCGAGCTGCGTGATGGAAGATTCAAGGGTCTTCCCGAGAAGCTTTAACTCCCTCGTTGTCAGAAAAGTCCCTCTCAAGCACCGACATCCTTTTGAAGGGGACTGGGTTCTCCTTAGACACTACTCTGTGGCACATAGCTGTGGCTCCTGATTGGCCTCCCACCACAGACCACTCCTCACGGCATACGGCTGGTTACTTCGACCCGTCACAGTTTTTCTAGGTGCGAGTGCTTCAGGACAGTTTAACCCTATTAGCATTTAGAAGCAACTGAGAGCAGGAAAAACAAAAGAGCGCGCAATGCGTTTACAGACTCATCGCCTCAAACGACGTCATGATCCTTGCAAAAGTGGGTACGGGTATAGTGAAGAAACGAACAGGCAGTCTGAAAACGTTTTTATTTGAATAATTCATTTTATGTAAACGCACGTTTTGAACAATCAAATCTACTGGACAGTGGATTTTTGAGTGTCTCCAGTGCTACTTATTTCATCTCACTACAAGAATCTTTCAAAAATTGTGCATCCCATAAGGCAGTTTCATATTCTGCGACCATCTTAAAGCCACTTGAGGGGAACAAATTCGCGTTTCAAGCGTGTTCATTGGCTGGCGGAGCAATTTTGTTCCTCAAATATAGTTGCGCTTTTTCAAGCTGGCCGCGGAATGGAATGTGAAACTCCCTCGTGCCAAAGATTGAGACAAGAAACCAAATCAAACATGGCACCTCCTGGTATTTCAACATGTTATTTATTTAGAGATACTCTTCAAGTGAAGTTTACCAAAACATGATACATTAACCGAAAATAAAAGTTTAAGATTTAATATACCAGAGGCATAGTGTGCATGCCTTCACAACTACATGTATAGTTAATCCTATAGAGCTTCTGCACTGGCGGCCATGACAGGGGCAGGTTTTCTTATTTAAATGATGTAACAATAGACCCACAAAGCACCTACTCAGGCATGACACACGGTGACAATGTGACTGCCCCCTGTCATGGCTGCCGTGCAAAGGCTCTAAAGGAGTTATTGAAACATAATTAATGACGTCACGGTTTGTTTACATACGTGCTTTCGATGGCCCTATGCCGTCAGGTACCCCGAGACGCCCACAACGTCACATTTTGTTTACCGGTACATACATGCTTTCCTATGGCCATATGCCGTTGGGTACCCCGAGACGCCCACAACGTCACATTTTGTTTACATACATGCTTTTCCATGACCTTATGCCGTCCGGTACCCCGAGATGCCCACATAGAATTGCGTGCATGTAAACAAACCGTGACGTCATTGTGTTAATATGGTAATTTTTAATAAGAACTTTTAGATTGTTGAGTTGACTATGTGATGATGTCAAGCTGAGGCTTTGCGCAGTTGTTAAAGGGGGAATTAGAGTTTATTTCTCCGCTATTTGGCGAGGCTCAGTCTTCGGACAGTACAAACTCTGATTCTCCCTTCTCTCATCTTCTCTCACCTACTGCGGGAATCAAGACCGGGGCGACTATGGTTTTGGTGTTCTCTCTGAAATCTGCAGCCGATTTCACGAAAAAGTGTGTAACTTGCGCAACTTTTGAAAATGGCAGGGCCCCATAGCTTGCATGTAATTATTGCAGAAATGTTACGCAACATATGCAATCAAACGTTGCGCAAGTGGGCTTACGCAGTGCGTAAGGTTTTGTGAAATCTGCTGCAGAACATGATGACCTAAAAGTCCCTATTGTCAAGTTTCTGCTGCCGATGTTCGAGGTTCAATCTCCCATTTGACTGCTCTCCAACACAACTTTGATGAGTTGAAGTTAAAATCTCAATTAATCAAACCTCAAAAAAGTTGGGTCTTTCTATAAATTAGGGGTCCAATGTTGGTGTCCCCCGTTACATTTTACATCTTGTTTTTGTAAATTCAGGACACATTCTTTAAATACTTTCCATCTCAAAGAGTGAGTACATAAAGTACAATTCATACAAAATAGTTTAAAGGCCATTTTAATGATTTTTATACGAAAAATAACACATATCAGGTGTAACGGGGGACACTAAATGTTACACTTTTGGACCCCTAATTTATAGAAAGACCCAGTTATAAGTTAAGCTTACTTTGTTCTACGTTTCACCAGGGGCTAATTATATGAAGCGCTACATTCCTTTGAAACACTAGTTGCAATGAGTAAACCACCGTAATGTGCCTCTCCAGTAACATGCATCTTGAGTTACGAAGGATCGTAGCGCTTTGTGAAATCAACCCCAGATTAGATAACCTGAACAGTGATTATGACTCCGGGCCGGTATGATTCCGGGCCAGTATGACTCAGAACTAGTCCATAATCTATCTAATACAAGTCACTGAGTTTAACATAATCCCAAGAACCACTGCTAGAGAAAGGACAAACTGTTAGTTTTTTTTGTACACGTATCCCCACTCAGTCAACTATCAATCATCCCGAGGACAGTTACGACCTCCAAGATTTAGTGACAGGTGTGTAACATCTTTGTGCTTCTTAGAAGAATGTTTCCACGAAATACCATTTATTTAAATTGATTATTTAAAAAGAAAAATTATCGTTGATAGGACAAACTCAATGACACCTTTACAAGTTGCCTACAGCTATGGTGGTACTAATCTTTCCTTTAAAGCAAGGATTTGGGTTGATGTACCTGTTTTTGCATGATTTGTGTTGATGTACCTGTTTTGGCATGGATATACTTGTGTCAAAGTTTACCATTGATTTTTCCAAAGAGCGCAATGCACTGTTTACGTATCAGCTCCCCACATAGAACTTGTTGGTGTTGAAGGCTGCAAGAAAAACAAAATAACCAGAAAACATTAAAACATTGAACAGGGAGCTTGATAGCATTTTAATCAATCTCAGCTCAAAATCTCATTCGCATGAATTGAAACTTGTTTCAGTGGGTCATATTTCTTGTTCTTTGCATACTAATAAAAATGTACAAATTGTCCTTTGTTTCAATGACAGAAGGGCCGTCCAAAGTTATCCACATTTACACGAAACTACAAAGCTAAGGGGGAGGGGGAAGGGGGAATTGGAAGGGGAAGGGGGAGGGGGAGGGGGAGGGGGAGGGGGTAGGGGGAGAGGTGGAGGTGGAGGTGGAGGGGGAGGGGGAGGGGGAGGGGGAGGGGGAGGGGGTAGGTTATGAGATTATATATATATTTTGGTCCTTGGGGTGCACGGGTTGTGCACAAGTCTATGAAGAAGTTAGAGGATTTGGTCCTTGTGGGGTTTGGTCCTTGGGTGGTTCGGGTCCTTGGGGGGTTCTCGACAGTCCTTAGTTTTCGCACCAAAAACACTAAATTATTTAAGGAAAATTCAAGATTTTCTGTTCACAAATCAAAATTGGGGTCTCTAGTAACCGCTAAACGTGAGGGTTTAAACAAAATAGGTAAATAAAGTCGAAAAACCATCGTTTTTAGTGTCCAAAGGTGGTCAATTCCAAAACCCCACAAGGACCAGGAATATGTAGAAGGGGGAGAGGTGGAGGGGGAGAGGTGGAGGGGGAGAGGGGGTCGAGGGCCATGTAGGACTTTACATGCACTGTAAAACGTTGACATTTCATGGTAGTGACAACAAAATCTTGATAAGTAGTATTTTTGGGAGGGAGGGGGGTCTTGAAAAAACTATGCTCTGTAGAACCGTGAAGATGTTGACAACTTTAGACGGCCCCTAAAGAGGGTGTTAGGGGAATACCAACCGGTTTTGCAGTGGACGCATTTTTGGCTGCATCTCTCTTGTCGATATTAGAGGCTAGTGTCTGGCTGCGGTAAATCAAGTTCTTGGTTTTCTCAATGACTTGTTGGTATGGCGATACGTTCTGTGAACCCATCACAACGTGACCCTATGATTGGGAGATAAAGAAATTAATGTGAATTTCACGAGTGAAATTTTTAAACAATTTCTGTATGAACTGTACGGTACCACTTTTTAAATGCGGTGCACCTGTCCACTGATAATGTGGTGCACCTGTCCACTGATAATGTGGTGCACCTGCCGACTGATAATGTGGTGCACCTGCCAACTGATAATGTGGTGCACCTGCCAACTGATAATGTGATGCACCTGTCAACTGATAATGTGATGCACCTGTCAACTGATAATGCGGTGCACCCGTCAACTGATAATGCGGTGCACCCGTCAACTGATAATGTGGTGCACCCGTCAACTGATAATGTGGTGCACCTGTCCACTGATAATGTGGTGCACCTGTCAACTGATAATGTGGTGCACCTGTCCACTGATAATGTGGTGCACCTGTCAACTGATAATGTGGTGCACCTGTCAACTGATAATGTGGTGCACCTGTCAACTGATAATGTGGTGCACCTGTCAACTGATAATGTGGTGCACCTGTCCACTGATAATGTGGTGCACCTGTCCACTGATAATGCGGTGCACCTGCCAACTGATAATGCGGTGCACCTGTCCACTGATAATGTGGTGCACCTGTCCACTGATAATGTGGTGCACCTGCCAACTGATAATGTGGTGCACCTGTCCACTGATAATGCGGTGCACCTGTCAACTGATAATGTAGTGCACCTGTCAACTGATAATGTAGTGCACCTGTCAACTGATAATGTAGTGCACCTGTCAACTGATAATGTAGTGCACCTGTCAACTGATAATGTGGTGCACCTGCCAACTGATAATGTGGTGCACCTGTCAACTGATAATGTGGTGCACCTGTCAACTGATAATGTGGTGCACCTGTCAACTGATAATGTGGTGCACCTGTCCACTGATAATGTGGTGCACCTGTCCACTGATAATGTGGTGCACCTGTCAACTGATAATGTGGTGCACCTGTCCACTGATAATGTGGTGCACCTGTCAACTGATACAGGTAGAAACGCAAATTACACAAATAGATAAAGGCTGAGAGATGTAACAAATGTTATCGGTCATTGACATTTATGACCACTTCTTGTGGCCGAGCGTAACAGCCTTTGTCCTATAGGAAATCACTGAAGTGGAACCATCTTGAAAGCGATTCAAAGTGATTGGTCAATCAGTGATTGGTCAACCACAGGCCAATCAGGTCCACAGAAAAAAATGCTTCTCTGTTCCATCCACATAATGGGATCTTAGAATGTTGAAGGGCCTTTTAAACCCGACAGGTATGCAACTATGTCATTACAAAAAAAAGAGGAAAATGAAAAAATCTCCAACTTTGTACAGTATTTTTTTAATTTCCAATGGGACAGATGAGGAAACAAAAAAGAGGAAATCAGCTGATCAGCTGAAAAGTTGCATGCCTGACTCGAAGCTCTATGCGTCTTTGTTTCCATTTTGTTTCCTGCTAGTTCTTACCAATTTGGAATCAATCTTAGCATCCAAGTGAGCGTTCCTAATCAGATTTAATCCAGCGCTCAGCGTCTTCGGGATTCATGTTTAGCTTGTCAGAAGCTTTTTGTTCCCGTTTTTAGTTAGCATGTTTTTAGCTAGTTCTTACCAATTTTGAATCAATCTTAGCATCCAAGCTGGCGTTCCTAATCAGATTAACAATCCAGCGCTCAGCATCTTCAGGATTCATGTTTAGCTTGTCAGAAGCTTTTTTGTTCCCGTTTTTAGTTAGCATGTTTTTAGCTAGTTCTTACCAATTTGGAATCAATCTTAGCATCCAAGCTGGCGTTCCTAATCAGATTAACAATCCAGCGCTCAGCGTCTTCGGGATTCATGTTTAGCTTGTCAGAAGCTTTTTTGTTCCCGTTTTTAGTTAGCATGTTTTTAGCTAGTTCTTACCAATTTGGAATCAATCTTAGCATCCAAGCTGGCGTTCCTAATCAGATTAACAATCCAGCGCTCAGCATCTTCAGGATTCATGTTTAGCTTCTCAGACAGCATGCTGTTGAGGGAAGAAAATATATCATCCATTGCACTGGCTACAGCAGGAACTAAAGTCTACCCAAGTACAAGTCAATTTCATATAAGCTAGTTTTAGTTTGTTACACCCTGTTTACACTTGAACTCGAGCTCGGGGTCGAACATCGAGATCGGGGTCGAACATCGAGATCGGGGTCGAACACTGAGCTCGGGATCGGCCCAGGATCACAAACTGTAAACGCTCTTGGGACCAAATTGGCCCCTGATCAGAAACCGAGATTTTGGTCTCGCGTTGGCGGAGGGTTCAATCCCGAGCTCTGGATCAGTTTGCAGTTAGATAAGCAATTAATCTTTACTGCATCCGCTCCACAGCTGTAGCGGGGGAAAAGCCCGTGAAATTCAAGTGGCCTTGTACACTGTACATGCACAACCCATGCACACATTGATCAGTACATGCACACACACACACAAAGAGCATGACCTTTGACTGCAACTTCTGGCACCGCTCTCGAGATCAACTACAGAATGTAAACACGGCACTCAGGATCATTGCGGTTAACACTGACGCATTCTTATCATGGGATCGATCTTGATCACGAGCTCCGGACCAGTGTAAACACGGTGTTAGTGCAAGAAAATAAAATTGTCATTCATAAATAAAATAAAATATAATTGTATGCATAAATGGACTGCCTTTGTTTGACTCCCAAGTTAAATCATCATCACCACACTTACTTGATGCTGATGCAGTTGTGGATGCGACAAAACGTCTCAAAAATAAACATCCTCGCATTCTCAATGAAGTCCTCTATACAAGCCACCAGGAAGAAATCATTGGTTAAAACCTGCATCAAATAAAACACAGTAAAAATAATTATGTGGTCTGTCCTTTTGAGTTTTACTTGAAAGGATTCAGAACACATCATAAGACAAGGTAAGACTTAAGGCTATGCTTGGTGGAAATCAACTTGTGTATGGGTTTACGGTAGCACCATGTCAATCTCTTTTGTATATGTGTGGCTCTCTTGAAGCCGAACAGAGCACACCGTTTGAAACGTTGAGTTCACACTCACCGGTTCTTTTCAGAACCACACATATACAAAAGAGAGTCACATGGTGCTACCGTAAACCCATACACAAATCATAAGACAAGACAGTACAAAGTATGTGTGGGTAGGATTCAAATACACTACCTCCTGCAAGCTTTCATCTCAATATAAATGTGTAAACAATGGTTGCGAATGCACACTTTATTCAAGGTAATCGGGTTAGTTTAGGGCTACTTTCTATTCATCTTTCAATTCTCCGAGTCTTGTTGTGAATTTGGTCTAAGGCACTTTATGGATTCCCTTTAGTTTATTCCTGATTATGTGGGTTTTTTGTTGCACCAAGAAATAGATCTCGCCATGCCGAGGCACCAATATGCTGAAAATTACACGCAGCAAACTTACAGTTTCACAGTCCCTTAGTTTCTGTTGCGCTCCGTCAAAGTTGAAGTTAACATACAGACACTCCACAAACTCCGTAATAGGGTCTCTGTACGTGTAGGATTCCTGAAACAAGAATTGGCAACAAATTGAGAGGATGTCAGCAATATGCTGGTAAGAGGCTGTCTAAAGTTGGCAACATTTTCACAGTTCTACAGAGTGTAGTATTTGTTAACCACCTAGGGGTCCTGGGTGCTGATAATGCCCGAGCCGGCAGGCGAGAGCATTATCAGCACCCAGGACCCCTAGGTGGTTTTAAACGGGTTGTTCAAGATTGGCTAAACCTACTTTTAATCCCATTCATGAAATACCTTTTCGTGTAAATCGTTAAAACTCACAAAAATTAGCTCGTCGTTTTGCCATGTTTTGCATTAACTTTCCTACACCCACGGCCACAGTGTCAACACTTCATTTGTACAACTGCTACCTGTTTTTGTTCGATCGCGTGCGTTACGCGTAATGCAGGCATATGTGTTGCGCGCGCACGCACAGTGCACAATTTGCTTTCGGGCGCGTGCAGTTTCTGTGTGCATGTGCGTGTTCCATATACGCGTTGACTAGGGCACAGACGCAGGCCAGCCGGCTAGGCATTATCACTGGTCATTATCGCTTGTTTAAGACTGTCCTTGTGACGGGCTCTCAGCCAATAGGGATGCGTAAACTGTAAGGTATTTATGAATAACACAAAATCTGTTAATCATATAAGATTGTCTATACAGTAAATTGACATACTAATCAACTTGTTATCAACAGAAGCTTCTAGAACGAATAAAAGAATGTCATTTCATGACCACAAAATGTTCTTAAGGAATTTTAAATTATTATTGATGACGAGGGTCTCAGTGCTCTTTTTTGTCATCAAATTTGCAAATGAAATGACGTGTGATGTAATAGGCCGTATCGAATAGCTGCCATCTTGTGCGGCAACTTTTGTCACTTAAATTGGTCGACAATGTACAAAACGTGCAGCCATGCATGTCCTCAAGGAACAATGAAACTGCCCTACAAGATGGCAGCTACTCGATACGGTCTATACAATGGCTCAGCATCTGTTAATTTGAAATTTGTCAATTGTGTTGGTTATTTTTGTTGTCAAAGTATCTATGATCTGACCTGCTGAATGACCTTCACCAGGTCCTTGAGGACTTGTCGCCGTCGATTCTTGTTGGTGATGACGGCGGTTGTCAGATAACGGAGAATGTGTGGACACGTTGTCTGAATGGCATTCAGGTACCTGTCACATTATGAATCACACAACGTTGGAGTAATTTAGAGTATGATAACAATAGTACTCAGTCACAAATGACAGCAGCCAAGCAGAACAAAGTTAGACCCAACAGTTTTCAGCCATCCAATTTCAATATAATTTCAAATACCCTATCAGAGGGTCAGGCGTTATGCACCGATTTCACAAAGCACTGTGCTAAATCGTAACTCGAGTTGTGACTTGACATACGTCGCAACTTGAGTCAGATTGCACCATCAAATTTCACAGAATTTCTGATCGCAAGTTCTTTGAAAATGGCAGCTTGCGATGTAACTCGACTCAAAAGCGTCACATGACTGAAAATGGCGGGAGTTTGGAGTAAAACGACGCACTGAAAACCACACCATCACAAAAACACTTTCCAGCCAAGTAGGTTCTGTGGTTTTCAGTGCGTCCAGGTTCCCTGCACGCTGCTTTTTTGTCGAAGTAATGCGCGTCAAATTTATGCACAAAAAGGCTCACCTGTAAGAACATCTTTGTAACAAAAGCTCTAATCGAGATTAAGCTGATTTAGCAAACGTAGGGTTTATAGAATACAGCAGATTGAAATGGATGAATGATTCTTACGCTGGTTGATAGAGGAATTTGTCAATGATGAAATCTCTGCCTTGTGGATGGTTGAAATACACAAACAGACTCCAGTGAATGAGCCACGTCCTCTGCTGTAATGACTGTAGAGGGGTCACGAAGGTCTGCACACAAGAAAAATATGTTCCGTTATTATATTAATATGAATTCAACAGAAGTATCCTGACCGTCCCAATTCCATCTCATTCTAAAGCTTGATATTCTTGAAACAAGATAATGATTGTATCCGTCTATACGTTGGTATATAAACCCTTTGAACGGCGGCCATGACAGGGGGCAGTCACATTGTCACCATGTCTCATGCGCGAGTAAGCACTTTGTGGATCTATAATCCTTACATTTGAGTCGATAACTTCCTGTAGTTGGTTAAGGTCTTCCAAGGCCTGTTCCCAATCTTGCTTCAAGATCTCAGATGCTAGCTTGCCCCACAGAGCCAGCATGGCGTTTTTATCATTCTGTGGAATCTGTTCAAATAGAGTGAGAAGTTTGATGAATTACAAGCAATTAGCACAATGCTACTATTGATTGCTTTCCGGTGACGTCACGCCTTCCATCCACCATTGTGGGTGTCATTTTTCATGACCCACGTGGCTCGAGTGATTACAAAATAAGCAGGAAAAGCGCATTGGTTGCACTTACCTTTGTAGCTTAACCTTGCTTTATGTTGTTGCACCATGGCTGTTGTATCGAGAACGATAAAAATGTATTTCTACAGGCTAAAAATCGCGATCAAGTAAAAACACTTTCGTTTTTACAAGCCGACTACATGCTCAATCATTTTAAACGTATCGCAACGCGCGTGTGTGGCATTCTCGATTGAAAATACGCTGGCGAGTATTTTTTACGCATGTTCATGTGCGTGCCGTCTATTGCCGCGAGCGTGTGCGTGCGTGACCGGTGACACCCAAACATTCCCGGATGTTCTACGTCACGGAAAGCAATCAATACAGTTGGATTATCAGGGCTAATCAATGTTTAGTCATTACACATGTTGTGTTTAGCAACAAGTGTTTGGATGTAGCTTATGACAGGTGTTTTTCAGACTTACCAGAACTCTGAAGAAATACAAGTACTGGGCCGCTGTGCTGTAGTCTCCACATTCGTACTTGAACTTGGCAAAGGTGTACAATGTGTCCAACATGTTCTGATGGAACTGTGGTAAATCAGACAGGTCTCAACATTATGAAAATTAAGTGGTCAATTTGGTCTTGATTTTGACAACATTTGAAAGGGCACAGTGGCCAACTTTGGGAACACTACTTCTATTTAGGAGTCGTCCAAAGTTGTCAACATTTTCGCGATTCTACAAAGCGTAGGAAGGGGGAGGGGGTGGGGGAGGTCGAAGGTCACGTAGGACTTTATATGCACTGTAAAATGTTAACATTTTACGGCTTTTGAAGAAAACAAATGTTGATAAGTTATATTTCGGGGAAGGGATGGGAGTCTTGAAAAATACTGTCCTCTGTAGAACGGTAAAAATGTTGACAACTTTTGATGACCAATTGCTCCGATCATAGCTGATGTACTAATGATGCTAAACACTGTGGGGGTTTAATTGGATAGGGAATGTGTAATACACTAAATAGATGTCTTTGGCTACGTACCCCGTGGTTTGTAGTCATGTAGTCAAACAGAACACGACCATCTCGTGTTTCTTGAATCTTCTGAATCACCTCCTCACGTGAGAAGATCTCAGTGATGGGTTTGGTCTGCGACATCAGTTTCTTCATTTCTTCCACGACGATGCCGCGCTTCTCGTACATTTCTATGTACAATAAAACACAAATAATTTATCTGTTTCCATTAAATAGGCATCTGCTGATTAACATACTGCTGATGCATTCTATATATATGCACATGTTCAAATATTCAGATGTACTGATACAATGTACAATGTCAAACATTGCTAATAATGGTCTATTGTTAGTTTTAAAGGCATATTTCATGATTGACATTTATGGGCCGTCCAAAGTTGTTAACATTTTCACGGTTCTACTGAGTGTAATATTTCCCAAGACCCCCTCCCTCCTCCGAAATACTACTTATCAACATTTATTTCACTAGCCATGAAATGTCAACATTTCACAGTGCGTACACAATGTAAAGTCCTACACGGCCCTCGATCCCCCCCTCCCCCCTTTCTACGCTTTCTAGAACCGTGAAAATGTTGACAACTTTGGACGGCGCCTTAATGTAATGAGCTTCAGAAGATGGAAAACTAGGAAGTTCTTTGCGATGACGCCAATCTATTGTATTGAATAAACTATGTTGATTTCTCTACAAACTATCATTAACATCTTCATTCATATTGAATTGTATAAGTTGATTATGAGGTGACATGAATCAACAGCATATCTTACCAGGGGGTACTTCTTCATCCGGATGCAGACTCCGGTAAACATCCATGATGTAATCCACCTGTGTCAATTTGTAATTAAGTGTTTATTCAAAATGGCTTTAACTCGTGCAGACTGAAAAACTTCAAATTTAACCTGTTTTAAAATAAATTACACACTTAGTGCATGCATCTGAAAATATGCACTACGGGGAACAAAATCATTCATGCAAATGGCTAAATAATAAAAATAAATGTATATATAACCACAGCTCCAGTTTATATCTTATTGTGCAGCCTTTAGAGTGTGTTGTTAAAATATTTTTTTACATTTCAAACTTGATTTATGAAGCAATTGATAAGCAAGTTTTGCTGCTTACCATTTTTGTGTTACAAAGCAAGCTCAGCTTGCCTTCCAGCATTTCCTTTTCATCATAGATCTACATGAAGGGGAGATGATTAAATAAAAAACAACTATAATATTTATCAAATTTGCTGTTGTAGAATGTATGCGATTACTGTTCACACTTATTGTAAAACCTTTGTGGGTAAGAGTTGAGAAGTTTATAAGAAATGTTTTTCTTCAAAATGACTCATCAAGCATTGGTAAGTGCAGATTTGACGGAAAACCCGAAATTTGAGTGAGAAAAATTTAAGATTTGCGCAATAATTTATGGCGTTAAGTGGACTTGCACAATTGCGTAAAGTTTCGTGAAATCGGCTGCTGACCTTTGACATGCCCGCGCGAAAAACCCCGAAATGGCCTATTCAGTGGAATTGAAATCGGGGCGAATTTTGGCAAAGGGGAATCGGGGCGAATTTTGGGCGAGGCTTGAGAAATGGGGTGAAAGTGAAGGACATGATACCGACATGATGATGATCGGTTCACCGTGTCATTGACATTGTCATGCAAGGCATCATGGCACATAGCGCATGGATGGTCACTCATGGACGTAGGCCTACACGGACGGTCACGGACGCGACGGTTCACATGGTTCACGCATATGGAATTGTTAGGTACAAAAAAACGGTCACATTTCCCATATTTCTTACATCTACAATTCATGAAAGTTAACTAAATTATTGAGTAATTGTACCTCTTTGACAGAAAGGAATTCCAGCAGAGGAAAAACCAGATGCCGGTCCAAATACTGGCCAATTTTCGTGGTCAGGTCGTACTCTGCCATTTTCTTTCTCACATTGCATGCATGCATTAGACTGGTTCCCGGACCTCATATTCTACATTCCAACTTGAATATTTGTGTTTAATGTATGTGGAATATGGACTGGAAAACATGTGCGTTTGTGGAATAATGGTCCGGAAACCAGTTTAGGATATTTGTAGTCTGGTACCCGGACCAAATTTTGTTCGACTAGACTGATATTTAGTCGTTGTATGTGGAATATGTGGAGCGGGAACCAGTCTAGGATATTTGGTGCTGTTTTTCGGTTCATGCTAATTGAAATCGAGAATCGATTTTCATGATTGTAGAATCGATTCCTGCGTTTCGTCGTTTTACTTCGCATGCGCAGATGGTTTATGTTATGTTCGCGGCTTGCTTAGAAAGATATTTATTTCGACTTTGGTAACTTGAGACCAAATATCAGGTACTGCGGTACTGCAGTCTCTCTTAAAAAGGGAATTAATGCAAAACGTTCACGACTTTCAGCCAAAAACTTACAGCCAATCACGAATCAATACGAAACAGGTGAGGGTTTAGACTGGTTCCTGCCCGCGTCTTCCACCTTACATACGGACGTACAGGGCGGTATCCGCCTACCATTATTAAAAATGCGGGAAGAAAAATGTCCGACGTGCAGATTTACTAGCCAAATTAGGAATGGAAGTAGGCCTATGTTTGCCTATGGAAGTAGGCCTGTTTCAAAACGTCTCCGTTGGATATACTACGGGAAAAGTTACCAACAGTATACTAAATAATGAAAACACAGCCCATTATACAATGGTGTTTCGTGTTGTGAATCTTGACGTCAAACGCGTGTATACGTTGGCAGGAGGTGCATGAGACAAACCAAGTTTTGTGGATGCTGCATGCCGTTCATCATCATGTGCTTTTCGCGCGTGCCGCGCCGACGGATACAAGTTCGCCGAGATCACGGGTAAGTCTTTTTAATTATTCAACGTGTGAGTTTGTTTGGAGATTATGTCACGAACGTGGTAAATAGTTTTGATCTCATTCTGACTGTGATTTTTCACTTCTGATAAGCTGTTAATGTTATTGATTAAAATCACAAAAGGTGCCAAACTCTGTTTCCCCCAAAGGAAAGTATGGAAAGAGGCTGCTAAATTTGGACTTTTGTTTACTTGCACTTTGCTAGTTTGTCAATTCACAAGCTGCATTATTAATATACAAATTATTTTGTGCATGCAAATTGTGACCAGTTTTTAAATATACTACTCATTTGGGAGACAAAAACAGTCTCAAGAATTGTTTCATGTCGAACAATTCATCAATAAAGGGATACTTCATAAAGAAATCAACCAATTAACTTAAAAACATAAGTGTGAGTATTAAAATGCCAAGTGTTGTTTTAGGGCCCTCAAAAGTTGAAGATTTTTGATATGGCCACATATTTTGTATATCATTTTGTTTATCAAAACGAGTCAAATTTGACTGAAGAAAATCCACAATAACTTTACTAAAAAATAAATTTAGCGAGTGGTTCCCTAAATCAAAAAGTTTGCATACTATGAATCTTGGATCAAGCAGAATAGTGGAGGAGTATAAGTGTTCAACTGACAGATTTTCTGATAGCCCTGTGCCTTATTTTACAAGACTCATCAACAATACAGTCTAACATAGTGTGGTGGTGGTTTTGTAGTCGTGTGATTTTTACTGGTATTTTTATATAAGTAATTTCAATGTAGGCCTACTACCTTTTTTTTTTTTTTTGAATTCTGAGTTGTACGTATTGATGTTTTTTTGTTTGTGACTTTTTAATGTAAATTACTGTGCAATTCAGCTTTTGGGCTGCAAAATAGTGAGAATAAACCAAAATAATAATAATAATAAAAACTAGTAGTTCCAAGAACTCTCTGGCAATGAGAGACTCCTCATTTTTTTAAAGCCTTTAAAGGCAAGGCTCGTCAGCAATGCGCGCGCGCCAAATTCGTTGCTGACGAAGTGGTGTACCCCTAGAACTATGGGGGATATGTACCCCCTCAGTCATAGTCCCAGGGGTATCATAATTGTATACCCTTGCTGCTGACTGGACAAACCAGGTCAACTTGTACCCAAAGTGCAGCATGTTTTTGTTTTATATTCGCAGTCCTTGTTTTGGAATTGTTTGTTCTTGTGGGGACTGCGAATTTGTAGTTTAAAATGTAAAATCCATATCTGAATTAATATTTGAACTCAAATTCTTCGTATATTTCAAATTTTGAAAAAGAAAACAAACTAGGTAAACATGAATGTCATGATAAAAGGATAAAGAAAGATTGGGTTTTTTTTCATGCAAGAATATTATTATGAATTAAAAGTCTGGTTGTTTTTGTATCGAATGACCGATGTAAACGCCCTTGCGCCAGTGAATGTGCTTATTAATATTTTTTTAAATATTAATTCATCGCCAAAAATCGTTTAACCAATCAACGATGCTTTCCAATAGTACGAGAGAGGTACACTGGTGCCCGCTCCACATATCCCACATACAACGATAGTCTCTAGTCGAAAAAATGTTGGTCCGGGTACCAGACTAGAGAGAGCGCACTACTTCGAAAAGTATACATGTATTCGATTATTGCGATAGTACAATCGAAAAAGATAGAATCGATTCCTTTTGCTTACGTAGCTAGCATACTATACTACTGCAAACAAACTCCACAAACGCGTAGCTAATTGCTCCAAAATTTGCAGTTAGAAGGCGCTTTTCTCGGTGAAAAATCAAATGGCAGAAGGTTCATCGAAGTTGACAGGAAGTTCACAAGCTCCAGTGCCGAAAAAAGAGACCCATTGTGGAGGTACAGTGCAGTGTATTCGTGTCTGTTGAAACTAAAAAAATAAGTCACGTCACCATATTGCATGTTGCCATGTATTGTCAATGTCACGTCACCATATTGCATGTTGCCATGTATTGTCAATGTCGTGGGCGGGGCGGGGGGGAGGGGATTTGGGTAAAAATTAGAATTTTGCACTTGACCATCACATTTTTGCCCTTAAAATGACAGAAAAAATTGAGTAGGCTATACAAAAATTGTAAAAAGTTTCCTCACAAAAAATTGAGTTTTTCCATCAATTGACAATTGTTCATTTACCGATGCTTGATGAGTCTTTTAAAAAAAAAAATCTGTTCAGCTTCTGAACTTTTCCTGTCACAAATTATAAATTCTTTCCACTTTTTGTTGACTGCAAAATTTTGTTTTAACATTGGATATGCACACGTTGATGGTTGTTGGTTCAAATAAGAACTTGTCTCACACATTACTCTTTTTGTTCTTTCCATTTTGCAGATTCTGAAATGAGCAAGATGGACCATTCTCCCATTGACATTCCTGAGTGCGCAGTGTGCCTACAGTCCTGTATTCATCCAGTTAAACTGCCATGTAATCATATCTTCTGTTTCCTGTGCGTCAAGGGAGCGGCCAACCAAAGCCGTCGGTGTGCCCTCTGTAGACAGGCAATTCCAGCAGAATTTTTCAACAATCCAACTCTAGTTGACAAGAAGGATGAGAGCACTCTTGGGAAAGAAGTGGAATTGGATTTAGAGTTGGAATTAGAACAGTATTCTTGGTACTATGAGGGGCGGAATGGTTGGTGGCAGTATGACCAAAGAACAAATGCTGATCTGGAAGAAAGTTACAACGCCAAGAAACGGATATTTGACCTGCTGATTGCCGGATACATGTACATCATTGATCTTGATAACATGGTGCAGATGAGAAGGAATGATCCATCGCGTCGACGACGAATCAAACGAGATTTGATTAATGCACCGAAGAAGGGAATTGCTGGGTTGAAGATTAGTGGTCAAGTGGAACATGAAGAAGAAACGGCAGAGGACCAGGGAATTACCGAGCCTGTTGCTGCAGGGGGTGGAGTTAGGTTACCAACTGGGGATGACGGAAAAAAAGCACACGCTGGTTCAACGCATCAGGCCAGGAGTTCTGGTGTTGGACGGGATCATTCTAGTGTACTCGTTAATCCAAGTTTAGTTTCTGTTGATCAATATGATGCGGATGACGACTATGATGGGACAGATGAGGATAGTGACGAATCACGCCGAGAACAAAGATTAAGAACAAACAGAAGACGAGGGAATAGGAATGACCTTGAAGTAGTTGAGACGAGCCATACAGTGAGCAGACAACGTCCCATACCTAGACCCAGAACATCGAACCAGGGAGTGTCCACTAGACACCAGGCCATGAGATTAGCTCCTGATGAAGACACGCCTATGGACGGATATGAACAGCTGATCATTACAAATCAAACGAGACCATCCTCTGATGAAACAGGTGTGGAAAGCGCAATGCATTCACTGCATCTCTCCAGGCCTGATGACGCGACGGCCGTATCTGAACAACAGGGTGAGGTTCGTCATCGGCGGCATCATACCAATGTCAATTTATGATGCTGTTTAGTGTCCTTACAACCTACTTTAGATCAATTTAAGCTCTTACTGTTGCGGAGACATTGGTTTCATGTTTTTCATGAAAAGTAGTAGGATTTGTGCATGATGCTGGCAAAATCTTGAACTTATTTTTGGTTCTGTTGTAAAACAATACCAAAAAATAAAACAATCTCAGCAAATGTATTGGCTAGAAAATGAAAATAAATTACTCACTTCACACCATTTACATAGTTTTAAACTTTTATCACATTTATTGGATTAAACTCTCAAAAATGATTTTATACACAACTATTCCCTGAGAGGAACTTGAAGGGGTAGAAATTCTGGGCCTCTAAACTCAGTAGAGAATCTGTCCATGGTGTTTCACTATTTTGGTTGCTTCATTTTTGTATAATAGAGATATCAAAGGAGTGTTGTAGAACAACAGAGTATAGACAAGTTGGGCTAATTATCTCGATGTCATTCGCTTCATCCAACTTCCTGTGGACTTGCCTGATCTACTTCAACCTTTTCGGGGAAAAAAACTTCCGGAATATTTTACAAGTTAAATAATATACAAATATTGACTGCAATGAGGGGCATGGTTAAGATTATAGGCCCAAGGTGATCTCGAAGCCATGACTATGCCCCGAGGCGGAAGCCGAGGGGCATAGTCATGGCTTCGAGATCACCGAGGGCCTATAATCTTAACCATGACCCGAATAAACAGCAGTCAATATTTGTTTTATATACCGAATGTGTAGATTTTTGTCATCTGGTTGGTTAAAAGTAACGAGACATCATACAGTCATGACAGTGGTCCTTCGCGATTCGATTTCGGAAGCTGGTCTACGGCGGAAAAGTTGTATATTTACAGCAAACATTGTAGCATAATCACCTGGCACTTTAGTAGCACATTTCACCTGACACAGTTTTCACTGTAGGCCACTTCTCTTACTTTCTTAAGGACTTCATCATCTACGACAGACGACAAAATGACGTCGAGATTCCGCCATTACCGTCCTGATGAATGTTTACGTGAAGCGCCCAGCTGCATAGTTGGTGCACAGCTATAGGTAATGCGCGCGTCCGGAACCCGCTAAATGACTATGCCCGGGGCATGGCAAAGACTATTGACCGGTGGGCATATACGCGCCGGGTCTAGCCGATTCAATGCCCCCACTTTTAACCAATCAGATGACTGGAATCTACGCATGAGGTATATAAAAGTAAATATTTCAGTGTGTCGCGAGAGTAGTTGCATGCAATAGTTAGTTTTATTTGTTGACTGCTGAGATTTTAATTGTGTTAAAAATGTGAAGTCAATAAAAATATTACCTTTTCAAAGACAAGTCAAACTTGGACATTCCTCATTCCAAATTTACTCAACTTTAACAGGCCTCATAACATGTACACTACCTCGTCCTGTATTCAAAAATTTGCTATTAAAATAATTATATATTGGATGGCTTTGAGGGTGGATATGAGAATGCCGAAGACGAGTGCGATATATTCTCATATCACCCGAAAAGACATCAAATATTATTATTATATAAAATGAAGCTTATTCTTTATTTTGTAGTATTTCCACAAGATTTTTGTCTATTTGGTGTTAAAAACCAGTTTACAACTGCATGCGCTGTTGTGCAGTATTTTTTGTTACTGTACGCATTGCACACATGCATGGCGCGGGCGTGTGCTTTTGTTCGCCCAGCGTGGACGTGGGCTCTGTGCTGCACAGTATCCGCAAAAGCTTCATTTTATATAATACTTAAGAATCTTTAAAGCAAATATATTTATTGATCTGTTCTGTAAAAAAACAGATTACGAAATATTTACATTCTTGCATAATTTGCATGCATTCAGGAAAAAAAAAATCAAATATCCCGTTTCGATTATAGACAGCCGAAGTGTGACGTGCGTTGCCATGGCAATTGGCTCTAAACTATCATGGCCGTCGGAAAAGTACATTGCAAAAGCACAAGGACACGGTTGAGTGATTTTTAGTTTAGAGCCAATGCATAGTTCCGACCTGTCAATCAAGCCGAACCCGCCGACCAATCACAACAGAGTTAGCAGACATCGCCCACATAGGTCAAAGTGATGCAATCCTCAAAACATCACGCGATTTTCTGCCCATACAGTTTGTATGTTGTATGCGCCAGTGACCGGGTGAATTTTGGTTTCAATGTCGGGCGATCCGCTGTTCAAAGGTAGGAAAGCGCATTTTTATGAATATATGTCATCCCTGCATTACTAGCCCTTCGCTCAGTGTGTGCTACGGTAACTCATGGATAACTGTTGACCCTAAAACATAAATACCTTTGGGTTTTCTCCAATGAATCTGTGCTTTCCATGCCGAGTCCCGTTGCTTTGTACGTTGTGTGTTGCCATTTTTTTCGATGGCTTGTGAGCACATAGCAACAATATCTAAGGGGCGGGGTTAACTGGGCAATCTCGGAACTATGCATTGCCCAGGCAACCAACAAAAGGTAACGTATTCACTTCGGCAGTCTATAAGCAACTCAGTATTGGGCTTGAGCTCCTTCAAAAAAGTCTCGTTTAAAGTCCTGACCAGGATTAATTACGTCCCTCAGCTTTTAACAGATTTGGGAGTCTTAGATCTCAATGATTTAGCAGATCCCTTGGGTAGATCTCCCCCAAGGGAGTTCTTTCCACTAGGACCTCCACTTTTAGTGCTTGTAGACTTGCTCCTCACAGATGGACGAGATGGTGACTTGGTACGTGGTGGTGGGCCCAAGGCTGCAGGCCTGGGTAGGGCTGTCTTCTCTAAATAGTAGTCCATTCCTTCATGGGTTTCTTCCAGCTGAGTCTGAAGGATTCGCTCCTCATAGCTGCTTCTAAGACTGGTTATCTCATGGATTGCTTCAGAGATAGTCTGTGAGAACCGAGATGGATAGTAGAAAGTTTAGACAAATGTAAAAAAATCGGTAGTTCTTTACAAAATGTTTGAAACATGCATCAATTTTCTCTTACTGCTGGTTGGAGTGGTCACCTTATAATAACTTGACGCAAGATTAGAGTGCCCGAGATTGATTTCGCAAAAGTTAAGACGAGTTCAATGTGTCCTTATTCCCATTCCAACATCTCAAAATAAGAAGAGTGACCCTTCCTAAGACATGTCTTAGCGCTTTGTGAAATCCACCCTTAGTCATGTATTTAAATCAAGTAACCGGTCTCGCCAGTTAGTAAAGATTATCAACTAACCACTGAGACCTGGGATCAATTTCACAAAAGTTGAGAGGAGTTAAATGCATCCTAATTCCCATAAGATGCATCCTAAGACATGTCTTAGCGCTTTGTGAAATCCACCCCTAGTCATGTATTTAAATCAAGTAACCGGTCTCGCCAGTTAGTAAAGATTATCAACTAACCACTGAGACCTGGGATCAATTTCACAAAAGTTGAGGAGTTAAATGCATCCTAATTCCCATAAGATGCATCCTAAGACATGTCTTAGCGCTTTGTGAAATCCACACTTAGTCATGTATTTAAATCAAGTAACTGGTTTCGCCAGTTAGTAAAGATTATCAACTAACCACTGAGACCTGGGATCAATTTCACAAAAGTTGAGTTAAATACATCCTAATTCCCATAAGATGCATCCTAAGATGTGTCTTAGCTCTTTGAGAAATCGGCCCCTGAGTGCATATATCAAAGATTTGAAATTTCAAACCAAGTAGGTTTGACTAAACACATGGAATTCAGGTGTCAGTCTTTGTGTACCTTCAGGCATTAAGTTAAAGCCATGGTAGGAATTTCTAAATCATTTCTATCCAAAGTCATAAATTCAAACAGCCTATCAATATTCAAAATGTCTGTTATTAGCATTACCTCTGCCTTGAGTGGTACCCCGGCTCTTTCCAGTGTACCCAGAGGTTGCTCACAGTCGGGCGCCTGTTTGAGTAGGTCCTGTTTTTCAGCCTGGATAGCTTCAATCCTCTGTCGCTCTTCACTTTCAATGGAGTCAATTTTTTGGTTGTACTCCCAGATGTGTTTGGGTTTGCTTTCCTAAAGATATAGACAAGGCACGCTAATTAATCATATAGACCCCTTGCATGGGCGGTCATGACAGGGGGCAGTTACATTGTCACTGTGCGTCATGCACGAGTAGGCAATTTGTGGATTTACTGTCGCATTTAAATATGAAAACCTGAACAGAACAAACAATTTTTCTTTTCAAACAAACGGCTTATAATAACAAGGGAAATTTAGCAGCCATTTTTTCTTACATTTCTGATAAAGTAAATTCCCTAACTGTAAAGGTAGTTCTACAGTCACAAAGATCGTTCCTTTTTTTTATTATCAATTCCAAGGTATTCTTACCGAAAGATTGAATGTTTCTGGTGGTATTTCAACGTCCACTTCAAGTTGGGTGACCAAGGGACTACGTGGTTGGGTGAAGACAATCTGATACAGTCTGTAATGTCTCATGAAGGTGTCAAAAAAGTGACTGGTGAAGAGTTTGAGATTCTTCCCTGAGATGAGACCTTTCTGGACATATTCTGTGGCCTTTTGGCGGTACAAACTGATGGCATGTGCAAGTGGAGAACCTGCGATAGGGACAATTTGATGAGTTTCTTCAAAGTGTGAACTGTGTTTAGAGAAATCCAATCAGTTTAGGCATTAAAAGGGACATACCAGATCACATTTTTTCCATGGGTATTGAGATTTTGATACCACATGACGTGCCATATTTTTCTCGTTACCATTAATTCTAACATTTTGCGCCCCCAGTCCGTATATTTCCAGGGATACGGTCAACAATTCACCAATTTATCTGGTTACTTAGACTAAGATAGAGCAATGCAGTGATTATTCCAACCTTTTTGCCTTCACATCCAAATTGGAGATTGCAAATTTCCTGTTTTCTACCCATGAATAGTATTTAATTTGGAGAGGTATTTTATATAATTGCTAGGTTAGAACATAATCCATGTTCTGGAAAAATCTGAACACGCTCTTTTAATCAACCCAACCAAAAGCTGAAATCATTTCAGTTATAGTTGGACTTGTCTAATCTACTTCAGCCTTTTAGGAAAAAAAAACTTCCAGAATATTTTACAAGTTAAATAAAAGTAATTATATACCTCATGCGTAGATTCCAGTCATCTGATTGGTTAAAAGTGGGGGCATTGAATCGGCTAGACCCGGCGCGTATTGCCCACCGGTCAATAGTCTTTGCCATGCCCCGGGCATAGTCATTTAGCGGGTTCCGGACGCGCGCATTACATGTGTTAGCATAGCTATAGCTGTGCACCAACTATGCAGCTGTGCGCTTCACGTAAACATTCATCAGGACGGTAATGGCGGAATCTCGACGTCATTTTGTCGTCTGTCGTAGATGATGTACTTAAGAAGTGGCCTACAGTGAAAACTGTGTCAGGTGAAATGTGCTACTAAAGTGCCAGGTGATTATGCTACAATGTTTGCTGTAAATATACAACTTTTCCGCCGTAGACCAGCTTCCGAAATCGAAACGCGAAGGACCAGTCATGACTGTATGATGTCTCGTTACTTTTAACCAACCAGATGACAAAAATCTACACATTCGGTATATAAAACAAATATTGACTGCTGTTTATTCGGGTCATGGTTAAGATTATAGGCCCTCGGTGATCTCGAAGCCATGACTATGCCCCTCGGCTTCCGCCTCGGGGCATAGTCATGGCTTCGAGATCACCTTGGGCCTATAATATTAACCATGCCCCTCATTGCAGTCAATATTTGTATAATATTTCAGTGTGTCGCGAGAGTAGTTGCATGCAATAGTTAGTTTTATTTGTTGACTGCAGTTATAGTTGGCAAATTTTCGTCTGAATGTATCAAATTACAATGATGAGCAGTGTTCTGCAGGTAAGAGTTAAGAAGATGATCAGATTTTTATTCTTTAAAATGACTCATCATGCATTGGTATGTGCAGACTTGATAAAAAAAATTTAAAAAAATGAGTGAGAAAATGTTAAGATTTTGTGAGAAAACACTTTTTTTAAAGCCATGATCAACTACTCAATTATTTCCGTTCTGCCCAGTTTGGCTAAATTAAATTACAATGCATCTTACCCACTGTTTGTTCCTGGATTTCTTTTGCCAAGTTTAACACGCTGCAGACTTCAGACCACGGGAACCCATGGTTTACAGCAAACATGAGGTTGTCATACAGAAAGTCCAACTGAATACATTGCCTTGGGTTGTCTTCTTCGCTCAAGCTACTTGGTTCCCATTGAAGATATTGTGCCAGCATTGAACGTCCATATGATCTCTGTGGGTCAATATAATTTGAACTAGTTTAGATATATTTATTTTTGGAAAGAATGTGGGATGCAAACCAACAAAAACATGCCATAAAATGTTTCTCAAAATGAACAAGATAAGTTTAATGCAAGGACGAAAGGGTGCAGGTCAACTCGATCATTTGCCAACTTGACTCGACCGTTGAACCAGCTCGACCGTTGAACCAGCTCGACCGTTGAACCAGCTCGACCGGAAAAGTCAGCTCGTCGGTTGAATCAAAAGTAGCAGTTTGCAAAAGCGAGGCGAGGCGAATCATCGGCAAAATTTAGTACTTCTAACAATTCCCTGCCAATCTTTGCACTGTAAGCTGCAGTGGTTAAACCATGGAGGAATTACTTTGTGCAAATTCGCAGGGCAAAAGAAAATTATTTTTGCGAGATATGCACCGGGGTTTTGTGTGAAGATAAGCTTTTGTGTGCCACAGCGCAAGAAGTTTTCTTTTCTTTTCTTTCCTGACCAATGCAATGCTTGCAGCGTGAGTTTTCACTGAGCACAAAATTGCGCGCTAGGCCTACAACTAGCCCAAATGCTTCTGGCCGACTGGTAGTCGGCCAGAAAGGCTATGATCCCCTAGCCGCTAGACTTTTGTGTAGCAAATTTGCTACATACTTTGAGCGAGATTTTCCTCTCACCCAGGACAGAGATTTCCAAAGTTAGGGTACCTACACATAGAGTAGCTAAGATAATCTCAGCTCTTTTTTTATCTTTTTTCATTGGGATGTGGTCTTTTAGCAGTAGAGCTGAGAGAAGTTATCAACATGAACCCGCCATCGCAAAAAAAAAAAAAGTCAAATGTGTCATTTTCTCACCGTGACACACTAATTCCCCCTAAAACTCACCCAAACCTTGCCAGGCATAACCACTACGCAGGTCCTTGAGGGAAATAACCAGCCACGATGATTAATTTGCCAACAATTCCAACAAAACAAACCGGTATTCTCACAGCCAGTCCTGCTGTCTTGTGTTTTAAAAGATAATATGTCTTCTCGTCGCGTGACACATAGTCTGTGTACAAAGGAATTTTTATGCGCGTCGGTTACCAGTTCACCAGTGCGGCCTACCAGTCAAACCTATTTCGCTGTGCGGACGTGATTACGAAATAGGTTTGACTGGTAGGCCGCACTGGTGAACTGGTAACCGACGCGCATAAAAATTCCTTTGTACACAGACTATGTGTCACGCGACGAGAAGACATATTATCATTTAAAACACAAGACAGCAGGACTGGCTGTGAGAATACCGGTTTGTTTTGTTGGAATTGTTGGCAAATTAATCATCGTGGCTGGTTATTTCCCTCAAGGACCTGCGTAGTGGTTATGCCTGGCAAGGTTTGGGTGAGTTTTAGGGGGAATTAGTGTGTCACGGTGAGAAAATGACACATTTGACTTTTTTTTGTTTTTGCGATGGCGGGTTCATGTTGATAACTTCTCTCAGCTCTACTGCTAAAAGACCACATCCCAATGAAAAAAGATAAAAAAAGAGCTGAGATTATCTTAGCTACACATAGAGGAACTCATACCTTTTCTAAAACATGTTGCCTTAGCCTATCCAGAAATCTTCATCCACCTGGCCAAGAGGGGACGATCATTCTGCAAGTTCCAGAAATATTTTTCCTCTATGCCGTTCCTAAACAAAATGGCGGCCTCTAGCCCTAGGCGTGTTTCAGTGGGCGTGTATACTGCCCCCATGCGACGTGCCCCATAAAATCCGGCTGCTAGGGGTTGAAAGCCTTTCTGACCAACTGTGTCGGCCAGAAGCATTCGGGCTAGCTTACAACTACAAGATCAGAAAGAGCGGTACGCACAACAGTCAAGTTGGTTCGAGTTGGAAAATGGTCGAGTTGACTAGACTTTGAAGTCGAGTTGGTTAACGGACCAGTTGGTCTAACGGTCGAGTTGAAAAATGGTTTGCGATCGACACTGTGACTAGGTTGTGGGTGAAAAACGGACCCTCCGGATCTTTTTTAAAAATGGCTATTTAACGAACAGAAAGTGCCTATTTTGACTTTTAAATACGCTTACATACCTTTTACCGCCATGTACGGCCCTAATTTTGGTATTTTTTTCGTATACATTGAACAAAGATTTTAAGGAAATTACCTCCTCGAATCAACACATAATGTAATTTTAAGATATACTTCCCACTTGCACTTTTGTCGCAAATGTTGCTTTTCTGTAGAAAAATCACGTTTTCTTCTTCAAAAATTGCCTTCAGTTAGTGCACAAGATAACTATTCACGCGCACGCGCAGCGCCCTCTGTTGTCGCGCTTACGCACAAACCGCTCGCCGCATCATTTTGTGCATTACTTTATGCAGTAATTTTATCATTTATTTATCTCAGAAATGCAACATTTGCGACAGAAGTGTCAGTGGGAAGTAGGCCTTGCTATATCTTAGAATTGAATAAGCTATCGATTCCAATATATAAATTTACCCAAATCCGTGTTCAATGTATATGAAAAAAACACAATTTCTTTTTTCTTAGTGTCCTGCACTAATTCCTACGCCTATCTCTTCGGATTGGCTGTATTACAAATTAATTGGGGCAATGCCAATAGGCCTACATGGTGGTATAGTTATATAAGCGTATTTAGAAGTCAAACTAGGTAGGCCTACTTTCTGTTCGTTAAATAGCCATTTTTTACAAAGATCCGGAAGATCCGGGGGTCCGACTTTTACAAACTGCCCTGTGACTGTGTGACGGTGTCAGTGTCAGTCATGTGTCAGTGCGTGATCGAGCCGAAACCATGTCCATGATGGCATGCAGCCATGGTCATGATGCCTTTTGATGATGGTATGGACATGGAAACGAACCAGCGAAATATTGAATTATAATATAAGAAATATGGACATATTTGTGAACTGAAGCCATGACAATTGGCAAATGGGCTAAGGCGGTGTCCAATGTCCATAGTCTTCAGAAAATAAATACTTTACCGGGACCGCAGCAACTTGTTTGACATCTACCATGCCATGCATGGACGTCGCCATCTTGTCTTGTTTGTGGGCGCGGGCCTTCCCCTGACGACGCCGATTGGTGGCGCTTTTGCGCGCTCCCATAGAACTCAATAACCTGGAGTATAAAACCCATAAATACTAAGCGCAGTTAGTATAGACCTTATCGCAAATACCGCTTGGGTGAGTTTTTACAAAAGCAGCAATGTATTGTGGGAAGGTTTTCGGGGCAGACTTTGCCCCGTTTTCCTTCCCACAATACAGTTGTGCTTTTGTGCAAACTTGCCCAAGCGGTATTAGCAATAAGGTCTATGATGAGTGTTTGCCTGAGTGTTTGCCTCAAATTTAACTGAAGTGTTTTTGGTTGTTTTTATACTATCTTTGAAGTTTAATCCCAGTACATAAACAGCTCCATAAGGGATGTTTGCATCCCGCGGGCATCTTGAAAAAAAGATCTAGTAGATCGAAACAAAATTGCTGGCAGCCAAAAAAATGAAAAGCGCTATTGGCAGATAATTCACCGACTGACGTCATTTACTATGGCGCTATCATTGGCTGTCAGCGATTTTGTTCCCCTCTACTGGGTCTAATGTAGCCTTTTGACAAGGCCTCGTGAATTTGGGCGATTTGGTGACTTGAGTAGAGTCCACACACGCATAACGTTCGCCCAGCCTTTATATACTCCGCTCAAGACGCTCAATTATCCCACATTTTACCAAACAATATAACCCCAAAGCCATAAAGCCTTGCCAAAAGGCTAATTCTATCCTTGCTCTATGATTCTATAGACTGTGGCCCATGGCTCGGTTCATAGGGTGCGTTCGTTTAGCTTATGTTAACACAAATACATGTACTACAACAGACTGCCGAAGTGAATACGTCACCCTTTTGTTAGTTGCCTATGGCTCCACACTAAAAAATCACCGAGCCGTGTCCCTGTGCTTTTTGCAATGGTACTTTTCCCAGAATTAAGGCCATGTTGTTTAGAGCCAATCACCATGGCAAACACGTCACACTCAGTTCGGCTGTCTATAATGTGTCTGTGGCCCGGTTCATAGGGTACGTTCGTTTAGTTTCCGTGAGTCACCTCGGGTGACCCACCAGATCTACACTCGGTACTCTATAGGCGGATACACACTAGTGTGAACTCCCCTTAACGCTTGTGAAAAGTGGGGACGAAATCGCTAGGGCCTTTTCTAAATCTCGGCTTCGTCTCCGTCTCCGTCTCCGTCTCCATAGGGTTTACATGGAGCCGGAGCCTGAGCCTAAGCCCAAGTCGAGATTTGGAAAAGGGCCCTAGTTTGCGAACTTTGCGTGCGTTGCATGCATAGCGCCTAGCATATTATGCACGTATAACTTTGTGAACTTTACTAACCCGGCGCTTCGCTGGCAAAAACAAATGTCAAAAACAAAGATCGTAAATTTATAAAATGGTTCGTGTCAACTTAGTTGTGCCTGCGTGAGTTTTAGGCGCACGACGGACGCCCGGACTATGGTTTTAACTTTTAAGGCCTCAAAAGGCGGCGAAAATGGCCCTGCAATAATTAGTACCGGGTGGGAGCCTTTGTGCTCCTGCTTGGGAAACGGCCGGCCTTGCGGGACCCCTGTAACACTGTTGTTCTGAAGATTACCGGCGCTCCTCCTACCCTCACACCCATGCAAATGTATTTTTTCTTTCTTTTAGCCACTTTAGATGACATCACTGTCCGTTTCCCTTTACGCGCATGCTCAGTTTTGCCACCATCAGTGCACCGTACCGGCCGTTAACGTTCATACGTGCAGTGTATATATATTTGCGTGTACCCCACTGCAGATAAGCAATTTATGCTCGTGGCACACAGGGCACTTGGATTGCCATACGTGCCATTATACCAACAACAACAACAACAACAACAACAACCTGCAATAATTGTGGAAATTAGCGATGCAGAGATTTCGTTCCTACTTTTCACCTACTATATAATGCACCGCGGTAAACATTGCGTGACGTCATTATGTCATAGGTCTATATTGAGAGCATTCTGCACATATTGCACGCAGAGTGCGTTTCGTTTATAACAAAATGGCAACATTGGTTCTTGAAGACAGTTATGCCGTTTTCTCGCGGCAGCAGTCCGATGGGGCTATAGATGAAGAATATGAAGAGAGGGCTGATACGGCGGCGAATGTGCCTAGTGGTGTCTGCTACACGTAAGTATAGAGAAAATAAATCTTATCGGCAATGTGCGTATAAACCTTTGGGGCGGACGCCAACTCGGCAACCTTTCTACTCATTTTCACGAAAACCAAAAAGAGTTCAAGAATCAACCTCCCACCACTTTATCTTTGACACATATCAAACATACTGACAAATATGTCCCGAAACAGAAATGTTGCAAATGCGAGAAATCATCGGGGATTCCCTTCGTGGCGTGGGAGTCGCAGTATATACAGCACACTCAATCCACCCAGCGCCGTCGTGTACTCGGATCATACTTGCTCCCAGTATAACGTCCAGCCCACAGTCGCCCCTATATATAAGGAGAGAACCCTGGCTATACGCTGCTGGGTGTTGATATTTTGAAACCATATCATGTGTTATAATTATTTCCTTTATTTCTATGCTGATATTTTACGCTCTCAGTCTGTATATATTTTCATGGATAACGTAAAAAACACCAATGTTTTGTAAACTAATTTACTAATGGTTCCATATAAAGCAGTGCAGTATAATGGCACCAACCTTGTTGCTTCGTGCATACAATAAGATTGCAAATTTCCTGTTTTCTTCTCATGGATAGTATTTTGAGGAGGTATACTTTACATGATTGCTGGCTTAGAAAAACCTGGTCACGCTCCTTTAAATGACTGCTCAAGCTTGTCTTATTTTATGCCAGATACGCCAAGATCCTGACTCGTTTTTGGTTCGTCGTTTGCATCCTCACATTCATCATTGTTACAGCATGCGCTGTCGTTTCCTTCAAGGATTATGATCTTCCTGATTTCTCAAATCCGTCAAAGGTATGGACTCTAAAATCATTGCCTCATGTGCTTTGCATTTTCTTTTTTTACTTTTTAATCCTTTTTATTTGTTTGTGCTTAGTTTCCTTTTCTTATGACTTGTCTATATGTAACTTCTAACGTGTATGTTACTTTTTACGTTGGTTTATATTTACTACAATATATATATGTATAGGACTATGTTGATTTTATTTTCAGTATAGGCCTACATGTATTATATTTTTAATTTCGTCTTGTTATATTCCATTTGTACGGGGCAGTGGATTTTTAATATGGGTTTAATGCATAGTTCTGAGTTTGCTTAGTTAGCCCCGCCCCCTTGGATATTGTTGCTATGGCTCACACGCTATCGTCAAAATGGCGAGACACAACGCACAAAGCAATGGGACTTTCAACGGAAAGCACAGATTAATTGGAGAAAACTCAAAGGTATTCATGTTTCAGGGTCGACAGTTATCTTAGATCACACCGAGTAAATGGCCAGTAATACAGGGATGTCATATCATGACATACGTGCTTTCGTACCTTTGAACAACGAAACGACCGGCCTTAAAACCAAAAATTCACCAGGATCATCGCATACAACACTGTACAAATTGTATGGGGCAGAACATCGCGTGATTTTGTTGTGAGACCGTGCACTTTGACCTATGTTGGTGATGTCTGCTAGCTCTGTTGTGATTGGTCGGCGGGTTCGGTTGATTGACAGGTCGGAACAATGCATTGCCAGTTTCCAGGTGATAACTGTGCCAAAATGAAGAATGTTCCCAAACGCATTCAAATTTGCGCTATGAAACGATTTATGCATTTGAAACAAACGAGGTTTTCTCGTTCAGTTTTAACAAAGTACCTCTCAAGTTCGTTTTAGGTGCATTCGTTTTAGCGCAAATTTGAATGCGGTTTGGGATCATCCTTCAATTATTTAATTTGGTTTTTCGAGCACGCAATCGGGAAAATTGCACTCAATTTTAAAACTATGCGCTTTCAATTTTGAAATACCAGCGAAAATCATTCAAATTCGTCCAAACCCCGAGCTTGTGCTAAATTGAATGAAGATTCGATGCTTTGTATTTGAATGACGCAAATTCTAATCTGGATGTCTTAGTGAACAAATGTGAATGTCTTTAAACGAAATTGACGAATAACGTGCAAATGAATAAGAACCATATAGAAATTGCGTTCTGATCAAAACCACTTAAAAACGTACTTCCACAAACGTAATCGAATGCATTTCTAGTGAATTCGAGCGAGAAAACTAAATAAATAAATAAATATATGAAATAAATAAAAAAACACCATTTCTTTTGCTTTAAATTTGCAATGCTGGACAAATCGAAACCGAAACGTTTCCTTCTGTATGAGGAAATTGGTTTCTGTGTTTATTGCATGATTGGAAACTGTAACAATAGACGTGTGACTTAAATCTATATTTGCAATCCTATACAAATCGAAACAGAAACGTTTCCTTCTGTATAGCCTAAATATAGGTTTTCCCGGAAAATTTTGGAAAATGTGCACATTTGTTAGAAAAAGAAGCATTCGTTTTCGTGCGAAATAGAATGAACGTTTAAAATCCCTGTTTCTATTTAACAAATGATAATTCTATTTCCATGAAGGTACATTCAGTCGTAAAAAAATCAGCATATCGTATACGATTTCCCGAATGTGCGTGAATTTAGCCTAATGACATTTCATTTTAGCTCGAAATCGAAGGCACATCCGCAATCGTGTATTCCTTTTAATTTATCATCAATCTATTTCGCTAATGAGCAGCCGATTTTCCGTGCAGTGTTATTTAACGTATGCCTGGTACATGCAACCATTCTCAGACAAACATGTATTAGTAAACATTATATAAAGAATGTTCCATAGAGGTCACAGCAAAATAGGTAAATCAGGGTTATTTCGGGAAAGTGAAAACTATACTGCTCCCTCGATGTTGAATGTTTGGGACTACCCCTCTCAGTTTTACCTGTAGAGATCGTCTTTATCAGAATCTTTGGACCAGTATCATCACTTCTTGGCCTCCAACCATATTGTATTTTATATAGAGGATTATATGCATGCACGGATGTGTTGTAGATCATAGTATACAACCGGCCGCCGGCTGCAAAACAATGATGCACTCTTTACAAAACGTTATCACTCTTCAAAACGTTATCACTGCTATTCCTAACATGTCTTGGAAATCAAAATTCGGGCTTGAGATACCATCAAAAATGCGTTTTAACACGTAAATTCTGCTACTTTGTTGGTAAACTTTAAAAATCTTTAACAAACTTTAAAAATCTCCAAGCCAATCTATCCAATGTTGGGCAAGTCACCCAAGGCATGGTCAAAGTTTACCCATAGAACAATATTGAACCATTTCTTGGTGAATATGTCATGGCTCCAAACATGAGCAACGATTTGGATTTGCTCACTATCCAACAAGTTGAAAAAAATTAGACTAACGAATGAGGAAAGTCGTTTACTCAACAATTCATTTGCACAAAAACCTATATGTTTTACAGTGCGTGCATGATGTTTTCCTTAACAAGATAAATTTGATTCATTTTATCAATATAAGAACAAACACATAATTGATGCGCAATTATGTCTGAAATACATTGATTAATTAATCAATCAAAGTTGTATCATGATATGTATAGGCTTGTATACTTTATTTAAACTGAATGCAAAATATGCGAATTTAATTCATAACAAATGAAAAGGAATATTCAATTCAGCCCGTGTCGCAATAAACACGTATTTTTCTGCGAATTGGATTACACATTCGTAATAATTGGCAACGTATGCTGAAACCGAAAGCCTAATAACGCATTTGTAATCCTTTAAACGAAACGTTAAGCACATTCGTTTATTTGAATGGCTCAAAATGAAATCAAATGCTAGTTATTGCGAAAATGAAACCGGGATATGCGTCATTCTCCAAATATATAAATTTAAATGCGCATTTTCCAAAATTGTCCGGGAAAACCTATACTAAAGAGGGAAATTGGTTTCTGTGTTTATTGCATGATCGAAAACTGTACAATAGACGTGACTCAGTCACCAAAGAACTATACAAATGCACCCAAACGTAAAATGCGCATACTCATGTTCCTTTGTATTGGGATCACTCTTTATGTAGGCCTATAGGGTATTTTGATTCCTTTTTGTAGTTGAGAATAATAGGGGCGTTGGAGATGCTACACCGTGTAACAGGGGGTTTACACCGGGGAAGCCCCCAGAAGATGCAACGATCGACACGGGGTTTCGCTTTGAATTATGGGAGCACAGGTCAAAGGTTGTTGCCAGGTGTGGGGCATTATAAACAATGTTATCGTTTATAACTCACGATGAAAAATTATTAAATTAAGCCTGTGCCACGCAAAAATAGTTGCCCTAAAGTACCGCAATAAACTTGTTCAATGCCCATATAGCACAGACATCTACTGATTAAGCAAAATGTATTTACAGCCCTATTCCCTTCTATTTTTTTGTCATAAATCTGTGTTTTTCTTCGTACTCACGTCGCGATTCCAAACTGTCCGCCATGTTTTACTGCTCACGGTTACTAGATGACGTCATAACACCAAGTTTACACCACAGACCCGCTCGCGAGCTCGGGCAGTGGTGGCTGCCACCGGGGCATAATCGTGTAACACGCGATGGCTAAAAGAACGCTCCGGTGTAAGCTGGTGTTACCCGGTGTAAGCATCTCGAACGCCCCTATAATGTATATTATGCGTAAAGCGGGCCTCCCACTGTGCGATTTTTGCCACGAATTTCCTACGAATTGGTATTATCGGAGACTGCCTATAGACTCTACACACAATCGTACCCAATCGTAGCTAATTCGTGGCAAAAATTGCACAGTGGGAGGCCCGCTTAATGTTTCTCTACGAGTTCAATGGTACGAATATTTTCATGAGTTGAGTTGAATGTTCCATTCAACGAGGCGACGCCGAGTTGAATGGAATAATTCCATCTTTGAACGAATGGAAAACATTCATTAGGTCTACCGGTATTTGTTTCATATATAATGCCCAAAGAGACCATTGTCATTTGATTGGAGAACTATATGATTTTCACTCTTTTGGAGTGGAGTTCTTTTTTAGGGGATTCACGCTTTTGGAAGAGTCAGTTTTTCACTCTTTGCAAAAAAATATTTTGAGGTTTGGCTAATATAGTCGTAATTATAGGTTTTCTCGCTCAAGTTTGACAAAATACCACCCAAATTTGTTTAAGATACATTCGTTTTAGCGCGAATTTGAATGCAGTTTTAGATCACCGTTCAATTATTTAAAAGGATACCAAGGATTCCTCAATAGTGCTCATTGCACTGTCACTCGCAAGCGTGAGGAAACCCATGAAGAATTAGAATTAGAAATGGCCAGAGACACCGGGGAATATCCCCTTGCTCTTCACGAAAGAATGCTCTGGGATCTTTAGAGTGCGTTACCATTACCTAACACACTGGACCAACGGCTTTACATCCCTTCCGAAGGATGGAGCAAGTGTGGTTGTGTGCCTTGCCCAAGGGCACAGGTACCGCAGCTGGATTCGAACCCGGATTCGAACCCGCAACCCCAAGTTTTCACCCATGATTGCCCTAACCACTCGGCCACGGTATACCCCGAGTTCGTCAAAAACCAAATGTTCGGCATTGTGACATATGAATTAATAGAAGCTTGGCCATACATACTGTTTAATTTATTTAAGGCCCTTTGCTTCACTCCATTATCTCAGCCGTTTCAATTGATTGGAAAGGTTCTTCGTATATCCCGAGCTCTTGTATAAAATGGCAGCTTTAGTACGCGGTATGGGAATCTGAAGTGTAGACGTAAAGTTGGGTTGATTAAAGACTATTTGATCAGTATTGGAACAATTTTAATGACGAAAGTAATATGTTTTAAGCGAAAATTAAAACTCGGTTTATAAACGATAAAAGACAGTGATCAAAAGCTTGCCACTAAAAGCAAAGGTTTTCCGATTGTTAATTTAACTCTGTTCAGTGGTTTTCTTTTTTTTACCTATATTTAATTTTATTTACGTGATTATTTCGAATGTGCAATTCCAAAGTACTAAATTGGTTGCACATAAACGAAAAGGAAAGTAAAAATAGAACGCCAAAAACGCGTGAACTCAGCGTGTGCTAAATATTGAGCGACGGTTCGATGGTTTGGATGTGAATTACGCAAGTTATAAAATGGGTAGCTTAGCGCACAAATCTGAACGTCTTTAAACGAAATTGAATAGCGTAAAAATAAATAAGAACCAGAGAAATAGCGACCTGATCAAAATTACACGAACATCACTTTTAAAACGAATTCGAATTCATTTCTGATGATTTCGAGCGAGAAAACCTATAACCATGCACACCGAAATCTCACTTATGTATGAATTAAAAAAATGCGGATAATTTGAAGTTGGGTAACCTGCATCAAGAAAGTGTTTCTCTTTGTTATCATAGGGCTTTGGAGCTCGTGGCACGTTGATCACATCTCGCGTGTTCAGTATACGAAACCTACACAGAAACCATTCGCTAACTACACGCCCTGATTATGACATTGAAGCCTCACCGCCTATACATGAGACACGCTCAAAAAGGCAGGCGAAACAAGACGCCATCTCGAGCGTTGACCTTTGCTCTCAAATATCATGTGAGTTACACTGAGGTTATTAGATTAGTTTTAAAGTCAGACAGTGGTGATACCTTGGCAGAGAGGTTAAGATTTTGTTTAGTTGGCTTCTATGCACCCGGTTGGCATCTCTGGTTTTGAGACCAGTCGTTGTGCCATCAATTCGGACGAGATGTAAAGGCTATAACCCCACTCCCAGTGAGCGAGAATTTCTGGTTGGCTAAAAGTCTCAAGCTTTATTTGCAGGCCTTTTGACAATCATATAAAATGCATAGTTATGAATATGATCAACAAATCAATCTATATTACGACAGTACCGGTATTAATCTTTCAAGAAATGTAGCTATTGAGCTCGTGCCAATTACGTCATTTTGGGAGTCAAATAATGACTCAGCATTATTTGACTCCCAAAAGGGGTCAATGGTGTATAGGTTTTGTTGTTCATTTTTCTTCCTGATGCAGGGTTTAAAGCAAATCATGACGCCGTGATGGTGTTTGAGGGTGTAGATGGAACCAATATGCTGTCAACACAAGCTATCAAATCAGTGTGCCGTGCAGAGAAACGTCTGGTAACATCACACCCACTGTATAGTAAGCGCTGTGACTGCTCATCAGGGCCGGGCCTTTTTCCTTCCTCCACGTCGGGGCGAAACTGCCCAACCTGGTCATTGGGCAACTACGTAGCTCTGTTTGCCAACAAGACATCTTGCGAAGATATCGTCGACGATGACGTCACAACGGTTCATGAATTGTTAGCCCTTTGTGTTCCATTTTACAAGGAGCTTTTGCCTCGTGGCATAATGTATCGCAGTTGTGATGCACAATTATTGCCTGCTGCTCCAGATCAGTGCAAACAACACTCTTGTGCTGTTCTCCACATATTGTATTACCTTCTACCTGAAGAGTTTAGCCGTAGCAGTAGCACTGACATTAAGATGAGTTCCCCTATCGTGGCTGTTATTTTGCCAATAGGCCTATCTAGTGCTTTAAAGACCATCTTTCAAGATAGCGTATCAAAGCGGGCAAATTCAGATGGGATCACAAAGCTCAAAGCAGTGAACTTTTTCATAAAACTTGACTTGGTTTCAGATCTCATCTTCTCCGATAGCATATATTTAGGCTTGGCGGGTTCTGCGATCTTTTTTATTATTTGGATTTACACTGGCTCATTTTGGGTCACTTTGGCCGCCATGTTGAACATGGTATTCTCACTTACTTCAGCCTATTTCTTCTACAAAGTCGTGTATGTCAGGAAATTCTTCCCTTTTGGTAACATTATGGCCGTTATCTTAGTCCTTGGAATCGGGGCAGATGATACCTTTGTTTACATGGACTTGTGGAAGAAAAGCAAGATTGAGATTGGAGATGGGGATTTACCGAGACTTGTGTATGAGACCCTCCGCCATGCCGCTCTGACAATGCTTGTTACTAGTTTGACTACGGCCGCTGCCCTGTTCGTTACAGTTATTAGTAGCATCACTGCTGTCAAATGCTTTGCTGTTTTTGCAGGGACTGCGATCATAATGAACCTGGTTTTTACACTGACTCTATTGCCATCAGTCATCGTAATGCAACACAAACTGTCTGTATGGTGCTGTTCATCCGGCGTGTGTCTCAAGATTCCGAGTCCAAAATGCACAGCCTTGAAGAACTTGTTCAACTTTCTGTCAAAGTTTCACAAGGAGTTGATCCCCTTTCTTATCGTAAAACTGAAATATCCCTTGATTCTTTTCTTCATATTGCTCATGGCAGGAGGAGCTGTCGTGATTTTCTACGCTCCGCGCTTTCGACCTCCTGAGAAGAGTTTTCAGTTTTTCGTTGATTCGCACTATTTTGAGCAGTATGATTTTATCTACAGAAATCAGTTCAGCTACTCAAAGGAGCCATTTCGCAATTCGGAAGGCAGCATCGTTTGGGGCGTTCAAGCTGTGGATAATGGCGATACCTGGGTCCCGCCCGATTCGGAAACTACGGGAACTGTTCTTCTTGATAACGATTTTGAGTTTTCCAGTGAGGAGGCTCAGAAATGGCTTCTTGATTTTTGTCAGAGTCTCAGGAATCAAAGCTTCTTCCAAGCACATCCCCAGAAGGTGTGTTTTATTGAGAAATTTGTTGATTTCATGAGAAGGGAGTCATGTACGGACCAAAATGAACGCGATTTGTCTCCATGTTGTAACCACGCTTCTTCAATCTACACTCCGGCTTTGTTCAATAAATGTTTGGTAAAATTTGCAAGTCAAAGCTACAGCGGCGATTTATACTTTCGGAGAAGTGACTTGAATTTAGCTGCCATGAAGGTTGAGTTTTTGGCAACTTATCCACGGAGCTTCAACTTTTCACGTAACGATGAATATTGGATGGAAGTGAATACATGGGTCGAAGACAAACTGAAAATGGCGCCCAATGCTTTACAGCGTGGTTGGTTCGTGTCAGATTCCAATGAATCTCTTTACTATGACTTGCAGCAGAGTTTATCATCCGGGTCTGAAAAGTCTGTCCTCGTCACACTGGCCATAGCAACTGGGATTCTGTTTTTATCCATTCAGAATATCCTCCTTGCTCTTTGGGCTATGCTTACTGTAACCAGTGCTGTGTTTGTGACTGTAGCAACCCTAGTGCTTCTTGGCTGGGAATTGAATGTGGTGGAAGCAACCATAATAACTCTAGCCGTGGGGTTATCCATAGACTTTGCCATCCACTACGGAGTAGCTTACAAACTGGCTCCGAGTAAAGATCGTAGACACCGTACTCAGTACTCGATCACAACAATGACACCGGCTATCAGCATTGCCGCTTTCTCTACGTTCATTGCCGGTGCATTGGTCCTACCATCCACTCTACTGACTTACCATCAATTTGGAATATTTCTGATGCTCGTTATGAGCATCAGTTGGGTCCATGCCACGTTCTTCTTTCAGTCTCTGTGCATGGTGATGGGGCCACAGGGATCATGTGGTGATATCCCTTGCCCAAAGTGGTGTGAGTGGTGTCGGTGTGGTGAACCAGTGCATCCTCCGCATGGAAATGACGTCACGGGTAGAAATATTACCTTCGAGCCATTTGCTGTCAACGTGCCGGACGAGGATAAAGTGGTATAAACGGCCGGAGATGGTCTGCTTCACACACCGTTTTAAATGTGGAAACAATAATATGGTATAAACCGTTACAAATCCCTGTGTGATTGAAGATATGCATGATTAAAACCAACCTGAGTAAAAGTCAGCTCCGTACTTCGTCCAATTTTTGAGAAAGCTTTCCAGTTACCTCGCCCTGAACCACTTCGCCCTGAACCACTTCGCCCTGGACCACGGCCTGTGTACGAAGTGGTTTTGGGGCGAAGTAGCATTTGGGCGAAGTGGTGTTTGAGCGAAGTGGTTTTTGGGCGAAGTGGCTTTTGGGCGAAGTAGTTTTTGGACGAAGTGAATTTTTGTCTCATGAGACGAACATTTATTGTTTTACTCATTTCTCAAAGACTATATATAGCACTTCAGACAGAACCATTTCAGGGGACGTTTTCTCCCATAATCCTTGTGTAAGTTAAGTGTAATTCTGTGAAAATTTCTGATTTTCGAGATACCAATCATGTGTTCTACCCCGAGGTTAAAGGCAGTACACAATTGGTATGTCGAAGAATCAGAAATGCTCACAGATTTACACATAACTTACACAATTATAAACATGATGACGGCAGAAAACTTCCCCTGAAATGGTTTTGTCAGAAGTGCTATATATAGTCTTTGAGAAATGAGCAAAACAATTATTTTTCGTCTTGGGAGACGTAAATTCAATTCGCGCCAAAACCATTTCGCCTAAGTGCCATTTCGCCCCAAATCACTTCGTCCAAACACTACCTCGCCCAAATGCCACTTTGCCCCAAAACCACTTAGTGCACAGGCCGTGGTTCAGGGCGAAGTGGTTTTTTTTTGCGAAATGACTGCAAACCCTTTTTTGACTGTTTTCTCAAAAGTTAGACGAAGTACGGAGCTGGTTTTTGCTCAGGTTGGTTTTAATCATACATATCTTCAATCACACAGGGAGATAACAATATTTGTAACAGTTTACCAATCATAGTCTGGTTCCCAGACCAAAATATCCCGACTATTCTGAGATGATATTTAGGTATACATGTTAGTCCGCCATATTGAAACAGGAGAAATTCCTCCTTTTTTCGAAGGTTCCCGAAGTTACCCGAATGCACATCCGGACGTTATCGTTAATCATCGGGTATACGATTCGTCAGTGTTTCGCCGCGTGTTTATTTTACGATTCTGGTTCTGGTTCTGGTGAGCTACTGCATAATCTCCACACAATGGGATGTAACATGCAGGCGCAGGCGACTGAGCAGTGAGCAGCATGTTTAATTTTTTAAATGAGCTTTTTTGATGAGTTCCCCTATAAGTTTGTTGTCTGTAGTCTGGTTTTAAAGATTTCTCACATCCAGCGGCAAACAATTCCATTCAGTAAATGTTCTTGGGAACAAGGAATATTTTAAAACAGTCTTTAGCGATGAGTAATTTATTAAATGAAGTTGAAGCATGTTTTCTCGTAGAGACCCCTTCTCTGGAAGACTCGGTTCGGTGAGAGTCAGTACTATGGCAACTAATTTATTGACAGATTTGTAGATAAGTGATAATCGTTGAGACGCTCTTCTGTGTTCCAAATGCTCCCACCCATGGTGCGATAGCATTTCTGTGACGCTAGCCTTTTTCTTGTTGTTGTTCATAACAAATCTTGCAGAACGTCGCTGAACCATCTCGAGTTGAGATATGTATTCCTTTTGGTGGGGATCCCATACTGAAGCGCAATATTCAAGTCGTTGTCTGACTAAGGTTTTATATGCCACAGCTTTGACGTCCGAGGTGCAACTATACAGGTTCCTGCGAAGCATGAAGATGCAGACAAGGTTTGAATTTGATTTTTGATGCTATAATTTGCATGTGTTTTATTGGCCAAACATGGAATAACCCTTTTCAAATTGTTATACACTCGTGCTGCGCGCTTTAAAAATTAACGGTTATGCGCTCCTAAAAATAAATGCATGACGTAATGCTTAGTGCTATATTAAACACCACGGTAGCCGGTCCTCGTATTCAGTCGTTGTATGTGGAATATGTGGAGCGGGAACCAGTCTAGGGTCAACCCTGACGACGGCGCTCTTACGCGCTAACGTAGTCCATAGAACTCAATCAAACCTGGAGTGTCAGGTTCCAAATTGAAATACTTGTGTGTATATATAATAAAACCTATAAATATTCAACGCAGTGTGTATGATGAGTGTTTGTCTCAAATTTGACTGAAGTGTGCACCACTGTTTTTAGTTGTTGCAAATTATGCATAGTTTGTATACTGTCTTTGTTTGTATACTGCCTTTGCCCGGTACATGGAGCTCCATTCTAATGTAGATATGTGGCCATAGGGTGTGTTCGTTTAGCTTCCGTGGTTCACCGACCCGAACGCTTGTCGTGTTAACAGAAATACGTACCATAATTGTTGAATTGAACTACTTCGGCTCGCAGTCGCAGACGGCGGTTTCGGCACACTGCAAAAAGAAAAAGGCACACTTTTTATTTTCATATCTTTTCTCACTAGAGCAACTGATATAGTGCGTACAGTGCAGTTGAAGACATTTGCTATCATCTTGGGACTTTGCCCGGAATACAAACGTCCAATGGTTTGTTTACGTTGGTTGGCACTCAGTCTATAACGTGGCATGGCCGCGGCTGCTACATCCGCGTGTGCGCGGTTTAGATGCAGATATGAGACAGGACCTCACTGATGAAGAGAAGATGAAACAATATCACCAGACACTCTAAAGATACATCGCTTTGAATCGACAGAGGAGGGCTCCCTTGACCATGACACTTCAAACGAAAGACAAGGAGGACGGAGGGAATCATACCCAAGCTCTCTCCCGCCTTGGATCTGGAACCGCCCACGTTAGAACGGGAAGTGCACACCGAGGCAGGCGTGGATCACCTCTCCTCCACCGAATCCTATAGATTATCTAAATTGTTTGCCGAAGCATCACATCTCCCACACCGTGACGTACGTGACGTACCGGGTAAAATGAAGAAGACAAAACAGAGAACCACTCCAAAAACATCTATAATCAAAAGTGGACATCATATCTCCCACCCCGTGACGTACGTCACGTACCGGGTAAAACGAAGGGGGAAAAGTCTTATATACTAACCATTGATGTTCACCATTTGCACGGAACCGCCAAATTGGCAAAACCGCGAGGCTTTCCCTGCATGAACATGCAACGTTGGCAACGTGGCAAAACAGTGGATTCATTAAATCTGACTTTAATTTGCATTGGGGGACGTATTAAGTCGTGAACCCCAAACACGACGAATGGAACCAACAACCCTCTTAACTCACACCGAAGTGCAAAGGGGACGTATTAAGTCGTGAACCCCAAACACGACGAGTGAAGCTGGTAACCCACTCTTAACTTGGAAAGGCCAAATAATACCGCTGCTTCACTAACCATGAAATCAATGCAACTTAGCGGCCATGGTTGGCAGTCATTCAGGGGAAAACAAGGTTTTTCACAAATCTGAATTAACAATAGACCGATCGAGTAAGCCCCGCCCACGTAGAAACGAGTCTATAGCAACTTCAAAGTGCGCACAATCAGTGGATTGTTGAGATCGACAAAAGACCACGTGATCACCATTGTCCTTCACAATGATTGGTTGGTGGAAATGTCGGAGGCGGGGCTTAAACGCCTCTGGATCAGTCTATTGAGAATTTTGTATTTGCATTTTTACAATTTAATTGGAAGTAGAAGGGTTGTGTAATTACTGCAAAACATCGATGATATTTTTTTGAAGATATCCTTGAAAATAACGCGAACATTCAGAATGAAAAGGAGACAAATATGACAAATAATATGGTATTGTCGGGGACCGTGATCCGATATGAGTGCGACCTCTATGTCTGTCTGTGCATGTTTATTATTCACAACTAAAAACATATGCTAATCAGACACGTAGATTGTCTGAAGAAACTTTTTAAGTTGCACATCTCCGCTCAGCGGCGGATGATTCTGCGTGTATTTCCGCTGAATAAATATGCTGCAAATTTTATTTTATGTAAATGATTTTGGACGGTGGAAGGTATTCATGCAAATTCTTGATAATGAGTTATCTACCAATTTTACTCTTGTAAAACATACAGAGATGTTATTTTGTCACAAAGGTTACTTAATTCGTGAAGGGGCTTTCGATCCTGGCGCATTAATACCTATAAGAGGCCGTTTTGCTAGCACGGAAACTACTTTGCTGCGAGTGCAGAGCGATATTTTGACTGCTATGAACAATGGACAACTGGTTGCTATGGCCCTCCTCGACTTATCATCGGCCTTTGACACTGTCGACCATCGCAAATTACTACACCGTCTTCAAGAATTAGGCATGGATGACATGGCCTTAACATGGTTCGAATCATACCTTACAGATCGAACACAACGAGTGCAGATTCATGCGGAATTCTCCACTCCAACCACCTTAACATCAGGCGTTCCTCAAGGATCTGTTCGCGAACCTGTACTATTTTCTCTCTACATAACACCTCTGGGACAAATCATCCTCAAGCACGGTCTTCAATATCATTTATATGCTGACGACACCCAAATCTACACCCGTTTCGACCCTGAACAAAGTTCAGCGAAAACTGCGGTACATCATCTTGAATTGTGTATTGATGAGATCCGTGATTGGATGTCATGCGATCAAACAACAAACTTCTTCCCAAGAAAGTCCGGTCTAGGAGATCCTGGGGTGACAGGACATTTGCATCAGCAGCCGCAACATTATGGAACAAGATACCGGAACACATCAAACTCTCAACATTCTATATGGCCTCCCTTAAATCATCACTTAAAATATATTTTATGAAATTTCATTAACTTAAAGGTACACACCGGCATATATAGCTCACAAGAACCCTTCAGCTCAAGACAAGGCTAAAAGTTCCACCTGGCGAGAACTTGACTCAATTTTGTTTTCCCTCAAATATTGTTTACCTTTTGTTTCAAATTCTCGGGTTAAGATTTTCACAGACAATCTAGCAGCTGCTAAAATTGGCGAGATAGGAAGCATGAATTCAGAACTCCAATCTATAGCTTTCAATATTTTGTAGATTGTTTTGCCACATACTACAATGCCAAATTACCCCGCTTTTTCTCTAGGTATTGGAATCCTGGGGCTGAGGCCGTTGACGCGTTTGCCCAAGATTGGTCACATAATCTTCTCTTGCATGAAAAAAAAGAGCAGAAAATATTTCTTTTCTATTACCAAGAGAGAAAAATGAGTCGTTCATTCTAACTTGTACCGGCCGATGTAACACGTGGGAACTATACGGCCCGCAGGGAACCGTTCAATGCAGACAGACCGCTGTGAATGCCGTTCGTTCCGTGACAAAACCACCCGTCGCAATGCACCAGTATATTTACTTCAAAAGAGCTTCATTGTGAGCCACAATTTCACCGTTTTTTCACAAAACAGGTAATAGTAGATTGTTGTCATATTACATGAAGTGTTTTTCACGTTTGTATTTTGAATTACAAGGACAAAACAGGCATGATAAACATTCATTTCGTGTATTTTCCATTCAATACTGCACAGGCCGTTTTGTATGTTTCTCAGGATGACGTCAAAACCCTGTTGATAAACAGACCAAGTGACCTCGAGCGTTTCAGAATTTCGGGTGAAGAGGGTCGGAACTGCTTTACGTTTTAAGCAAAAGCCTGTCGGTTTTTTTGTGAAAAACAAGTTGTGATGGTGTTGTAGACACATACACCTCCATGATAAACAGAAAGACTAAAAATGTGGAAGGGGGTATTCTAGCTGTTTAACCACTCCCACTGCACAGTGCATGACGACAATTAAGGCAACTTTCGACCAATGAAAAGCCAAGAGGGGACAATGTGTCTTGGCGCAACACTGTTGTGCTATCAACCGCGTGTTATCAACCCACCGCCCACCCTCACCCCTTCTCCGCCTTGGACAATAATTTATGTAAATATTAGAGTGTGGTGTTTTAATTAAAGAGCTAGAATCCTCCTTGACGAAAAATCCAGCATTTGCATTTTTTCAAACCTACATATCCCTCCAGCCTACTTATACCGGGAAAAACCCTACCCCGTCTTAGCTTTATCAGCTTATCCACAGGACAGTCGACTGTGTATTATTCGATCATTAACAGAGTAGTTAAAACGAACATAATCAGTTCTTGGAAGTAAAACTAAGTTATTTTTAAGTTATGTATCTCCACACAAAGAGGTTGGTTTATCCACGATTTAACGGTGGCTGAAACAATCCCTGACTGAAGCTGGAATTGACGTTTCAGTCTTCAAGACGCACAGTATTAGGTCTGCTTCGACCTCCGCAGCGGCTAAGAAAGGAGTATCTATTGATGTGATCCTACAAAGGGCTGGATGGTCAAACAGTTTGACCCTTGCTAAATTCTATAAAAGAATAAACACCATTATACGTACCGACCAGTCCCAGTCACAGTTTTCCAATGCTGTTCTCAGCTCCTGTAAACTAGATTGACTTTAAACTAATATGACTTGACTGCAGGTGTAAAATGGTCTTTAAATTACTGGTAAATAGTGCGAGAGGGTGCCTTTATATCCGGACTTCCTGGCAGGATTGGCATTGCTTGGCTACTAGGGTAGGTTTGTTTCGGACGGATCCAGATTCAGATCTGCGCAGATCCAATTCACGTGACTTGAATTCCTCGTCGAGAGCAATTACGTTTGTTTCTGCGCGTAAAATAACCCGGGATCTGGATTCGGATCTGCGTGAAACAAACACGCCCTACCTCTCGTTTAATTTGGAGATTAGCTTCTAACATTGAATTGCTACGGCCTTGCGCAACATTGTAACAATCTTGTGTTACGGTCATTGTTAAATTGCAGCGAACTATTGTTACACTTAGGCCCGCTTCAAACGTCGCGCTTATGCCATGTCGAATTAAATTTAACTTGATTTTTTTAAATTCGACACGGCACAAACACGACGTTTGAAGCCATTTGGCTCGGCAAAATGAGTTCGACACGGCAGAAGATTTTAGCTCGACAGGGTCTGCCGTGCTAACTCAATTTAGTGCGGTACAAGCACGGCTTGGCTTCAAACGTCGTGCTTCTGCCGTGTCGAATTTAATTCCAGTTCGAAGTTGGTCCGCAATTTTGTTCCGACTAGGAATGCGCATGCTCGCAGCGCGTATGTGAGTAAAGAAATAACCAACAAACAAGTGCATCAAAATAATAAAATGGCGACGTACAATGGACAGAATGGAAAACGCACGTGCACAACGTCCATGACGTGCACAATACTCATCCGCCATATTGGATGTATTTAAGCTCGACTGGGAGTTTGCAATTAAGTTCGACGTTTGAAGCCCCTGCTGTGCTAACGTCGTGCCAAGTTGAATTTATTTCGACACGGCATAAGCGCGACGTTTGAAGCGGGCCTAAGCTGTGTGAATGAGTGAGAATGGAGAGATATTTTGGGCAGATTGAGTCGTGTTAGTGCAGAGAGAGGAGAGATTATCCTGGCCCCGGTGTTAACTTGGACCGTGTAAACTGAGCTACAGAAACCCAAATAATGCAGTGGGTTTAATTCAACCATCTTCGTTTAAAAATCACATCGGATCCATTTTTGCTCGAAACACGAAATTTCAGTTCGTTTACCTGAGGTTTATATAGCAATACTCCAAAAACCCGGTCACAGACAGTATGTCTTGGATACTACACACCCTGTAGCAACATCTCCCCAGGACTCATTGACCAACAATAGACTACTAAAGGGTGACGTCGGTTGCCATGGTAATTGGGTCTAAACATTCGCTGGTAATCTGAAACGTCCATTGGTATAGCGCAGGGAAACAGTTCACTGGTTTTAGTGTAGACCCAAAAACCATGGCAACACACAAAGGGTGACGTTTTCACTTTAGTAGTCTATAGCCAAGGTTGCTCCGTAATTTGGCTACCGGAGAGACGTCTACCAGAAAGTACTGGACGAACTTGACTGTCCCTAAATGACGTTCGTTAGGCTAGAGACAAGTCTACGGGTGATGTCGCCACTTGACGCTACAGGATTCTGAAAGTTGAAAGTAAAGAGCTTTGAAAAATAAAAGCAAGAAATGCTAAGTCGGTGGATTTAGATAATTTTATTTTGACAAGGATAAACCTTAATTTTTTTATGTAATGTTATAAATAACGAAACTTGAGAAATCACAACAGTAGTCCTAAGTACATTTGAGACGTTGCAACTAGAAAAGTGGTGTTTGGCCAAATTTGTTTTAAAATTAAAAATCGTAATATTTAGTGATCTATTTTTCTAAACTGATAATTTTGTAAATTTAAGGTTTTTATTTTGTTTTATTTTCTTGATATCTGAGTCAGTGTTGGTGTTTCAACTAATTTAAATAAGCTAAAATTCAACCACTGTTACCAGGTATAGTAGTCTGAAAGGGGCTTTCACTATATGGTGACAAAGTATGAATTATGTATAATGGGATATATGATAGAATTGCCAATTAGAGATGAATTTAGAAACACGAGAAAATTGCAATGCCCCAACTAAGAGATAGCAGATAGCTCAGTTGGTACTAGAGCAGTTGGCCATGTATATGCCAAGGATCTGGGTTCAAATCCCAGTCGGGGCATTGCAATTTTCTAATGTTTCTAAATTATGAATTAGTAAGTTGTAATTACGGATTTTGTAATTTTTAATTATACTGTAAAAAACTAATTATTTAATTCATAATTACGAATTATCTAATTTGTAATTACAGCTTAAGTCATCCGTAATTACGAATTACTAAACCGTAATTACAAATTATTCAATTCGTAATTACTAATTCGTAATTACTTTTTCATGTGTATGTATGGAAGCCCATTTTGGTCATCCAGGTTTTAAATGCCGTTTTGTTTCCCAACAAAATGAATGTCAGAACCCAAAAGACCTTTTTAAAAAGGCATTTTGAAAGGACTTTATAAACATGGATGACCAAAATGGGCTTCCTTACATGCATTTGAAAAAATAATTCATAATTACGAATTATACTTATTTTAATACTAAATTATTGAATTCGTAATAACGAATTCGTAATTATTAAATTCGTTATTTTGAATTAGTGTAATCCGTAATTACCATGGCATTAATGGTCCTTCGTATGACAATGCATTTCAACTGTAGGCTTTATAGGGCATTATAAATCATATATTAGTCAAATAAAAATAAACCTCTGCTGCTAAAAATCATGTAGTCAACGGAGGAATGAAAATGTTCAAGACAGTTTAAAAGCTTAAAACTATGTTTAAATATAAGAAGATTAAACTTCCTAATCATCTATAACACTGTGTATAATAAAAAATAGATTCTCTATACAGTACAGTCCTATATTTCAGCACATAGATGCATGCGTTTAAATTATGGCTACATTTTATTACAATACTTGTCCAGTATAGACTGTATCTAATAGCTGCCATATTGTGGGGCAGTTTTTGTTTTCCTTAAGGACATGTATGGTTGCACAAATTGTGCTTATATTGTTGAACAGTTTAAGTAACAAGAAGTACCCACAAGATGGCAGCTATTAGATACCGTATATTGACTGTTGAATGAATACTACTCCACATGCAGTATATCTCCTTCAATCGAATGTGTATAATTGTTGAAAGGGATTTCTTTTTCTGTCCAAATTCTTGTGACTGTTATACAATTAATAATTGTTTATGAGTGCAATGAAGGGAATATCTTCATGAGGTGAAAGATGGAATGTTCCATTCAACGAGGCGAAGCAGAGTTGAATGGAACATTTGCCTTCTTTCACCAAATGAAAATGTTCCTTCTATTGCAAGAATTAAAACATTGATTATTTGTTTGTTATAACGCCTAAGTAGATCCTTGTCATCCTATATTTGTTTTTGCAAATTATTCAGGCTTACCCTTCAAGTTTATTTTGATTAGCAGCATCAGAATTGTCCAAAAGCTCAGCTATTTCATCGTCAGTCACAAGTACAAAACCCGCCATGGTGCTTGTCAGTTGTACAAAGTTTTTCTTCACATTTGACACGCACATACTGTGGGCCCATCATGGCATAGAAAAAATGTATGGAACAAAATTTCACGGCAGTTAGTGACGTAGCATTTAATGTATTAAATATTTAATGCACGTGACCCTGCAATCGTCCAATCAGATTAAAAATCCTGAACGTCAAAGAAATGTCTACAGAGACTCCTCCAGTTCATATAATAAATCTAAAACACATCAGAAGATGGGCAGTTTAAGTTATGTCACTTTCATTAGCATCAACATCACAAACATAACAAATATAAAATGAGATGCCCAATCCAGCCCGCAAGCACCGGATTGGGTGTCTTATTGGTGTTTAGCTGTGCATCTGCATTTGAAAAGGCGCAACACAGAAAACGCATACATGCGTGTGGTGATCCGCACAAGCTCAATATGCACCTGTCATCTCAACATCGTTCTCTGACTGCTCTACAGTTGGCAAGTAGCTGGTCGATAGCGCTGCATCCTTAGGCCCATCTCTTGCTACATCTCGACATCATTCTCTGTGCTTTGTTGATGTGCTGCAGTCTCTACCTTACTGTCATGCCCCTTGGACAGCTCGAGTTGGCATGTCGCTGGTCGATAGCACTGCATCCTTAGACATATCATTCTCTGTGTTTTGTTGATGTGCTGCAGTCCCTACCTTGCCACTCCCCTTGGTCTCCTCTGTAGTTGACATGTCGCTGGTCGATGGCGCTGCATCCTTAGGCCCATCTCTTGCTACATCTCGGCATCATTCTCTGTGTTTTGGTGATGTGCTGCAGTCCCTACCTTGTCACTCCCCTTGGTCTCCTCTGTAGTTGACATATCGCTGGTTGATAGCGATGCATCAGTGTCCTTAGGCCCGTCCATTGCTACATCTCTTTGTTCCTGTTCAAGCTGCTGTTTCTCTTCCTCTTCCGCTTTCTGCTTGGCAACAATCGCTGACCAATTCTGTAAGTTCCTCCTGAAAGCAATATCAAGTGGAAGCAGTTAATTAATATCTCTAAAATTTTAATAGAATTCATCAAGTCTTATTCTTCAAAATTGGGGTTGTCATATAATTGTAATTTTAGTCCCTGGAAGCTCATTTCTAGTTATCCAAATATTTATCTCCTTGGAGCTTTTTGGTACCATTAAGTAATGTTTCTTGTCAAGGTCAAAAACCAAAGTTATCCAATAGTAGCCACCCTTACTGAACACATAATTTAATAGAGGACGAGTCAAGCTATGAGCACATGCTTATTAATTGAAGGTGTGTTAGCAGAAACTTAAACTTCACTACGTTGAACGTGGAAGAAATACACGGTTTTGGGCGCTTTGAGGAGAAAGCTCTAGGGCGGTTTTGGGTGCTTTGAGGAGAAAGCTGCAGGGTGGTTTTGGGTGCTTTTAGGAGAAAGCTGCAGGGCGTTTTGGGTGCTTTGAGGAGAAAGCTGCAGGGTGGTTTTGGGTGCTTTGAGGAGAAAGCTGCAGGGTGGTTTTGGGTGCTTTGAGGAGAAAGCTGCAGGGCGGTTTTGGGTGCTTTGAGGAGAAAGCTGCAGGGTGGTTTTGGGTGCTTTGAGGAGAAAGCTGCAGGGTGGTTTTGGGTGCTTTGAGAAGAAAGCTGTAGGGCGGTTTTGGGTGCTTTGAGGAGAAAGCTGCAGGGTGGTTTTGAATGCATTAAGGACTAATGGATTTAATACTTACGCTGCTCCATCATACATTGGCTTGGCATTGGGTACAAGTTGGTTCAGAAGGTCGTAACATGGCAGGCAGATTCCAACAATGAATGATACCTGAAATAAACAATGTATTGAGATATGATTGACAATTAGCTTGCCACATATCGGATTTATTTTTGGGTCTTTGCAGATTACCATGTTGTAAAAGGAACCTTGTATAACAAGGAATGAAGAACAAGGAATGGGGACTAAACATTGTCCTTGCTATAAGCAGACTGTTGCGTAATTAGCAGTTCTTTTAGTCTTATTCTCACGGTTTGACTGTATATTGAAACAAAACAAATATTAACCTCTATGAACACCTACCTAACCCTACTGTTAGCCTTTGTTCAAGGCCTTGCAGCTGGTGGTGTAGCACGCCAGAACGAGAGCACCACCATGCGACGAGGGGAGGTGGGGAATAATTACTTATTAATGTATTACAGCCCCTGTTGCATTATTCATCACTGTGACTGTGTTGTATGTGCTAGAAAGGTACGTGTGTTGGCACGCGTTGTATGTGTGGTGCGCGCTCATGCTTACAAACCCGTGCGCGCGAACCTGATAGGCTCGCATTGTCAGCTATTTAACGCAACACACACACATGGTCAAAGGATCATTAGCATTTTGCTACCTAAGCGGGAGGGCAAAGGCCTCGCAGCTGGCACTGCTCGCCCCGTCCTCGTCGCATGGTGGCACTCTCGTTCTGGCACGCAACACCACCAGCTGCGAGGCCTTAATCAAAGGCTACCCTATACCTCTTGGTCCAATGGGAAATTGTGTACAAACTGAAGGATTTATTGGTGCCATTTTCATCAAGTTTCATACAAGTTACAATAAGTATCACACAAAAAAACATAGCTACCTGATTGGTCGGTAGTTCATGTGATCTGGTTCGATCCATCATAGGAATGGGATTGCGTCCTTGTGCTTTCTCTTCATCACCCTTCAACACAAGGAAAATAGTTCATATAGGTATATATTAACATATAGCAATACTGCAGTCTTTTGGTAATTGAAGATACTATTTTACTTAAAGGACCAAGCATCATTTGCAGGGTGAAACTTGTTTACAAATTTCTGACATCAAAATAATGTCGGTGATTTAGCATGCAGAAATGTCAGCTACAGATAGACTCATTAATCCTAACCGCTTGGTCCTATGGAAAATCATGTATAAACTATAGGTACCATTAATGTTAGTGCTTTCAAAACCTTTAAAATCCATGCATGATTTTGTGTTAAATGAATGGTAAAAAATATTCATTTCTTACTGAAAGTACCGTCTTGGAAAGAAATAGGTACAGGTGTTTTTTTTTACGATTGTTGACAACAGTGTGAGTAAGTTTTGAGTAAGTTTGCTTTTCCAAACTCTTGAAGACACATTTTTTGTTCATACCAAATGATATTATCATGATAATCGGCCTCTAAATTCATAAGTGTTGAGCCGCGTATGACAACTAGTTAAAAGGCACGAACATTCAAGATATTTGAAAACTTCAGAGAATAATGAACCAGTTTAACTTTAAATTAAAAATTCTCTAAAAGTCAAACTTATGTACTCGTCATATAAATAATGCTGTGGAGTACATTTTGGGGGAATTTTCTGTTCTGAGCGTTTACATTTTCCCCACATACTGCAATGTTCAAAAAATATGTGAACATGATCAGATCAGCTGGGAAGGTAAACACACTCACTGTGTTTGAGGAGTGGCGAGAACCCCCCACAGCAAACTTGACAGAGGAGTCTTAATTGCCACTCGCCAATGAAAGAGAGATGCATGGGCACTCCGGCTTTTAATCATACAAGCACAACTTTTACCTTATCTAAGTGTACACCTATGGTTACCTGCAAAAGCAGCACTGTTACAATATATTCCTTTAATTATTCAAGCTTAAGCAAAGTCCGTTAGAATGGCATGTGGTTATCACTACCTGGCAATAAAATTCCTCGAAGCACTCACTAGCCACCTGTCGCTGAATATCGAATGGCTTACAGACTGCACACAAGTCACAGGCCGTCATAACAATTGCCTTCAATAGCTTTCTGGAGTTGTTAAACAAATTACGTAGGTTCTTTTGGAGTAAACAATTGTCCAAGAATGGAATTTTTAGCAGAGCACGTTGGGTAAACTGTTAATGAGACGTGAAACTAGACAGATTTAGTATCTAAAGAAGAACATCATGCTAGTTCATGAAGCCCTACAACAGCATTCCAAGTGTCCATTCAGATCACTTTTGCAGTTTGCAAGCTTAAAGCGTGTGAAGAAATGAAACATTTCCATTCAGCAGGTAACAGTGACAGTGCTTTATGTTTCATTCACTTGAACAGAGTGCAAAATTTGAGTGAGGTGCAAAATCATTCAAAGTTGTGCTAAAACATAAGCGAGTATACACTGCACTAGTACTAGTACAAGTACAAATTCAGACCAAAATGTTAGTTGAGGTTAGCCAAAACTATTATTAACTGAAGAGGTTGCAACACCAATGCAAAATCTCACAAATAAATGAGACCTAGGCATAAAAAGACATCTAGAATCCAATTGAAACTGTCGATTGAACAAGCTAATCATAAAGAAAATTGTTAGTCTTGATGTGAACCAAGTTAAGTAACTTTGTCACACACAAATCACCCATGACCTCTTGCATACCTCCAGAAATAAATTTGACAAATCTAGAGATACAATTAAGCCTTTACTGGTAATGACACTGATGAGAGCTTCAGTCTGTTCTCAAAGCAGTTCTACCTAACTGGAACCTAGAGGATAACACAATCTTTCCACACACCATACTGTGAAATTCTACACCAATATTCCGAACACGTTTCAATAGACTGCCGGAGTAAATACATCACCTTTTGTTGGTTGCCTAGGCAATTGGATCTAAACAAAAAATCACTCAACCGTGTCCCAGTGCTTTTCCAATGGTACTTTTCCCGACGGTCATGATAGTTTAGATCCAATTGCCATGGCAACGCACGTCACACTTCGGCTGTCCATTGTTCTCAACCAACTCTGACATGCTATATATATATGTCCATGGTAATTGTACCATAGACATTTCTATTCTTTCTACTGTTTAGAAACAAAGTACATGTACCACCAAATAAAATGTGTTAGTTCACGAGCCTATTGGCAAGTATAGCCAACAGTGCCTAAATGTTTCAGCAATGTTATTGCCCCATCTCACAATACTCCTTTTTGTTTAATGCTGATCCATCGTAGGTTAATACCTAGTAATTAAATCTGGGAAATCTAGTCCAGTCAAACAAACAAAGGTATCATGACAATTGAATTTTAGTCCTGATTAAACCTTTCTTCACAATTCCCAGTTCAAAATACTTGCACTGTTATGAATGTCCAAACATACACAGCATTAATAAAGCTTGATTCTATTTTAGGTATAAACTTAACACTCCTATGTACGTACCAGCTTGTCAAACCAGAAACATTCTATTGTGAGTAATGTGCAATGTGCATTGTGCTCAAGAAAACACTGTGCCTATTCTGCAACAAAAATGCTTGTAAGAAACAAATGACATGCATACCTGTTGATAAAACTCGTCAAAGATAACCTTAACGGTTTGCTGTTGAATCAGCCACGGTTTAGTGTTGGCCGCCAAATCGCATGCAGTCATTGTCAGTGCTCTCACACATGATCTAATAACATGGTTGGCAAGGTAACAGGCCAGACGCAAGATGCCACATACAACATCAAGGTTAATTGTCAAGGATACCGGGAAACACAAATAAGGAGGGAGAGAAAAGAGTAGCCAACGTGTCAGGCAAAATAAAATGGCAATTAGTTGGTTAGTTAGGTTAATTAAAGCGCTCCAATGAACAAGAATAGTACAGTATTAGTATCGGGAAAATGGAGCTGTAGCAAGAATTCAATGACCAATAAACACTTGGATTAAAGATGAATTGTCCGTGTTTGGGTGAAAGGATTTTGTGAAAGGATTTTTAAAAAGGTAATTTACATAAGCGAACGAATCTAGAAAGCTTACGTGTCTCTGTAACGAAAAATTTAAAAAACTTGTATTTCCGACATCGGGAATTGGAGATACAAGCCTTTTTCTTAAAACAGGCTTCACATGTTGTACATGTGCGCTTACGTTCACGTGTGTACATGTACACATGTATTTTTTTCGAATCTAGAAAAATAGCAATTTAACTTTTAAATATTGTTTTGACGCCCAAATTGGCCTAAACACGGACAGTGCATCTTTAATTATCAGAAAGTTAAACTTGACCTGTCAATAAAATAAAGATTGTCAAAATTATCAACCAACACCATTATATGCAGTTTGAAAGCATACATGTAGATCACAGCTAGTGCATACATGCACGTTCTCTTATAGTTTCATATATACATGCACAACTGATTACAGGCATGTTCATTTGTGGGGAAAGAGCACTCTGTTGTACTTTAGCCAAATTATTGGGGGTTGGGAGGTGTGTTGGAATTCCCTTTCATCTACCAGTGCAGTCTCAGTTCAAATAGAGACAATGTGCTATGTACGTCACTTGTATTACATGGTATTTTGCCATCCCACAGCCTCTGTTTAACATAGATTGATCGTACATGTGAGTTTTGAACCTTTATTTTAATAACAGGTCATTTCTTTTTTGTAATAGATTTGGTTCTTCAATTTACAATGTCCTAGCTAGCGTTCTATCAATTTACAATGTCCTAGCTAGCGTTCTATCTATTCGCTACAACAAAACATCCATTTAGCAAATAGCATGCAGCATAAACAAATGCCTTGATAAATGATTAAAGTTAGTAGAAAATACACAAGGAAAGTGGAAATGAACAAACTGGCACATGTATGAACAAACTGGCACATGTATGAACAAACTGGCACATGTGCGAACAAACTGGCACATGTGCAAACAAACTGGCACATGTGCAAACAAACTGGCACATGTGCAAACAAACTGGCACATGTGCAAACAAACTGGCACATGTGCAAACAAACTGGCACATAAGCGAACAAACTGGCACATGTGCGAACAAATAACATCTGAGAAACAAATCTGTACAAGATAGTGAATAAACCCAAGAAGAAACATTAGTGCACAGAAACACTTGGGGCGTTTGTTTCAAAAGGATCCAGATTCAGATCTGCGCAAATCCAAGGTGAACTGGTTCACTTCGCTCACGATCCTGATCGAGATCTGTGGAATCCTGCTCGAGAGATGATTCAGCACTATAGATCCAAAATGGCAACGTTTCAATTTTCAGAGGCAACACACACGATGCAAACAAATTTAGGCTGCTTGTTTATTTATGATGAATGTAGTGGGTTAAATTTTGACAAGAAATTTGACATATTTGGTAAATAAATTGCAATTCACATGACTTGAGATCTACGGTAGTTGAGAGCAGTTTCGTTTGTTTCTGCGCATTAAAACGACTCGGGATCTGGATTCGGATCTGTGATAAAACAAACGCCCTCGATACACCGTATCGAATAGCCGGTATCTTGTAGGGCAGTTTCTTAATTTCTTGGAGACATGCATGATTGCACATTTTGTGCTTACATTGTTTAAATGACAAAAGTTGCCCTACAAGATGGCAGTTATTCAAAACAGTCTATAATAAGTGAGAAAGAATATAAATACTGAGTGACAGGAGAACTGAGAACAAAGTCACAGACACAGAGAAAATCTCTCAAGATAGTTCAATTTCCCAAATGAGGTCAATACAGGATAATGTACATTAATGTAATCAATTTGAAACCACAGTTAAAAGACGAGTATTAATGGTTGATCAATTGCAGATGAGTCACTCCACGCTACAATGTCATTTCATTACGGTGGACTTTATACACATTCATTGCCTTATCTTTAGAACATCTCAAAAATAAACAATGATTATTTAACACTTTCAAAAAAAATAGATCACGTTATTTATTCAATGTTTAATTTATTGCTTGGAGACATTTAGCGTGGAATTACACATAAATTAATGAAAGTATGTAGTCTTTTTGTTAATCCAGTTCGTAACTGCAACACCACAGGAATACATTAAAATGGAGTATACCGTGGCTGAGCGGTTTGGCGCATTGAATTCAAGACTGTGCTTAAAATCTATGGTTGTGGGTTCGATTTCCAGCTCAGACCAAGGTAAGTGTGCCCTTGGGCAAGGCACTTTGCCATAGGTTGCCTCTCTCCACCCAGGAGTAAATGGGTACCTGCGAGGGTCGCAGACTTTGAGCGCTTGTGTGGCAGGCTGCCGGGGCTGCGTACTCCCCAGAGAGTTGTGCCCAATGACCAGGGTGATAATGTGTAAAGCGCCATAAGTATCCTGCAGGATAGATATGTGCGGTATATAAGATGACATTATCATCATCATTATTAACAATGCCCGAGCTCCCTGCACATAAAAGCATTTATTAGATCCATTTGGAACTGGAAGTGAAACAGACTTTGAGCGCTTGTGTGGCAGGCTGCCGGGGCTGCGTACTCCCCAGAGAGTTGTGCCCAATGACCAGGGTGATAATGTGTAAAGCGCCATAAGTATCCTGCAGGATAGATATGTGCGGTATATAAGATGACATTATCATCATCATTATTAACAATGCCCGAGCTCCCTGCACATAAAAGCATTTATTAGATCCATTTGGAACTGGAAGTGAAACAGACTTTGAGCGCTTGTGTGGCAGGCTGCCGGGGCTGCGTACTCCCCAGAGAGTTGTGCCCAATGACCAGGGTGATAATGTGTAAAGCGCCATAAGTATCCTGCAGGATAGATATGTGCGGTATATAAGATGACATTATCATCATCATTATTAACCATGCCCGAGCTCCCTGCACATAAAAGCATTTATTAGATCCATTTGGAACTGGAAGTGAAACAAACTGTCAAATTAGCCAATGAGTGCTTGGAATCAGTGGTGCGCACGTTACAAACTGGATAATCAGAATGCACATAAGCCTTGTGTAGCCAATGTCACATGACTGGCGTGGTCAATGACTGTCAGTGACCATAGGTTACCAGTCCAACTCCTACCTGTGTTCAGGATTCTGCCATGAGAACTGGCCAGACTCAACAATCACCTTCAGTTTAGCTTTGTTACCAAAGAACAAGGCCAGATCAGTGGCTAAGATGGCTTGGCGAATGTCGCTTAGCACCCGCTTGTATTCCTCTGACGATAGATGCTTAAAGATGTTGTGCCCATCATTCTGTTAACCAATTAAGAAACATTCTAAACAACTTGTAGATTACAACATAATAATAATAATAGGCAGTTCTTATATAGCGCATTTCAGACCCGACGGATCTATCAATGCGCTTTCTGCATTATTACCCCTGGTCATTGGGCTCAGTAATATCATTCTCTTAATCCTTCTCAGCTCCCTGGGGAGTATACAGCTCCGGCTGCCTATTAGGCGCTCAACGACTAATCAAACACATCAACTTTCGCTACCCTCGCAGGTACCCATTTTGTTTCTGGGTGGAGAGAAGCAATGCACGACATAAACGCACCATGGATGGACCGGACCGGGATTCGAACCCACTACCTTTGGAATTAACCCAGGTTTTGAGTACGATCCACTAGACCGCTCCGCCACAGCAATCCGCCACGTGGCTAACATGATTAACCTGCAAGTAAATGTGTATGGTGAGAAATTCAAGAGCATCATTTACTGGTGTCACTGCAGCGTTCTTTACTACGAGGTACCGTTAGCGCCCGGACAAAAATTTGTTACCAGACAAAAATAATTATATAATATTGGATGGCTTTGAGGGTGATATGAGAATATACCGCACGAGTCATGAAAATACTGAACAAATGAAGCTTTGTTTTGAAAGATTTCCGCGAAATGGTTGTCTGTTTGGTGTTTTTGTTACTGTACTCTGGCGCGTTGCACACGCACGCAATCCATTCCCTCGATCCATGACGCGCACGTACACGTGGTGCACGCACATCGAAACGCACGGTGTCCGCAAAGGATTCATTTTATATAATAGTCCACTTTCCCCTCTAAAACAGTCATTCCAAAATTAGGTGTAAGTCAACAATCGTTCACTTACCAGGCATATCCATTGTATCGGCGACCCAATCCACGGTCGATAATGGCCATGACAGTTGCATGCATTTGTTCACAGCGCGCCCGGACAAAATATTTAGCAGTGGAGAACACGGCACTGCTATATGTAAAATGTTTAGCAGTGGAGAACACGGCACTGCTATATGTGAAATGTTTAGCAGTGGAGAACACGGCACTGCTATATGTAAAATGTTTAGCAGTGGAGAACACGGCACTGCTATATGTGAAATGTTTAGCAGTGGAGAACACGGCACTGCTATATGTGAAATGTTTAGCAGTGGAGAACACGGCACTGCTATATGTAAAATGTTTAGCAGTGGAGAACACGGCACTGCTATATGTGAAATGTTTAGCAGTGGAGAACACGGCACTGCTATATGTAAAATGTTTAGCAGTGGAGAACACGGCACTGCTATATGTGAAATGTTTAGCAGTGGAGAACACGGCACTGCTATATGTAAAATGTTTAGCAGTGGAGAACACGGCACTGCTATATGTAAAATGTTTAGCAGTGGAGAACACGGCACTGCTATATGTGAAATGTTTAGCAGTGGAGAACACGGCACTGCTATATGTAAAATGTTTAGCAGTGGAGAATACGGCACTGCTATATGTAAAATGTTTAGCAGTGGAGAACACGGCACTGCTATATGTAAAATGTTTAGCAGTGGAGAACACGGCACTGCTATATGTAAAATGTTTAGCAGTGGAGAACACGGCACTGCTATATGTAAAATGTTTAGCAGTGGAGAACACGGCACTGCTATATGTAAAATGTTTAGCAGTGGAGAACACAGCACTGCTATATGTAAAATGTTTAGCAGTGGAGAACACGGCACTGCTATATGTAAAATGTTTCGTGGGAGTGATTTTTTATTTTGTTAAATTCTCATCTCAGGCAAAAGGCCACACCCTCTTTTGTTTCTAGGGTCAATTTCACGAAGGGCTACGAACCTTCGTAACTCGAGATGCACGTTACTCGTGACACACGTTACGGTGGTTTACCCATCGCAACTAGTGTTGCGAAGGATTGTAACGCTTCGTGAAATCGGCACCTGGTTTTGGACTCTATGTATTTGTTTGTGTTATAGCCATGAGGGCAAGATTTCAACATTGCAGGTGATGGCTTTTGGGGCTGAATCTAGAGGAAATTGAAGTCATGACCTACGTGAAATTCCTTCGCTCCTCTGAAAAAAACAATGAAATATCTTGTCTTTTCGGTGTTTACCTGAAGTATGGTGATTGTCATATTGAAGTGATGATGTTCCATCGTGGATGTTGAGTAGACGGCTGCTAATGGTGTAGCATTGTTGACCATGAAGGAATTATTCTTGCCCCGGTGATCAAGGTCATGACAAAGACATGCCACAAACAGAGCGAGGGCCTGCAACAGAAAACAAACGCAACAAGTAATTATGGAGTGAGGATATCAACAAGATTGTGTGAACAAGGCAATGGTGTAGCATAGATCAAGTGCGTCCATTTTTTTTCTTGTTCCCCAAAGTCGGGTACGATCAGTGCGTCTGTGCGTCTGTGCCTCCGCGCGATAGCATGTGTAATCTCCCGTTGAGAATCACTGCCCACACTGTGCGCTTTCTTGATCGCGCAATGTCTGTTCCATTGTGATGCACACAATGCAAGCCTTGCTTCGGTTACGTTCATTTTAATAGGAGAAAAGGGAAGATGGCCGCGCCGTGATAAAGGTCTATCGTTGACCATAAAGGAGTTATTCTTGACTAAGGTCATGACAAAGGCATGCTACAAACAAAGCGAGGGCCTACAACAGAAAACAAATGCGACAAAAACACTTGTAATTCAGTATCACATAGATTTACAGTCAGACTTTCATTTCAAGTTATTGCAAAATAGTTCAGGAGACTATTTTTTAGCAGCAATGATTCAATAAAGTTTAATTTAATTTAATATACTGCAGAAAATCAACATAACGACTCAAAATACCTCAGTCGGAGTAAACACCTCCTCTTGGCATGTCTTAATGATTGTATACACACTGTGGGCAACCGAGAAGGCGTGCGTCCAATTATGGTACGGGACCTTCCTGTAATTCTTGCGAACCGTCAAGATGAACCGACACAAATCTTCATAGTCGAACCTTCAGATGAAAGGCAATGATTTCAGAAAATACACATTTCACAATTAGTACAATTTGATCACAACAATATTAAAAATATAAGCACTGATGCACCTATAAATTCATTCATATTCCTAATGCAGTGGACCTCAAAATATCAAATTAGCACTGGGAGTCTCGTTACTGTTGCCATGGATCCACCAATCAGAACCACGGATTCAAGTTTGCTTGAAGATAATGTATTATGTCACGCTTTGGGAGTCTCCTTACAGATGCCGAGCCATTGTATTATATCACGCTTTGTTTCATTTTCAAATCACACAAGCAAGCACCAAGACACTCTCGTTTTCGGTGACAATTTGAAATTCCTCAATAGATGTCCAGACATTGAGTAAAACAATTTGAGAAATTGATGGCTAAGTTCTTATGTTGGCTTCCTTTCATAACGTATGACAACCTTCCCACAAACATGGCCACTGATGCAACGGGTCTATTTCTGTAGTCGGTTCAAGAAAATGTAAATTATTGGAGAAACAGCTTGATTTGGCATCCTACTCGAATTAGTCAACCTAACAAGCATTGAGGTATCTCGCATCATAAGTAGAATCTGTTGTATCATGGCACGCGAGGCATGGTGTGTAACAAGTCAAGAATGTGGGTGTTATGGCCGAGCGGTCTAGTGCGTCGAACTTAAGTTCCTGTGCTAGTACTAGAATGTAGGTTCGATTCCTGGCCGTGACGGGTTGTGGCACCTGTGCCCTTGAGCAAGGCACTCAACCACACTTGCTCCCATTCCTGTAATTGGCGGTCCCTCCGCTGTTGGATGTGGTATATAAATAAATAAAAATGAAATAATTGGTTCAGCTAATCTATGGCATGCAGAAGATGCAAATATTATTAGTACTCGGGGTTTGGGTTGCAGTTAAGACACAGAAAGTCATGTTAGCACGTCAAAGTGGTAACTGGTTACTCCATGCACTGTACGTTTCTTTAGACTGTTTCTGGGCAAAATCAATTCTATCACTGCTACATGTATGCAGCAATTTGAAAATTAATTAGTACTGCAACACTGGCTACATCGGTCATCAGAAAAACAAAAGCAGTGTAAGTCAGTGCGCAATCATATCCAACGTGTTTGTTGTGCAAATTAGAATGTTTTTCAATAAAACTTGTATTCTACAAACAAAAAAAGCAAATTCTAAAGTACAGGGTTAAAGCAGAAGGAATTAGTGCCAAATACATGTACAATAATTGATCTGACCTCTCAGAGCTGTCACTACCATCACTGTGGAAAGAAATGACAAGGTTTCTATTCATATCACAATTACCAAACAATTATCATATTTGTAAAAGTTGTTAAAGTCTCTTAAAGAAATGTCCTACGTTGGAAACCACAAAGTTAGGGTCCTATGAACAACAAAGTTCTTTGGGACAATGATGGCTTAGAACTCAAAGGATGTTACAGGCAATTAGAAAATGGCCCTCATCAGTCACGGAGCCTAATTGGTTCTCATCAGTCACGGAGCCTAATTGGTTTTTGTCACAATAAATACATGTACATGTACTGTAAAAGCTGAAATATTCGCGGTGGTTTTATTTTCGCGCATTTCGCGCACCAGACAGAGCCCGCGAAAATAACAACCCGCGAAAATATTGTTTGCAACAATTGTGGCGATCCCTGAAACAAAACATAATTTCCATCCGCAAAAATTACAACTCGCGAAAATGTCAGTGATGTTGAAATGCGCAAAAATATCTGTACGCGAAAATATTGGCTTTTACAGTACATGCATATGGGTCATTCTATAAATTTGGGGTCCAACGTGTGACATTTTTCTGTCCCTGTTACACCTGACATACTGCTATTTGCCATACAAGTATCATTAAAAATGCCTTCAAAACATGTTGTTATGAATTAGCCTTTTTGAAGTATGGCGGACACAATAGGAGGGCGCCCTTTGAAGTGGGTATAAAATCGAATAAAATGCAATATAACTGCATTTTTTAATTTGGACTTTTTTATTTTATTCATAATTCTGTTTCTGTATTATAATTGCAACATGAAAATCGTGTTTTTGGAATAAAAAACAATTGTTAAAAAAATTCATACCCAAATAAAATAGCGCCCTCTCCTTTTGTTCCGCCATACTTCTAAAAGGCTAATTGTACTTTAAGTAATCACTCTTTGAAATAGAGAGCATTTAAAGAATATGTCCTGAATTTACAAACTACAACATTTTACAAGATGTCAGATGTAACGGGGACAGAAAAATTGGACCCCAAATTTATAGAATGACCCATATACAGTTGAAGTCAGAAGTGTACATACAACTGTGTTAAAACTGGTGTGCTTAAACTTGCGTTGTCACCATTTTTGTAAGTCTTTACTAAAGTCGTGATTTTGTGTAATTCCTCGCGCGCTTGCAGTACTTAAAACATAGCTTGCACACCTTGCAATGGTTCGGGTAGTCCTGTTTACCATTTTGGGTGTAAACTTCTGACTTCAACTGTATATATATTTTTGTTTGGCTAACAAGTCCATTAGATCACAACTTGCAAGTTCATGAAATGAACTGCAACATGGCCAAGTTAGAGTGACAATTATAATTTAAGTAGAGAGAGCATACGGTTGTAGTCGAGTCCATCACAAGTCCAGAGCCGATAGAATCACAAGTCCGTGACAAGTCTCGCACAAGTCTGTCATAATACCAGTAACAAGAAGCAAAGGATAAACATGCACAAAGGAATGCCTTTGTTGGAGTTCGGTCATTTGATTAGCTTGTGACTTGAATTAAGACCCAGGGACTTGTGAAGGCTTGCGAGGACTTGTGATTGACTCGACAAAAACCCTGACAGAGAGATGACTATAGATTGACTATATTTAAAGATAATATACATGATTGGTAAACTGTTACAAATACATGTAGTTTTATCCCCCTGTGTGATTGAAGATATTCATGATAAAAACCAACCCGAGCAAAAACCAGCTCCGTACTTCGTCTAACCTTTAAGAAAACAGTAACAAAAGGGTGTACAGTCATTTCGCCCCAAAACCACTTTGCCCTGAACCACCCCGCGAAGTGGTTTGGGAGCGAGACAAACGCGAGACAAACAAATCATTGTTTTGCTCATTTCTCAAAGACAATAGCACTTCAGACAATACCATTTCAGGGGAAGTTTTCTGCCGTTATGTTTATATCAAGTAAGTTATGTGTAAATCTGTGAACATTTCTGATTCTTAGAGATACCAATCATGTATACTGCCTTTAACCCTATAGTTAAACTAGAGTCCCTCGAACAACTGATGTTCAAGGGACTTCAGTCAAACTACAGTGATCAAACTGAAACCTGCCCAAAATTGACTGGTTTATCCTGTTGCTCAGTTGAAACAACTTGTGATGGACTGCAGACTCATTATGGGCTCTACTGCATGGTGTCAGTTATTGTAGTACAGATTCTATGATTTGTAAACTGAATGGGTCATATGAAGTGACTTACTCGTTGAGTGTAAACATATCCTGAAACATACAGAGGACGTACAGTGGCTTGGCTTCTTCATCCAGTCCCCATGGGGAGAAATCGTACCTAAACAACAAATATTATTACCCATTAAAAACTGTCAAGTCAGCTAATTGACACGGACAGGCTCGTTTTAGATGCTGAACCATTGGATTACGTCACGCGTCTTTTCATTTATATTATTACCCATTAAAAACTGTCAAGTCAGCTAATTGACACTGACAGCCTCGTTTTAGATGCTGAACTATTGTATTACGTCACGCGTCTTTTCATTTGTAAATATTATCACAAAAGAAAGCACCGAGACCCGCATTATTAATGACACTTTGAATTTTCTTAATTGGCCACATCATTGTACCTTGCAAGTTGCGGCATAGGATCTGGTAAAGCCACCTTCTTGAGATTCTCAAGATCCTCTTCATGGCACTGACTGTGATAACTCAAGACTTCCAGAGCTACTTTGTGTTTCTGTTCCGATCGGTGAATCTTATCATACAGCTGCATAACAAAACACACAGCAAATCTTTATCTTGATTAAATAAAAACGGTCAAAGAACTTAACTCTTTTACTACAGAATTTGTTCAAGGTAATTAATTGAAGGCCGTTGTTTGTTTATGTGTAAGGGTGAACCAGCCGGAAATAGACATTTCTCGAGCCACTGTGAGTGGCGCGACGTAGTGAAAGAGTTGAGGCATTATTTCTAGGCCCAACTGACTCTAAATGACCGATTTTAAGATTTGGCAATTTTATCTTTCAAACTGTTTTTGAAACTAGAATAGGAAAGTCACCATGGTTCACTGCCACATACGGATAAAAAATGTCTTTTCCGTAAGCACAGCTCTTGTTAAGAAACATTCTGCCCATCCTTTACCCCTCCCCACCCCACCCTGTCCCCCAACCTACCGCATAACGTCAAGCTAGACACCATTTCTGCTATTACTTTTAACCTAGAACAATTTGCTTTTATGTTGAGCATGACATCCATTTCCATATTTGCACATCTTTTTGTAAAGCCAAACCACAGAACACAGCAAACGTTTCAAGATCGTTTAGTAAACAGTTACTTGACCTCATAAGTTTTATTATATTTCATCTCTCACGATTCAGCACGTAGGACTGTCAATTTGTTTTATTATAACATCCAGAGTATTATTATTATTATTTAATTTACAGCATCCCAGACATCACATCATTCCTCCGCGACTATGCAGCTGTGCTGGATTGTTCGTCAAGTGAAACTATTCCCGAACCGTCGAAATGGTTTCTCGTGCAATTGCCTTTTGGCAGAATCTGTCCAAGGTTAGGCCCGTAATGACATACAGCCTCCTTTGGTGTATTTGTTTTGGTCAAACAACAAGCGCTTTGGGTAAAAGTAGTGTGAAGTGCGAACCAAATGAGCCATATACATGATTTGAAGTTGATGGAAAAACTCCGTCACTGGTTGCGTCTTACAAATATATATCGTGTAGACATCATTGTTAGTTAGTGCAAGGGCATGTTCTCCATGTTTCATTGGGTAACCCCTGCATAGCAAAGACCTCAGGAAACGATTATAAGCTACATCAACCCTCCTCATCTGCTGTTGAGTGACTGACCAGTTTTGAGCCGAATAGCAGAGAGTTGAGCGAACAAATATTTCGAGAAATTTGACCCGTGTCTGCAGCCAGATGTTTCGGTTAAAGAAGATGTTCTTATACTCTTGAAACTTAATTTGGGCTAACTGGATACATTAGCCTTGTCCATATTCCAACATACCTTTGTATGATGTAGTGCCAAGCCACAGAACACAGCAAACGTCTCAAAAGCTTGCTCGTCTCCCTTAGTGAACAGTCCTTGTTTCTTATTGACCATCTGTACAACGCCAATCACACTGCCAACATAAACATAACGTCACTTGTAACCTCTTCAGAGAAACGTTGAACTAGATGATTCAGCATGTATAGTAAACAGTTTGTTTCTTACTGACCATCTGTACGTACCACAACGATCACTTTACCAACACAAACACAAGACCACTTGTAAACTCCTAAGCTTTATTCTATTTCATGTCTCAGTGAAATCTGAGAATCTTGAACAAGACGACTGGGCATAAAGGATTTTATTTACTACATCAAGCCATGTAAGTTGTGCATTTTCCCAGATACCTTAGTTATTATGGCCTTTTTCCAAATCTCGACTTGGGCTCAGGCTCGGGCTCCACGTAAACCACATGGAGCAGGAGCCGGAGCCTGAGCCCAAGTCGAGATTTGAAAAAAGGCCTATAAAAACCTTGTTCCTCACTAAACTAGTTTACATGGACAAATTATGGTTGGAACATGCATTTTAACTGCACTACATGTAGTTTTTGACCGGGACATTTATCTCTATCCGCCATGATTGTGTCTAAAACAAGGCTTCATGCGAATACATCATATTTTACAAAGGACAAAAGGTCAACGTCACAGCAACCAACGTCACAGCATCATGCCGTTTTGCCAATATGGCAGTTTCGTGCAAGTAGCGAATGCAAGCTAGGACTCACTTTCCTCTGTTGTAGATCGGCATACACAGTATGGTCTTCGTCACATATCCAGTTTGTTGATCAACATCTCTGCAGGGGTAATAAGAACTATGTGTAAGTAACAAATTAGCATATCGGAAAATTTTATTCAAGAAATGAAACAAAAGCATAAAAGCTTGTCAAAACATGCACCAGTAACTTAAATTAAAATATTGTCATTGTTTTAATCAAAACTACAACCTTAGAATGTCCACAGTGCTGGAATTATAACATGGATGCTTCAATGAGGTAACAACAAAAACCACAGGATGATCAAACGTCTAGGGGTCGATTTCGCAAACGTTAAGACGAGATCAATGCATCCTAATTCCCATACAAACGTCCCAACATAAGAAGAGAGACCCTTCCTAAGACGCGTCTTAATTAGCACTTTGTGAAATCGGCACCTGGTCATGTATTTAAATCAAGTAACAAGTCTCGCTAGTTAGAACAAATTATCAACTAACCACCGAGACCTGGTCAATGTGTTTAAATCAAGTAACAGGTCTCGCCATTTAGTACAAATTGTCAACTAACCACTGATTAGACCTGGGATCGATTTCACAAAAGTTAAAACGAGTTCAGTACGTCCTAATTACCATGCCAATGTCCCAAGATAAGAAGAGTGACCCTTCCTAAGACGTGTCTTTGCGCTTTGTGAAATCAGCACCAGGAAGATGAAAACAATAAAACCCAACATTTCCAGTGGTCAAGTCCATATTGCTGTTATCTAGTGCATGTGATAATGACTTACCTGTTAAAGCGGTCATCAAGATAAGCATCAGGGATATTCAGAACCTGCCCAGTTGAAGCGACGTGACCAGCCACGCCTTTACTCATGGAAAACCGGATTTCTTTCTGTTCATGTTCTACAACCTTCATGCCTACGCCATTGCCAACGTCAAATATCCTGGCATACAGCTCTTTTGTTTTGTTATCAACGAGAAACAACGAAGCACGATCTGCAGATACTAGCTTCTGAGCAAAGTTCTGCGGAAAATCAAGAGCAAGGAAAAAGAAACTTACGTTTATTCTGAAAAGGTATGAACAAATAAACCATATTAACAATTGATTTGGGAGGACACAATTTAACCATTCTTTCGCGTGAATAGAGTCTATAGCAAATATGACATGTAGTTTCTGCAGACTTCTCAAAACTTGTATATATAGTGGCCGCCCTCGGGATCGTAAAACACTGGCCACTATAAACAGGTGGCCTCTTTATAGAGGTTGCTTAAGCATTATGACATTCGGGATCAAAGAGGGGTGGCCACTATAAGCAGGTGGCCTGTTTATCAAAGTGGCCTTATTAGCAGGTTTCATTGTATCACCAAAATCAGATTTCTATCCAGAAAGTAGCTAAAAGGAAACCTGAACAAAATATGGCAGGGAGATATAAAGAAAGTTACCAATTACAATGTACCTGTTTTTCATGTTCTTTTATGGAATATATTTGTCGATGCGTGTATGTGGTTGTTAATAATGTTGTGTGGCAAACGGTGACTTAGCAATCAATTTTTTAGCAGGACACGGTTTCTCCAAGAATGTTGTAAACCTTAAAATCTTGCCAAATAGTTTTTGCATTTTCAATGCACAAACACGTCGGAATTAATGTAATTTTTCAACTACATACCATGATCTTCATGATAACTGTATCCATACTGATGATGTCTTGAAATATTGACCTGTTTGAAGAAAAGGAAACAGCTATTGAGGCATGGAAATACAGCTTCAGTAGCACAGTTCACTGCAAGATGCACTAACAATCTTGCTATAAATACATGTACACAAAAGCAATGCTATTTTATAAAGTTGTGCAAGCTATGCTTTTTTTCCTCGTAAAACTGACTGCTGAGTCATACTTGAGACACTCTGAGAAATTGAGTAAAGGCCACGCAGGCAATATAGAATGAAAATACAAAATTAAAAAGACTACAATATTTAATATAATTTATACTGCACCAATATGCCAATGGTAATTAATAGTTTTAGATTATTGGTTAAATGGTAATTCTTACGGGATACAACAAACCCCTTTCTCAATTGACGGCAAACTTACTTGGTTACAGTCAGAAGGAAATCATTCAGTTTCCTCTGTTTGCTCAAGGTAACATACATCTAAGATCAAAACATAAATTTTAAAATTACCATTGCACACTTGACAAACATCCAGCTTTACAAGGGGTTAATCCTGACATCCAACATGTACAATGTACATTGTACATGTACAATCTGCGTGCGTGTATTTGAACGCCCGCAATGTACTGCTAATAAGCATCCTGATTGGCCAAGAGCTGCGACACGATTTATGTCGCTGCTTCCACAGCGAAATGGGGCCAATTACAACAAGGCCTCGGGACGCAGGAGTAGGGGAGTGCGTTAAAGAGGCACTGTTGCAAGAGGATGGTTCCAAATTAGAACTGATGCCATTCTCCTTGTTTAGATATATTGCCATAGCAACCAATTCTACTGTATGTGACGCATATGTGTAGCAAATAAATAATGAATTGAATGAATTGATCGAATTGCATCACATGATGAAGAATTAATTTTTAATAATTAGCGACATTACCTGAGCATAATGAACTGCGATGCTTCCCCACACAATGAAAGCACTGGCTGTCTGCAATGCAATCAAAAGGAATCAGATAGAATTCTGCTCTGTTCAGAATGCTAACACTCATGAAACGCTGGAGGAACAAACTACAAATTACGCTGGATTTCCTCAAAATAACAAAAGTTGGTGTTTTAGAAATGGCTGCAGAATGACAATTAGCTGTATTGAGAAAATAAAAGCAAAAATATGGTCTGGGCTGCAGCATAGCTAAAGCGCATATCCACGCAGTATGCATATACTTCTCAATTTTGGACATGATTTATTGTTTTTGTTCTAAAGGCATCCATACTCATCAGAATTCTTACTTTACCTCTTCAGCTTCTTCTGTAAAAGCTTCCCGTCTGTTTTCATCACCACGGTAAAACTCCAGAACTCCTATAAATAATACAACAGAGATCAGAAAATCTTCACAACAAAAGCAAAAATGTCAAGATTTTGTTTGGTTGTTTGTTTGTGTGTTTATTTGTTTGTTTGCTTTTCTTTTCTTTCTCTGTAGCCCTTCGTCTAGAGTGGCAATTTGCCTTGCTTGGGGCGATATTTAATCCAACAAAATTATTACAAAATTTATAAATAAATTGAACTGTTTGCACAAAACTTGAATAAGTAATTTATTATTGAAGTATAGAATTTAATATTCATGGAGAATTCTGCATATTATCAGTTAATATTCTGCATTTATAGCATTCAAGTAAGAAGGTCAACTATATCTTGGTAGTAAACGTCTTCAAGACTTTCAAATAATGGCAGGTACTGATGTTTCGGATTGCTATCATTTGAGGTAAAGAATGAAATGAAAACAAACTACTTCATTGTGCATTACACAATAACGGAGGAGTTTTAATGCATCTCCAAACAGGTGGCATCCCCTTACCAACTAAATCCTCATTGGCTTGTAAGACGGGAAGAGCAAGTACTGCAGAAGCTGTCACACCATCTGCCACCACTCCCTCTGGATAATCAGCCTTTGAAACAAAATCAGCACATTAGAATGCATCTTTAGATTAAACCGTGAACGTGCAAATTTTAACGTGACAACATAATTCAATTTACAACGTAAAATTCCCAAGGCATACAGACATTCAAAATGTGACCCGACCGTGTGAAATGCGTAAGATGTCATACAGTCTGGACTGTCATATGGTCTTGTGATCATAACCAGAAGATGCAAAAATACAATGTGCATTCTGGGCAGTACCCAAACACCACCTGGAATTGTTGGGTACTAATTTGTGCAACTTATTGGGCCTAGATCAGATGCTGTTTTCCAGAACCAATCACAAACAAATCCACATGGTCGGGTCACAAATGAACAAAACACCGTCTCACGACATTTAAAAACTTAAGGATTACACGACTGATCACAAGTTACTTACTGCACGTATATCTGTTGTGTTGACTGTGTTCAGAGTCTCTGCCACATAGCCTGATATAGACTTTCCCTTCGCTATTGGCCATGTTACACTAGGCTCCTCCCTGTCGGGTAGTCAACCAAATTTAACAATCAATAATAGTAACAAAACAAAGTTTGTATTTAGAAATGAAATGGCACAAGGTGCTTAATACTGCTTAAATCTAACCGGCAGAACCCTGGAGTATAAACTCGCTGTCAAATTAGTGGCAACCTCAGTAGAGTCTTCTCAAAGGATCAAAGGTCTCTGAGGAAAACTTAAGAATTGTATCGCGAGGCCACAATTTTACAGTCAAATTAAATGGACAAAATGAACACTTTAATTTGGGTTTGTTTGGCCAAAAGGAGAAATTTGTAGTAAACCAACATCATTACCACATTCATCCAAAAGAAATATTTGAAATTGAAAAGAAAGGCTCAACTAATGACTTCTTCCGTGTTATAAACGCAGGGAAGGAATTTCACCGAAGCCATACGGTCATCTCCTGCCATGTTAAACTGTTGCCATTTTCTTATTCATGACAAAACTCATCAAGACTGTGAAATTCCTTCTCTGTCAACTTCTTGCAACGAAATCTAAACCGAACATGTTAACCCTCCCCCGCCGCCCCCCGCCCCCAAACCCTGAGCTGCTACGATGTACATCACTATAGCAATTAACGGGTTTGACCTCCATGGTTAGAACTAATTAACTCACAAATTTATAACGATACCCCGAGTCATCAATATTGAGAAAATTATAAATATTGTAATTATGAAACTCACCCTCGATGAACTGCATCATATTCATACAAATCCTTGGGAGAGAAGAAGAAAACACTTCAATAAGAATGCTTGACATGTTTGTGTCCACTACCGCAAACCAAATCATAAATGGAATGTCTGGATTCTCAAGGCTTCTTGCTTTCATAAAAACAAAATTAAAAGACGGTTTGATTACACAATTCTGATCAAAGACGTCTCTGCATTTTGCAAAGATCCAAAGACCATTTGCATGCCAAAGATCAAAAGTGCCATGTTCATAAAACAATTACAAACTTGATTTTAAAAAAAATAATAAAGTGAATGTAAACAATTTACAAATATAATAAAACCCACCGTTCCTCCTTCCGTGACAAGATAGAGTGTGAAGCCATCTGCTTGTATCTGAGATGCCACACACTTTGCCATTTCTTGCAAGATGCGAACTCGACTGGCATAATGCTGTACATCTTGAGTCAGATCATGAACCAATCTCTTCCTGTCTTGCAGTGTCACACCTTTCTATACATACAATTAAAAAAACAAAAAACACGCCGTTATAAAAACTACATTCACTATACTGTGAGCAATCGGTAATGCCGCTTCATACAAAAAGCCCCTGGCTATTTAGCAAACAAACAGTTATATTAGCTAAATGAGATCGCTTACCCCCTTACCCCAACGGCATAACTTTAAATATGGATCATGTGACAGTAGTTACATGTGTAGAAGAACCAAGAAATTGTCTCAAAGTTAATCTAATTCCCTGCTCATTTATTAAAGCTCCACTTCTCATTTAACCTTGAAAAACGACAACAATAATTAGATTGCTGCAGTTCCTCTCTAAATTATGGAGCACTAGCTTTCAGGATGACACTTCAATGCTTTTTCAAAAGACCAAGCAGCTTCTTTAATGAGACTCATTAATCAGGTGTCCTTGCCAAAATGATTTGACCCAATTCTTCATTTGATCCTTGACAGATATTTACGTTCTTGGTACCAAAATAAAGCTTATAAATAACATTTTCTAATCTAGAAAAATAACAATTAAACTTTTAAATATTTGTTAACGCCCAAATCGGCCTAAACACGGACAGTCCATCCTTAACCCATAAATTGTTTGGACACGGATTAATGTTTTTCAAGCAACTCCTGCTACTTAGCTCACCGCAGCAAGAGTATTAATTAGCGAGTAAGATTCCTGTCCATCAATTTTTTAATGTGCATGTGAATTATGCTTATTAAAGGCACAGGCTTGTCAGCAATGCGCGCGCGCCAAATTTCGTGCCACGAGATACGCAGCTTCATGCCTTTGCTATGGAGCTGCGTATTTCGTCGCACGAATTTGGCGCGTGCGCATTGCTGACGAGCCTGTATGTGCCTTTAAAACTGCTTCCACGGAAATAAAATCACCAAAAAAACTACACCAGCAAAACAGCATAGGTACATGTATATACACCGCTGTTTACAACTGTGAAATTACGCATCAAGTGTGCCAGAAGTACAAAATATGTGAAAATATCTGTACATAGTATTGTGACGAAACCGCCACGATGCCTATTAGGAGTTATTCTGCAGCTTAATGCATTGTTGAATTAATTACATTAATAGAACAATTGTACAGTACTGATCTTTTTATTACCCGAAAACATTTAGAGTCTGAGACTTACGTTGAAACATTAGCATTAATCCTTTATTGCACCGTGAATTCAGTTAATAGTATGGCCAGGTTTTCGAGTGTAAGTGTCACCATAGATACTACACCAAAGAAGAGTCATGCGCAGTGTAGGTTGGTTTCAAGGTACCGGATAATGTTGCCGAAGGCCTGTCCAATCTAGAGCTGTGGAACTGGACGCAGAGCGCATACGCATAGAATACGCACGCGCATTGCAAATCACGTTGATTTCTGGACTTCGGGGTTCTTCTCGGAGGGGCCGCTGCGCTGTCAAGATCAAGATCAAGACTGTTTCCTGAGAGGGAACGTACACTCATGTATACAAGAAAGAGACCCTAGATTCCCAGGGCGGGATTTGCGCGTATTTACATGCATGTCTGGGACGTATATGGAGCTTTGCGTGCATGATATTGAGGTCACAAATGGAAATAAGGAACTACTATAAGGCCATTGCAACAACGATATATTATTCACGTTACCCAATGTATAACTATATGTACTGTACTTGACAAACAAAAGACACTGTTGGAATAATCTGCACATGCTGTATATTAAATTATAGAGGGCGCTGTTTATTGTAAGAACGCTCTGAAGGATGACAATAAACTTAAAGGAATAGTTCGTGGTTGAGAATAAACCCTTTTGTTCCAATGCATGATTATTTCTGGTGATGTTTCCGCCTTTAATGTCCCCCACTTCATTAACTTTGCTCAACTGAAATCTTTGTACCGATTGTCTGGCTTCTTGATACAATACTTAGTGCAAGATAACAAGTCAAGCAAACAAGGCGAATAAGCAAGTCGGAATCGTTACATTTTGTAAAAATATTGGCACATACGATAATTTAAGCACGACTTTTTTTAAATTAGCCCATACACACCTCATAAATTAAAAATGTATGCTACATGTACATTAATTATACAGTGCATCTTTGCGCTGGTTATCTTAAATTTAATATACATGGTCAAATAAACAGCATCAAACAAGTTGCCATGGTAATTGGCTTCAAATATTGAGCTGTCAAAGAATATACTGCAAAAACACAGGGATACAGTTCAGTGATTGCTGTTGCCGAGGCAACTAACAAACGGTGACGTATTCACTTTGGCAGTCTATTTACTGACACAGCGAGATCATATGCCCTTTGTGCTTGCCAACCATTCATTCTGGCAAAACCAAAATATGTTTCTTTTGCACTTCAATAAAAAAGGACTAAACATGAATGTAGCAATTAACTAGAATCAGCATAATTTAAAATCAAACATAGCCACGCATATTCACAAACAAAACACCTATCTTCCATAGTACATCTAATGAATTTGATGACCAATAGATGGCAAATATGTGTGCAAGTAATATGTCCAATGCCAGCACGTTCGTCATGGTAACAATTGCCATGGCACACTATGGCATGATAAAGCAAAGGTTCGCTGAATTATATCAATACGCATGCATGTACCGGTACAGTGGCTCCATTTTCATGCACGTATGCACTTAATCAGATTCACCATGTTAATAAAATGAGGCCTACTTCATAAAATGTACTTGGCAATACAAACATTTATTTTTCACATTAAGAATTTATTGTTTTCTTGAACTATGCTATGGTGTATGAATTACTAAATTTGTAACTACTGTATATATGGATTTTTGTGTTATTCTTTCTTTGAAAAAGCATGTGGCTTTTAATAATCCTAACAAGATCAACTAGCTATCCGTGAATTTGCCGAAAGACGAAACTGAACTAAAAACTATGAATGTACAGCATCAACAATTTATTTTTATTGGGAAAGAAATTACACATGTACAAACTTTGGATAATAAAAGAGTAATGTGGTCTTCATCAGGATTCAAAGAGTTTAACTATATTGATAATAAACAGTTGCTCTACAGAAATAAGCAGCAGCTCTGCTGACGAAGGCCCCGACCATTACTATTATAAACTAACCCCAAATCCATCCAAATTAATGCATCACTTTGCTGTAACTTAATTACATATTGCCATGGATTTAAAGTCCATCAAGGCCAAAAAACATGTAGCACTGCATCCGAGAATTCACCGATAATCAGATAATGGTAAAATGGAAACAATAGCAGCACTCTGCACAAGCTAGGTCTCTTAGGAGAAATGTGTAGAAATTGTTTCAAAGCGCGCAGTATAAAATGTCTCAATGTGAACTATCACATTATTCCATATCAAATTAAATTTGATAAAAAGGTGACCTTGAAGGCTTAAAAGCCGAAGGTGTACAACTCCTTCTGGGGTACCTCCTTAGAGGAATCAACTATGCCCACATGGGGCACTTTCAGTCACGCCTCTGCTGAATATAAACAACACTGTATGGATCACTGTCCCCCCAGGTACATGTACATGTTGCCTTTAAATGCAAAAATTTCACAGACTTTTTGTTTGACAAAAGGTGATGCAGAAGGAATTTAAGGTAAAACGACAAACTGAAAACCACAGAATTAACTTGTGTGGAAATTAAGTGCTTTTATGATTTTCAGTGCATCGTTTCATTACTCCTATTTTCACACCACTTTTTCTTAAAGTGACTGCATCAAAATGTACATGTATAATTGCTTTAAATGGTCCAACGTATCACTAAGTCAAAATTAAAAACTAGCTGCAAAGCACAAACCTGTGAATGTTACTTGTACATATTGTACATATGCACGAACCATCTCTGTAAAACCTCAAAATAGTTCAAAGATTCAACAATAAGCTTCCATCTTAGAGAAATATCAATGGGTGCACGGATGAATACTACAAAAGAACGACTATTAAACAAACCAAGGGTCTGTGCCATTCCATTGCATTAACAACAGCACAGTAGCTGGGATAAAAGGAAGCACTTTAGAGCTCAGCACGCTCGGGGAAAAGAAATAAAAACACTTCCATTGAATTGTGCATGCCCTCGGGGAAACTGAATGTAGTGGCACTCACGTTTGACGCACCGCATTAAATAAAAACCTGCGTTTGTAGCCCCAAATTAAAACTACATGCATTATTATCAACCTTCTTTTGTTCACATTGTAGTTTTTTACTCCATTGCCTTTAATGCCTACCACACGGCCCTCGCAATGTCACAAACATGTCGACATTGTGGGCTGCTTGAGGGTTTTCATACTTTGCACTTGGGAAAGATGTTTTGTCAATGATAAATTTAAATAGTTATTTGTTGAACATAAAATTAAAATATGAAAGGTTCTGAAAAATTACATTCATAATTAGTTGAGCCTCAAGGAAACATCAATTTCACAGTTAAGAAGTTAACTATTATATTTTTTGAGTTATCCAACCTTGACTGAAATCAATAGTTTGTTGTAATAAAATGTCAGCTTGAAATTAAACTCACTACTATACAGTCTGACAGGTCAAGGGGATTTCTTATTGATAGATTTTGGTATGAGAAAGAGTTCTTAATTAACACTTTCATCCTTACCTTCCAATGATGTGACTTGGGTGACAGAGGGCCTAGAAAGAGAGAAAATCTTATTAGAGAAAGCAGCCGAGTGTTATGATGTGGAGTCAGATGGGTGAATAATATGGGCATAGAGGCAGGTGATGTTTCAATTGATTGTTGCAAGTGATGAAAAGGCTACTGAACTGGAATATTCTTTTAAATATGCTGACACAGGTGCCGATACAGTGCCATGATAAGGATGTGAATACAAGCAGTAAACAGGTCGATCTGTTATTCATTTCTATCAGGGTTATAGTCAAGTCCATCACAAGTCTTTCGCAAGACCAGAGCCGATAAAATCACAAGTCCGTGACAAGCCCCGCACAAGTCCAGTAACAAGAAGCAAAGGACGAACACGCAAAAAATAAATGCCTTAAATGTTGGAGTTCATTTAAATAGCTTGGGACTTGAATTACGACCAAGGGACTTGTGATGGACTCGACTACAACCCTGATTTCTATATCACTTAAGTGTCATGAAAGGTTAAACATAATATTTAAAAGTAGCTGCAATTAGTCAACATTATGTTTTTCCTTACTGTCCCAGTGCAGTGTCTCAGTAGATACAAATGTAACTGCAATTTAGAGATATTTTCTAAAACTCTTTGACTGCATTGTAACACTTTTGTTTAGATTTAACCAAAAAATGTAAATTAACATGAAAACAAACCACAATATATACGTAATGCACCTATCAATTGTTTCCCCCATCCCAGATGTACATAAGGTACTAAAAATATATACAAATGACTAAATGTGAATGCATAACACGACAGGTTCTGTTGTGGTGACTTTGGAATAATACATGTAGGCAAGTTATTATTTCAATCAATAATCCAGTCCTTGGTATCATGTCGATTGCAAATACCACATCAGTGTGCAATGGAAAACTGTGTTTAAACAAGAATTCATTAAGCATAAAGAAATAAATGAAGAACTACCAAGATCGATTCTATTAATCTTTCATCTGAGTTGTTTTTTTAACTTTGCATCTTCGATCTTCAGATCCATTTTTTCTAAAAGTTACAAACCTTATGAAATTCACCCTTCAATGACCCTCGGCTTGGTATTTCAGGTGCATTTTGATTACCGACGGTGGTTTAAGTCAATCCACATTATTTACACTCTGATTCTAGTTTCAATCACATCTTTGAAGTATAGCCACCGTGGCCGCGTATTGCCTACATTGTAAGACAAGGTCAACACCTGCTTACAGGAAGGACTGAGAATGGGGAGGAAATTAGGATATTCAGTAAATGAAGAATGCGTGCAAGCATGAATAGAAAATCTCAAATATAACTGGGTCTTAAAAATGAGCGCATGATTAAGAAAACACATTTTTGAAAAGTATCTGCATTGGGTGTTCCACTGGCAGCAGCAGTGACAGATGTAAATTACTTGGTGTCCAGTTTCTTCAGTTCCATTAATTAATCAATAGCTTTTCCAAAACAAGCGGATGAGCCGTACAATGGTCCAGTCAATAAAATATGGATTGCTTCTCAGCAGAGAAAGAAAGGAGGCAACTCATGCAGTGAACAGCAGCATGTGGCTTCCTTAATAAGCTTAAAGGAACAGGCTGAGTCAGCAATGCGCGCGCGCCAAATTCGTGCCACGAAATACGCAGCTCTATGCCTTTGCTATGGAGCTACGTATTTCGTGGCACGAATTTGGAGCATGCGCATTGCTGACAAGCCTGTGCCTTTAATGTTTGACTAGGCAAAGAAGACCGACATTGAAATTTCGCGCTACTACAAAACTCTCCCAAAAACTACTGAAAACGGTCAAACAACTAAACCAACTTACCAGTGCCTTGGCTAGACCCACTCTTCCCAGAATTCTCGCGGGATATACTTCTTGATCGACTGTAGGTAACTTTGTGTTTCTGTGAACGGACCTGACTCGTCCATCTCTCCAATATGTCATAGTCAACGTGACTTAAGACATAGTCTTCCAGAAATCCAGGATTTTCATTTAAGTAACTACGTACCTGCTCCTGAAGGAGGCGATCTACAGGTAAAAATTGTAACACAAAAACATCTTTTAACACATCATTGTAACAACACAAACATCTTTTAGCATGGAAAATTACATAGAAAACTGTTAATATGAAGTGCCCTTACAGAATACATATCAGTTGACATACCATATATTCTGAAACCTGCAAAAATTTACATCTTACAGAGATGCCAACTTTGCAATTTGAAAAAGAGCAATTTGCCACAGGGCACCCGCTTTGGACACAAGACTTTATAACTTACATGTACACCCAAGCCCTTTTAAACCCCACATTTGAAGCTACATAAATGCATTCTAGAATTATGTCACAATACTGATCGTTATTGGTTTAAACAATCTACATAAGTAAGTATTAATAAAACATCCAGAATTCCCAATTAACATTTTAAAACTGCTTACTTCCATGACATTACAAATTGAAATGATAAGCAATTCTTATCAGCAGTCTTCCACGATAAAATAAAGATAAGACTCGGTAAAGGATTCAACCTCATTGAAACACAGGAATATATTACGTGTGTATTGAACTTCCTTTGTTTTGTATTCCTGTATTTTAATGAGGCTTAGAGATCCGCCACTGCGACTAGAGTAAACAAACAGTGAAAGCTATTTATGCATATAATTACCTGGTAAAATATCAACAGATTCACTGAACGATGGATACGTAGGTATGCCACGATGTCGTCCGAAGCCGTTACTGACGGTAGATGACTGGCCTGTAACAACAAAATCATTACTAATGTGTAGAAAATTCAGCAGTCGTAGGGTTTGGGAGTTTTAAGATCAATGCTAAACTGATTAATTGATCGATACAACTGTAAAACCCACACATTTACCCAAAATAGAAAGTGGTAAAATATGGCAACAAGAATTTGCATTGAACAAGCCTGAAGGAATGGATGCATGATCACTAGAGTGGCAAGGCAAATCCCTCTTTAATCGCTGCACACCCAACAACTGCCACCTTAATTTTACTCTCTTTTGTAATCAATTTATTAGACATGAAATGATCTACATGTACTTTATGGTAAAAATGACTCCTCCTATAGACTGCTGTTGAAAGCAAATCACCAGAGTTGTAGTCGAGTCCATCACAATTCCAGAGTCGATAAAATCACAAGTCCGTGACAAGTCCCGCCATTGCAATGCTGTACATGTAGGACTCGAGTCCAGACTCGGACTAGAGTCCTGATTTTCAAGGCCTCGGACTCGGCAAGTCAGGACTGGGACTCGGACTCGGGCGATAGGGACTCGGAGATTTGGGCCGAGTCCATCCAAGTCCAGTGAAAATAATAAATTTACAATATTTTACAAAAACTACATGTACATTATACTGGCGCCGAAAAAGTGTCTATTGTAATTTATTTTGGGGCCGAAAGTATTTCGAACATGTGAAATAAAATTCTAAAAATGTAAAATAAATAATTTCTACCGCTTAAAATTATATTGAGCACTCGAAATGTAGCTCACCTCCCAAAGAAACATTTATTTTTGCCTAAAGCAAACTTACGAGCTGCCAAAGATCACAGGCAGGATCAATGCACTTGAAATTGAAATAAGGACTCGGACTCGGACTGCTGAGGACTCGGATGTTTGCTGGACTCGGACTCGGAGACCAAGGACTCGGACGTACTCGGACTTGGGAAGTGGGGACTCGACTACAGCCCTGCACCAGTGCGTAGATCCAACGTTAAATTATGGGTGACGTCACAAATTGTGCATACATGTACAGGGGGGAGTGGGGAGTCTAAAACTTTAAGGATGACCCTTACCTGTAACCACCATACGATCATGGTTTGATCTCGCAATGCCATAGCTATAATGACCCTGAATATGTGCATATTTTCCTCCATCCGTCCTATGGCTGGGTGGGCTCGGCCCAAGATACACTGAGTGGCCTTTACTCTGAGGAGCGTGTGGACTCATTGATGCTGGACCAGGGTGGCGTTTGTGAGCTGGGAGAGGTGGCAACCTGCGACTCGCTGTGGGTTTGTTGGGTCCTGACATCCTGTGTCGCTCCATCGGTTGTGTCTAGCGCAAGGTTCTAACGGTTAACCTGATCAGAAGTAAACCATTCAAACATTAATAGACCAATTCGAGACCGATGTGCACTTCCAGGTTTGATAATGAGCTCTTTGTGTTAAGCAACGGAAGTGAACTAATGTACGCACATCACTCCTAAATGCCACGCAGAATAGCACACGTACACAACAAGTCACTGTACAATACTCTACTTGTAGCGCACAGGTACTGCCGACTTGACACAAAGAGCCTCGATTTCAATGCAGAAGTGCGCAGAGCGGGCTACTGTGAAATTCGTCTATACTGCTGTGTAAATGGTTCTAATTTGTGTGATTTTCAAAAGAACCAGTTAAAGTGAACTCACACTCACTACTTCTTTTCAAAACCACGCATCTCCAAAAGAAATACATGTAGTTCAGTTCACATGGAGCAACTGTTGTAAACAGTTTATCCATTGATTTCCACCATGCATATATAGCCTCAAATCTTACTTGTGAATACTGCTATTCTGCAGCCATCCCAAGATTCCAATCTCAATTGGTTTTCCGAGCTCCTTTTCACCTGCTACATGTATGCACTGCCAGTGATCGCTTTATTCCACAATGTAGGAATATCACTGGACCACCGCTTATATGCGCACACACACACACGCACAATATGCCATCACCCACAGTCCATATGGCAATGACAGCATGAATTTATCACTAAAAGGCAGCCTTCAAGAATCAGTCAAGCTTATGTTTCATCAGTCGGGTTTTTGTTCTGATTTCGTGCGTATGAACATGTATAGAGGAGGCAAGGATTTGTATCTTATAGACAATCTAAATATCTCACAGTACATAGAGCACATCAGAAATGATATGAATTACATGTACATGAATTAATTACCAGATAGTAACATTTCTTTTATTTAAACCTCAAGGGGAAATTTCATGGTAAAAAATTATATTGTAATTTAAAGGTTTATTGGGGGTGGTCTGTTTTTAAATACAAGATTTTTGTGCATTGACTTGTTTTCACTTCTCTTATATAGGCCCTACATGCAGTTAATAACAAAACATTTTATTTAAGGACACGAAAATGGGTCCTAAAACTTGTTATATAAGCAGAATAACAGTGTCTTATTATTATTATTGGTGAAGTACACGTAAGGTTTGGCTGTTAACCAAAAGCTTGCAACTTGAACACATATCCCTCGCTACAGACAACTTGCACAAAATATTGCGCGTGTGCCTCATACACGATTCAAACACGCGCTGAAAGGTCTGCGATCAAAATTTGAATGAAATGACCTCCAGGGGATGCCATTTAGCAAAACATGCACCAAATATGTCATAACCTTCAATGTTTAAATGACACACCACCAATTTAATCATCTTGCTACATGTACATCCTCTACACACATAACCAGAGGGCTGTAGAATACAGGTTGCGTGTTACACATTGACTCAATCTGAATGCTGTCTCCTTGCCCTTGTGGCAGGAAAAATGGATTAATCGTGGCGGGAATGCAAAACACAACGGTCCTCAACTAGGATTTCATATGAGAGATCTAGGCAAGATAGGCTCTTATTATTAAACTGCTCTCACATAACGGTATGACCTTGCCTTTTACTGAGACATTCTAATTTATTATATTTTAGATCTGTGTCATTTGATTGGTGGATGATGCATGATCAAATGGCATTCAAAATTTTTTTCATTTTGTACTATTGTACAATGTTTTTTTATACAGATATTTCCATTCATTAAAAGATGAAATGTTCCTTTCAATTAGGCTTTGCCTTTTTTTATTTTTCAAGGAACAAAACCATTCATTTATAAATATTCATACGGTATATGTACTATGCCATTTGTGAGGTGACTTACATACATGTACATGATTTTTACTAAAGGAGCGTGACCAGATTTTTAACAAAATGGATTTCGTTCTAACCTAACGATCATATCAAATACCTCTCCAAAATACTACCCATGAGAAGAAAACATGAAATTTGCCAATCTCCAACTTGGGATGTGGAAGCAAAAAGGTTAATGTAATTATTGCACTGCTTTATACGAACCGGATAAATTAGTTGGATTTTTGATGATATTATTAGAAATATGCGGACTGAGGGCGCACAATTTCAGAATGGTAATGAGAAAAATACGACACATATTATGATATGGTATCAAAATCTCATCACCCATGGCACAAATGCGGGATCAAAAATGTACTCCGGTCACGCTATTTTAGTTTAAAACAAACATGTGATTGATTTGTATGCGACATGGGCTCAATATCACATTTTCATGAATGGGGACACAATATGGCAACGCAATGGTGCATCAAAACATTGATGTGCATAAATTTGAATAAGGAATGATCGAGGTCGCTGATCAGATCGGTTTTGAATTGTGTAACTTTTGACATCGTTCCCTGAGCAAATTTTTGCAAATCATAAACATACGGATGCACAATTAAGGGCAGGCATAATTTCAGTACAATACGCAACTTAGATGTAAACAAATATGATGTGGTCTAGATACAACATACAAAAGTAATGTCAAGTACTTACGGCAAAACCATCAGTGGTAAAATAGTAAAAGACAAGCAAGAATGACTATGATGGCAAATCATTCAGAAACCAGTGATGGCAGACAAATATAGGCCTACAAATGCTTGGAAATTCATTCACATGTACTCGCTGTCTCCACGATGATGAAACCATCCATTTACTCTACAAAAACTCACAACAATTTGGCCGACATTCTTCATTCACATTTCAGTCAAGCAGCATTTATTCCTTGAATTATTTAATTAACTCAATCAATAGCAATGGGGAGCGTCACACATGGTACAGTGTACACAAGAGCGTTGCCATAGACTACACGGCCACTGGACATGTCAAGAATTCTGTACAGCATTGTACCGCGCTGTCTGCGCAGCACCCACATGTACACACGCATGCTCAACCAATAGGGGTTTTTGTCAGATGTAATTAATCAGCGAGCAGGCTCCGTCACCATGGTACACGACACAAATTCAGCCATACACGGTACGTCAAAATGCTCAGTATCTTTAGAATTTAACACAGTCATTTCAATAATCAATTCATTCAGTCTTCATGTTACACACATGAAATTTGTTTTCCCTTGTACAGCACCAAAAATACACAAGTACACTCATTACAGTAAGGTCAAGAAAAAAAAATGGCTGTTTCCTATTACCCGCCCCAACCTAACTTATTGTGCCTACCTAAATCCTAAATTTTGTGTGCATCGCCTTTATTTTGTTTACCCCTTCAAAGCATGAAAAAATGACTCCCTCTTGCAATATGCAAGTTGTAAAAAAAAAATACTGACGGACCGTCATCCCACCCTAATATTTTTGGCTGAAATAATTTACAGCAAAATCAAAAGATATTTCCCACCTATATGTAACCCACTCTGAATATTATTTTGATGTACATGTAAATAGGAAACAGGTTTTTTTTTCTTGGCCCAATACTAAAAAAAAAGTAAAGTTTTTACTGAATTTAAGTATTGAATTGAATACCGCCCCTGGTCACATTTTAGGCAATATCTCTCTACTCATCCACTGCCACAATCGACAATGCAACAGCTATGGTTTTCCCATTCCTGTCTAAAACCTAAACATGTCATCATGTCTCAGTCTATGTAGTCAATGTGAAAATAATCTTATACATGTACAGACAACAGTATAGCAGAGTATAGTCCCTAATGTGACAGAGGGCATGTCACATGTGTTCTAGTTCCAGCAGTCGATTTCACGAAACATTGCGCAGCTTGCGCAACGTTTGACAAATGGCACAAGCCCCGTAGCTTGCGTGTTATCTTCGGAAGAATGCTGCGCAACTTACGTAATAAAATGTTGCGCAAGTGGGCTTACGCAACTGCGTAAGTTTTCGTGAAATCAGCTGCAGGGAACAGCCTAAAGCCTATAAAATCATTCTAGATTAGAAACACGAGTAGTCCCAGTACATACTTATGTTGTAATTTCATGCAATACTTACCCATGTATAATATTTGGAAAGGTTTCTGGAACTTGAAGACTATGGAAGCAGTTCCAGTTGCCAGACGAATCAGGTGCCCTGGGCTATCCCCTCGAACTATTTCCATGTCACAAAGCTCATAGGTGGTGGAAGACCATCGACATGAAAAAAAAATAAAAAATTACTCAACAAAAATGTATGCAAACAAGTAAATAAGTAAATACAATACACCCTCGCCACTAATTCTTCATAATATGACATAACACTCCAGAAAGTGTAAATATGAAGAGGAAACATAAATTTAGCAGTAAGAACATTTCAAGTTTTCCTTTCCTAACACTTTTTATGTCATATGCTTCATAGACTTAGTGCATGGGGATGGGGGATAGGGGGAAGGAAGGTTCACTCTGTATGCCAGTATGAACCCATGTAAATTCTCACCAAAAAAATAGGCACCCCGCCCCCTTTTCCAGACAGACAAATTATCCCCACCCCCACATACATTGTAGCATTTGATCTGAAAGATAATGTTTGGGGTCCGGCGTGTGCCAGAGCCCTGCGTATGTCAGGGGTCCAACGTGCATCGGTGGCCAGGTGTGTCGGGGGTCTGCCGTTTGTCGTTTTACCGACTTGGCTAGGTTCCGACACGACACAGGTTTCGATGCGGCACGGGTTCTGACACGGCACGAGTTCCGACGTGACTCTGGTTTCGACGCGACTAGGGTTGTCATACGGCACGAAGCATTTGATCTGGAAGGTAGTGTTTGGGGTCCGGCGTGTGCCAGAGCCCTGCGTATGTCAGGGGTCCAGCGTGCATCGGTGGCCAGGTGTGTCGGGGGTCTGCCGTTTGTCATTTTCCCGACTTGGCTAGGTTCCGACACGACACAGGTATCGATGCGGCACGGGTTCTGACAAAAGGGGTTCTGGCACTGCACGAGTTCCGACGTGACTCTGGTTTTGAAGCGACTAGGGTTGTCATACGGCACGAAGCATTTGATCTGGAAGGTAATGTTTGGGGTCCGGCGTGTGCCAGAGCCCTGCGTATGTCAGGGGTCCAGCGTGCATCGGTGGCCAGGTGTGTCGGGGGCCTGCCGTTTGTCATTTTACCGACTTGGCTAGGTTCCGACACGACACAGGTTTCGAAGCGGCACGGGTTCTGACACGGCACGAGTTCCGACGTGACTCTGGTTTCGACGCTAATAGGGTTGTCATACGGCACAAAGCATTTGATCTGGAAGGTAATGTTTGGGGTCCGGCGTGTGCCAGAGCCCTGCGTATGTCAGGGGTCCAGCGTGCATTGGTGGCCAGGTGTGTCGGGGGCCTGCCGTTTGTCATTTTACCGACTTGGCTAGGTTCCGACACGACACAGGTTTCGAAGCGGCACGGGTTCTGACACAACGGGTTCTGACACGGCACGAGTTCCGACGTGACTCTGGTTTCGACGCGACTAGGGTTGTCATACGGCACGAAACATTTGATCTGAGTGAAAGGTAATGTTTGGGGTCCGGCGTGTGCCAGAGCCCTGTGTATGTCAGGGGTCCAGCGTGCATCGGTGGCCAGGTGTGTCGGGGGTCTGCCGTTTGTCGTTTTACCGACTTGGCTAGGTTCCGACACGACACAGGTTTCGATGCGGCACGGGTTCTGACACAACGGGTTCTGACACGGCACGAGTTCCGACGTGACTCTGGTTTCGACGCTACTAGGGTTGTCATACGGCACAAAGCATTTGATCTGGAAGGTAATGTTTGGGGTCCGGCGTGTGCCAGAGCCCTGCGTATGTCAGGGGTCCAGCGTGCATCGGTGGCCAGGTGTGTCGGGGGTCTGCCGTTTGTCGTTTTACCGACTTGGCTAGGTTCCGACACGACACAGGTTTCGATGCGGCACGGGTTCTGACACAACGGGTTCTGACACGGCACGAGTTCCGACGTGACTCTGGTTTCGACGCGACTAGGGTTGTCATACGGCACGAAACATTTGATCTGAGTGAAAGGTAAAGTTGGGGTCCGGCGTGTGCCAGAGCCCTGTGTATGTCAGGGGTCCAGCGTGCATCGGTGGCCAGGTGTGTCGGGGGTCTGCCGTTTGTCGTTTTACCGACTTGGCTAGGTTCCGACACGACACAGGTTTCGATGCGGCACGGGTTCTGACACAACGGGTTCTGACACGGCACGAGTTCCGACGTGACTCTGGTTTCGACGCGACTAGGGTTGTCATACGGCACGAAGCATTTGATCTGGAAGGTAATGTTTGGGGTCCGGCGTGTGCCAGAGCCCTGTGTATGTCAGGGGTCCAGCGTGCATCGGTGGTCAGGTGTGTCGGGGGTCTGCCGTTTGTCGTTTTACCGACTTGGCTAGGTTCCGACACGACACAGGTTTCGATGCGGCATGGGTTCTGACAAAACGGGTTCTGACATGGCACGAGTTCCGACGTGACTCTGGTTTCGACGCGACTAGGGTTGTCATACGGCACGAAGCATTTGATCTGGAAGGTAATGTTTGGGGTCCGGCGTGTGCCAGAGCCCTGCGTATGTCAGGGGTCCAGCGTGCATCGGTGGCCAGGTGTGTCGGGGGTCTGCCGTTTGTCATTTTACCGACTTGGCTAGGTTCCGACACGACACAGGTTTCGATGCGGCACGGGTTCTGACAAAACGGGTTCTGGCACTGCACGAGTTCCGACGTGACTCTGGTTTCGACGCTACTAGGGTTGTCATACGGCACGAAACATTTGATCTGAGTGAAAGGTAATGTTTGGGGTCCGGCGTGTGCCAGAGCCCTGTGTATGTCAGGGGTCCAGCGTGCATCGGTGGCCAGGTGTGTCGGGGGTCTGCCGTTTGTCGTTTTACCGACTTGGCTAGGTTCCGACACGACACAGGTTTCGATGCGGCACGGGTTCTGACACAACGGGTTCTGACACGGCACGAGTTCCGACGTGACTCTGGTTTCGACGCGACTAGGGTTGTCATACGGCACGAAACATTTGATCTGAGTGAAAGGTAATGTTTGGGGTCCGGCGTGTGCCAGAGCCCTGTGTATGTCAGGGGTCCAGCGTGCATCGGTGGCCAGGTGTGTCGGGGGTCTGCCGTTTGTCGTTTTACCGACTTGGCTAGGTTCCGACACGACACAGGTTTCAATGCGGCAGGGGTTCTGACACAACGGGTTCTGACACGGCACGAGTTCCGAGGTGACTCTGGTTTTGAAGCGACTAGGGTTGTCATACGGCACGAAACATTTGATCTGAGTGAAAGGTAATGTTTGGGGTCCGGCGTGTGCCAGAGCCCTGCGTATGTCAGGGGTCCAGCGTGCATCAGTGGCCAGGTGTGTCGGGGGCCTGCCGTTTGTCGTTTTACCGACTTGGCTAGGTTCCGACACGACACAGGTTTCGATGCGGCATGGGTTCTGACACAACGGGTTCTGACACGGCACGAGTTCCGACGTGACTCTGGTTTCGACGCTACTAGGGTTGTCATACGGCACAAAGCATTTGATCTGGAAGGTAATGTTTGGGGTCCGGCGTGTGCCAGAGCCCTGCGTATGTCAGGGGTCCAGCGTGCATCGGTGGCCAGGTGTGTCGGGGGCCTGCCGTTTGTCATTTTACCGACTTGGCTAGGTTCCGACACGACACAGGTTTCGAAGCGGCACGGGTTCTGACACAACGGGTTCTGACACGGCACGAGTTCCAACGTGACTCTGGTTTCGACGCGACTAGGGTTGTCATACGGCACGAAACATTTGATCTGAGTGAAAGGTAATGTTTGGGGTCCGGCGTGTGCCAGAGCCCTGCGTATGTCAGGGGTCCAGTGTGCATCGGTGGCCAGGTGTGTCGGGGGTCTGCCGTTTGTCGTTTTACCGACTTGGCTAGGTTCCGACACGACTCAGGTTTCGATGCGGCACGGGTTCTGACACAACGGGTTCTGACACGGCACGAGTTCCGACGTGACTCTGGTTTCGACGCGACTAGGGTTGTCATACGGCACGAAACATTTAATCTGAGTGAAAGGTAATGTTTGGGGTCCGGCGTGTGCCAGAGCCCTGCGTATGTCAGGGGTCCAGCGTGCATCGGTGGCCAGGTGTGTCGGGGGTCTGCCGTTTGTCATTTTACCGACTTGGCTAGGTTCCGACACGACACAGGTTTCGATGCGGCACGGGTTCTGACAAAACGGGTTCTGGCACTGCACGAGTTCCGACGTGACTCTGGTTTTGAAGCGACTAGGGTTGTGATACGGCACGAAGCATTTGATCTGGAAGGTAATGTTTGGGGTCCGGCGTGTGCCAGAGCCCTGTGTATGTCAGGGGTCCAGCGTGCATCGGTGGCCAGGTGTGTCGGGGGCCTGCCGTTTGTCATTTTACCGACTTGGCTAGGTTTCGACACGACACAGGTTTCGAAGCGGCACGGGTTCTGACACAACGGGTTCTGACACGGCACGAGTTCCGACGTGACTCTGGTTTCGACGCGACTAGGGTTGTCATACGGCACGAAACATTTGATCTGAGTGAAAGGTAATGTTTGGGGTCCGGCATGTGCCAGAGCCCTGTGTATGTCAGGGGTCCAGCGTGCATCGGTGGCCAGGTGTGTCGGGGGCCTGCCGTTTGTCATTTTACCGACTTGGCTAGGTTCCGACACGACACAGGTTTCGATGCGGCACGGGTTCTGACAAAACGGGTTCTGGCACTGCACGAGTTCCGACGTGACTCTGGTTTCGAAGCGACTAGGGTTGTCATGCGGCACGAAGCATTTGATCTGGAAGGTAATGTTTGGGGTCCGGCGTGTGCCAGAGCCCTGTGTATGTCAGGGGTCCAGCGTGCATCGGTGGCCAGGTGTGTCAGGGGCCTGCCGTTTGTCATTTTACCGACTTGGCTAGGTTCCGACACGACACAGGTTTCGAAGCGGCACGGGTTCTGACACGGCACGAGTTCCGACGTGACTCTGGTTTCGACGCGACTAGGGTTGTCATACGGCACGAAACATTTGATCTGAGTGAAAGGTAATGTTTGGGGTCCGGCGTGTGCCAGAGCCCTGTGTATGTCAGAGGTCCAGCGTGCATCCGTGGCCAGGTGTGTCGGGGGTCTGCCGTTTGTCGTTTTACCGACTTGGCTAGGTTCCGACACGACACAGGTTTCGATGCGGCATGGGTTCTGACACAACGGGTTCTGACACGGCACGAGTTCCGACGTGACTCTGGTTTCGACGCGACTAGGGTTGTCATACGGCACGAAGCATTTGATCTGGAAGGTAATGTTTGGGGTCCGGCGTGTGCCAGAGCCCAGCGTGCATCCGTGGCCAGGTGTGTCGGGGGTCTGCCGTTTGTCGTTTTACCAACTTGGCTAGGTTCCGACACGACACAGGTTTCGATGCGGCATGGGTTCTGACACAACGGGTTCTGACACGGCACGAGTTCCGACGTGACTCTGGTTTCGACGCGACTAGGGTTGTCATACGGCACGAAGCATTTGATCTGGAAGGTAATGTTTGGGGTCCGGCGTGTGCCAGAGCCCTGCATATGTCAGGGGTCCAGCGTGCATCGGTGGCCAGGTGTGTCGGGGGTCTGCCGTTTGTCGTTTTACCGACTTGGCTAGGTTCCGACACGACACAGGTTTCGATGCGGCACGGGTTCTGACACAACGGGTTCTGACACGGCACGAGTTCCGACGTGACTCTGGTTTCGACGCGACTAGGGTTGTCATACGGCACGAAGCATTTGATCTGGAAGGTAATGTTTGGGGCCCGGCGTGTGCCAGAGCCCTGCGTATGTCAGGGGTCCAGCGTGCATCGGTGGCCAGGTGTGTCGGGGGTCTGCCGTTTGTCGTTTGACCGACTTGGCTAGGTTCCGACACGACACAGGTTTCGATGCGGCACGGGTTCTGACACAACGGGTTTTGACACGGCACGAGTTCCGACGTGACTCTGGTTTCGACGCGACTAGGGTTGTCATAAGGCACGAAGCATTTGATCTGGAAGGTAATGTTTGAGGTCCGGCATGTGCCAGAGCCCTGCGTACTATGTCAGGGGTCCAGCGTGCATCGGTGGCCAGGTGTGTCGGGGGTCTGCCGTTTGTCGTTTTACCGACTTGGCTAGGTTCCGACACGACACAGGTTTCGATGCGGCACGGGTTCTGACACAACGGGTTCTGACACGGCACGAGTTCCGACGTGACTCTGGTTTCGACGCGACTATGGTTGTCATACGGCACGAAGCATTTGATCTGGAAGGTAATGTTTGGGGTCCGGCGTGTGCCAGAGCCCTACGTATGTCAGGGGTCCAGCGTGCATCGGTGGCCAGGTGTGTCGGGGGTCTGCCGTTTGTCGTTTTACCGACTTGGCTAGGTTCTGACACGACACAGGTTTCGATGCGGCACGGGTTCTGACAACGGGTTCTGACACGGCACGATCGAGTTCCGACGTGACTCGGGTTTCGACGCGACTAGGGTTGTCATACGGCACAAAGCATTTGATCTGAAAGGTAATGTTTGCCCCGGGGGCGGGGGGGCGGGAGGAGGCGGGGGGCGGGAGGGGGCGGGGGGCAGGAGGGTTGGGGGGATTGAAAGGTGCGCGCATAAGTCTGTCAGTGTCAGTGAGGACTCAAACTCCCAAAATGGAGAAATCCTCCCCGGGAATTCTTTCTATCGGGAGAAGTTTGTTTCCCACGATGGAGAGATTTAAGATTTTCACCCGATCAGGAGAATATTCTTCAAAACCATTTGCGCATGTATCCGCTCATTTGCGCATGCACAGAATTTTTTACATGTAGCTAAAACTGAATTGGGCGAAGCAAGGTAAGTTTTGCAAAAAAAACAAATGAAAATCTATGTAAATTTGGCTTTTCCCGACAATTTGACTTCACACTTTTATACACATGGACTGGCAATAAGGTCACTAGTGCGTGTCTATGGGCCCTGAGGGACTGTGAGTGACCACAGAAGGGTCCTATTTCCCGAGGCCGAAGGCCGACGTGCACTAGAGACGGAATTATGCCAGTCCGTATGTGTTTTATAACACGCCTCAGGCAAAAATATACACATGTACATGTACATGTGTACAGGTGAAATTCAATTTAATACATTAACAAGCAACCTCCAGAGGGCGCAGTAACCGGTCACTAGTTTTTGAGACTAGTGACCGGTCAGGAACACTAGCAGGGAATCACGCGCGCGTGAAGTCTTAACAACCGCGCTCGAAACTTGATACGCGCGTCTAGTTCACGCTGGCGCAAATTTCATGCACTAGCCTAAATTAGTGAACCTCACGTGACTGCGTTTCAGCCAGTCGGGATTGAGAATCAGAAAGAGGCGTGTTATAAAGTAGTCTATATAGTAAGACGTGTTTTCAAAGAAAAACTTTAAAATGTTCTCACCTCACTGCTACAGCCAAGGTTACCTCGGCTCGAATTTTATAACAGATTACCACATGATAAAATTTGAGCCGAGGTAACCATGGTAACCGTCCTTTGCTAGCTGTTTCTAAATGCCCAGGCAGGCCAAACAAGAGCAAGGCCAGCAGCCGATTTCACGAATCCTTACGCACTGCGTGAGTCTGCTTGCGCAACATTTTATTGCGTAGGCTGCGCAACATTCCTTTGAAAATTACACGCATTCTATGGGGCTTGCGCCATTTTGCAAAAGTTGCGCACACTTTCGTGAAATCGGCTGCAGGGCAGGCACAGCCACAGGCATAGACCCGTGAACAGGGCTTCGGAAATCCTCAGCCCTGGAGCCGTTTCTAACCCCAGATCTGTGGCAAACTCGTGTAAACGAAATTCGTCCCTTGGCTCTGATATTTGCTCAAATATTCCAAAGAGTACGCATCGAGGGGACATCCGCACTATCTATATATCTGACTATAGGCCTATATGAATGATAACTAAGATTGTTGCAGCAAACATGTCTGTAATGTTTACTTAACTTTCGACTTCCAGCCTCAGTGTCAAACTCAAAGCATTGTTTCATTCCTCCGTGCCGGTCCGTCAAGTCTAAGCAGAGACGTATAGAGAAATAGAAGTCTTTGTAGCTGCTCGAAACTCCAGCGATGGCGCGCACGTTGTCATGTTTACCGTACCGCCGGCGCCCATCCACGCGTATGCAACCGCCAAAACAAATGTTTAAATGTTTAGACTGGTGTCATGACCTCTTATTTCAAGTATACAAATGTAACACGAATGTGATTGGCTGATCAATACATGGCGATGAATAATAAATAAGTATAACTCTATGCCACAAATCATATCGTACAAATCCCCATCGCCTATGGAGTAGAGGATGTCAAAACCAGGTTATTTATCGTGATAATCACTAATTATCAGAACAAAATACTTATCTGCTGTTCAAAGCTGAAATGTATAGGGACTAAGAACATGTCTATCTCACCTAGATTGGTTAATCCTAGACTGGTTCCCGTCCACATATTTCACACAAGAGAATATAAGCCGGACAGGTAAAGGGCGCTTCATCTTGATCTGTAATTGGTCGTCTTTGCGCGTGCGCATTGTGTTTTTTATATTTAAAAATTGGCCAAGCCCTTTGCTTTAGGCAATGTACTTTATTTACATAATTGGATATGTTCGACACGCACGGCCAAGTTACAAATGTCGATGCAAAATCTGCGCACTTACTAAAAATATAAAAATAATATTAACCACGTGACGGGCAGAATTCTGCCCGTCATGGCTGCCCTTTACCGATCCGTATATTTTTGCAATAAGCGAACCAATCTATAGGGATCGGGAACCAATCTAGGTTAATCCGAGCAACATTTAGTAAGCCCGCCCTGGGGCCAATTTCATAAAACGTGTTAGCACCCGATTTTGATTAAGCAGCGCTCTCTCCATTTCATAAAACTGTTTAAGCACTATACTAGCAAACCAAACGGCATGCTAACCTACCGATTTTTTGCTAACGTGACGCCATCTTTTTTCTTCGGCATTCTCGGCAAAATTCGAGACACATTTTCCAACAGATTCACAACTTTCAGCTGTTGTTGAAATATTCCAGTCAGCGACAGGCAAGGGTCTTTTGTGGTAGTGATAATCATCACAAAATGGAAACATAACCAATGATGGTACTTTGAAAATGGTGCCATTGACTTATGAAAGCAGACGATGAACGTGTTCGAACAAAACAGACGACAGCGTTGCGCGCGCACTCTCTACGCGCGCTTAGAACAACAAGTTTTATGAAATGGGCCCTTGCTTAAGCGAATATTCGTGCTATGCTTAATCAAAATTGTTGATTAAGCGTAACATGTTTTATGAAATTGGCCCCTGGCCTCTTGTGATTATTCCATTGTTACTGCGGTGTATTTTTGACCACCTGTGATAGCGCCGAGGCTAAAAATCACTGAACCGCGTCCGCTTAATTTTGCAATGGTACTTTTTGCGACGGCCATGATGTTTGGCACACGTCACACTTCGGTTGTCTATAGATGTCAGAAAAAAAACTTAATGCACCTATCAATTGTTTCCCCCACCACTCCACTCCATCCCGCCCACCACCCCCCACCCCCGCCCCACCCCTCAACGACAATTTTATCCGCTTGTTGATTTGTTTTTTACCTTGTAAAAATGCACCAAGAAAATTAATTTTATTAATTTTACATCAAATTAACGTGGCTCGTGTAAAGTTTTCCTAAACATCGCTCACACCATGGAGGTAGGAACCTCCATGCTGACACAGCACATAGAGCGTTCCTTGCTCTAAACATCGCTCACACCATGGAGGTAGGAACCTCCATGCTGACACAGCACATAGAGCGTTCCTTGCTCTAAACATCGCTCACACAGCACATAGAGCGTTCCTTGCTCTAAACATCGCTCACACCATGGAGGTAGGAACCTCCATGCTGACACAGCACATAGAGCGTTCCTTGCTCTAAACATCGCTCACACAGCACATAGAGCGTTCCTTGCTCTAAACATCGCTCACACCATGGAGGTAGGAATTACCTCCATGCTGACACAGCACATAGAGCGTTCCTTGCTCTAAACATCGCTCACACAGCACATAGAGCGTTCCTTGCTCTAAACATCGCTCACACCATGGAGGTAGGAACCTCCATGCTGACACAGCACATAGAGCGTTCCTTGCTCTAAACATCGCTCACACAGCACATAGAGCGTTCCTTGCTCTAAACATCGCTCACACAGCACATAGAGCGTTCCTTGCTCTAAACATCGCTCACACAGCACATAGAGCGTTCCTTGCTCTAAACATCGCTCACACCATGGAGGTAGGAACCTCCATGCTGACACAGCACATAGAGCGTTCCTTGCTCTAAACATCGCTCACACAGCACATAGAGCGTTCCTTGCTCTAAACATCGCTCACACAGCACATAGAGCGTTCCTTGCTCTAAACATCGCTCACACAGCACATAGAGCGTTCCTTGCTCTAAACATCGCTGACACAGCACATAGAGCGTTCCTTGCTCTAAACATCGCTCACACAGCACATAGAGCGTTCCTTGCTCTAAACATCGCTCACACAGCACATAGAGCGTTCCTTGCTCTAAACATCGCTCACACAGCACATAGAGCGTTCCTTGCTCTAAACATCGCTCACACCATGGAGGTAGGAACCTCCATGCTGACACAGCACATAGAGCGTTCCTTGCTCTAAACATCGCTCACACAGCACATAGAGCGTTCCTTGCTCTAAACATCGCTCACACAGCACATAGAGCGTTCCTTGCTCTAAACATCGCTCACACTGCATAAGCTGTGCAAACAGTTATTCAGCATTTCATGCCCTTAAATTCGTTTGTCACAGCGTGAAATTAGTGGCTATCAAAGTGAATACGTCATTTTGTCTGTTGCCTAGGCAATGGCTCTACACTAAAAATCAACGAACCGTGTCCCTGTGCTTTTGCAATGGTACTTTTTTTCCGACGGTCATGTGTTTAGAGCCAATTACTATGGCAACACGTCACACCACGACTGCACAGTGGTTTTAAAGCCAGTACCACCCAGACATGACAAAATACCACAAACTTACTTCAATATACCTTCGATGTAGTCACTTTGCACACCCATTCAACCTATTTGCAATCCAAAACAACTCATTACCCAGCCGCAAAACCTCCAAGAGGCTCTAAAACGCACGCAGTTCACGAAAGCTAAAGCGCCTTCTATTGACGATTACTTTGATATCGTTTGAAGTTATGCCCATTTCAAACTCTCGTTGAGCTGATGCCGCTGATGCCGAATTCTGGCGGTTCGTTTGAAGTGTTCTATGGAGTGGTTTATTAAAAACGCATATTTAAATCATGTTTTGTTTATTTTGGGAAGTTCATATTGTGTTCCTTTCTCCTAAACATTAACCTCGAAAGCCACTGAAGAAGTTGACAAATAGAGCGCCTTTACCACAGTCGGTGATAAAGTGTCCATTCGATTTTCCTCATGAGACTTTGGCAAAACCAGACATGCCTCGGCGCGGCCAATAGTTCATCAATATGCTTTTTCCTGATGAACAGCCTTAATTTTTCCAGCCCTTTTCCCCCACTTATAGGCCTATCCCTCACAATTAAAATTTGTCGTGCGACCTTTTCCTCTCGAATAATCTCTCTCGCAATCCCACGTAACTCGGTTTTTGCCATCCAACTTATTTTTCTTTCACATACTTTCAATTATCATACAACATTAATCATAACCCCCATCCTCTTCACCACTTTCATCGGAAACCTGACGAGAAGTTCACACAATGGACCTCGTAGAGCTAGCTAGCTAGAGCCTGATCTAGGCCCTAGACGTTGTTATTGTTTCGTTTTGAACGTCCGTCCCGAAAACCGGTCGCCGCGAGACGGTCAATAACAACGACAAAACGATATGGTGATAGGACTACGAACAAGTCTATCGCGTGATTACGCCCTCTTGCGGCAGTCGGGTATCCAACACATAATTAGACTGGTTCCCGCTCCACATATTCCACATACGACTGAATATGAGGACCGGCTACTGTCGTGTTTAAAATAGCACTTTAGGCATTACGTCATGCATTTATTTTTAGGAGCACACAACCGTTAATTTTCAAAGCGCGCTGCGCGCTATATATGGCATGAGTGTACAACAATTTGAAAGGGGTTATTCCTTATTTGACCAATACAAATTTAATATATTAACCTTAAAATATTAAATATGCCCATGGATCTTAATTTACATGTAGGCTAGCATCAAAAAGAAAATTCAAACCTTGTCTGCATCACCCAGTGAGCTCCTACGGTTACCGTAACTATAGCCACTGCGTAGTTTTAAATCCGTGGCATCACCATAAATACACACGCAGCGGCGCGTGTACGTGCACGCACGTCAATTCAAATTCTCGAAACCATGACGAATTGTACCCGACGATTAACGGTAACGTCCGGACGACCGGACGTGCATTCGGGTAACTTCGGGAACCTTCGGAAAAAGGAGGAATTCCTCCTGTTTCAAAATGGCGGAATTGGCGGCTGCCGGACCTTAAATTCAGTCTAGTCAAAGAATTTTTGGTCCGGGTACCAGACTAACACATAATGACCGTCTAGAGCATAGACTAGCTAGAGTCACGATGTTGCTCACTCTCGACAACTGTCGTCAATAGAGGGCGCTATTCATTTACTCTGCGATAGCTGCAGGGAGCAATTAGACTGGTCCCCTGTCCTCATATTTACTCCCCCTTCGTCGTATATGAGGACAGGTACACGCCGCCATGTTTGGCATAAATATCCAGGAATACCTGGAGGTTTATGCAAATTAACGGGGCTGTGTCACAGTTTGCGCAAGCGCCATGTGCGCTTAGAATAAAGTAGTGCTGCTGCAATCTCGTCACACAATTACGCTTAACGAAATTGCACTACATTCTTCTAAGCGCGCTTGGCGCTTGCGCAAACTGTGACACAGCCCCGTTAATTTGCATAAACCTCCAGGTATTCCTAGATATTTATGCCAAACATGGCGGCGTGTACCTGTCCTCATATACGACGAAGGGGGAGTAAATATGAGGACAGGGGACCAGTCTAGGGAGCAATGTGGGCCGTAGACTGGTCCCCTGTCCTCATATTTACTTCCCCTCCGTCGTATATGAGGACAGGTACACGCCGCCATGTTTGGCATAAATATCCAGGAATTCCTGGATGTTTATGCAAATGAGTAAAGGGCTGTCACGGTTTGCGCAAGCGTCAAGCAGACGCTCAGAAGATTTGGCATCGCGCGCGCTACGCGATTAATGTCTGAAAAATACTTGAACAGCGGCGGCAGCAAAAGATATGCCTGTAACTTGTCAGGACCAAATAAGCATACTGGTTTCGGTGGGAATCAAGGTTGAACAAATAGCTTTATCCAACCATGTCATTCATATCATTCGATGGGGTTTCTGCATCATGTTTTGTCAAGTTTTTTGATGGGATAAAACAACTTTTTTGAACAATTAACGGCCGCACACCTGGTGATATTGATGTTTGGCGGCTTAAAAATACGGCAAACAGCGCCATTTCAAGTAAAAAGTAATGTATCAGGACAAACCTGGGCGTTGACGAGTACACCACTGCCAAAATTACTAAAGAATTATAAGGGATGGCAAAGATTGAATAGGATATGCAAAACCCAGCGACAAAATTAAAGATTGCGAAATTCACTCGCCGTTGAGCAAACTCTAAAAATAGATCATGCATATATTTAATACAACGACCAATCACGCGTGGTTATACAACGGCCAATCACCCGTGGTTATTGCTCGGCGTGTGCCTGTCCTTGTATAGCGAGAGCAGCGTAGCGCACATGGACAGGGGACCAGTCTATGTGGGCCGTAGACGTCTTTGAAAAGGTCGATTTATTTCGCTCAAAGAGACTTTGCGCTCATTTTGCGGCGGATTACTTTTGTAGCCAAGTAACCAAAGTAACAATTTTTGATAAGAGTAGACAGTTTTGCCCTGGCCGTTTATGGCCGATTGTAAAAATATCTGACTAAACACATTTTGCCTGTTTTTCATATATTTCAAAACTTCTCGATAAGCTATCACTGCTTCGTTTGCCACTTCACTAATAATTATTTAAAACAATCAGTATACCAAGGACTAAAATATAATGCATAGAACATAAAAAAACTGTTGTTCTATTCGGGAAAATATGAGATTTAGTTCAGTCGACTAGACGTTTTAATTACGCAGCTTATTCTCATAGTGTTACATTAAGGCTACAAATAGGCAATTTTTCGGGGCACAACAAAGCTTTTTTGCCCCAAATCCATTTGTTCAGATACAACCGACTTGTTATAAGTCAAAAAACTGCAAACCAAAATCGGCCGAAATGTATGGGTCTTAAACCACTGTGGACTGTCTATTGGATATAAACGAAATAATACATACATCCATCAATTCTCTCATTGAGAGGAAAAAACAGAAATTTAAAACATTTTAAATGACTTATCAAGCCTCAGTATAGACCGTATTGAATAGCTGCCAACTTGTGGGGCACCTTTTGTTAGTTAAACCGTTCAACAATGTAAGCACAATATGTTCAACCATGCACGTCCTCAAGGAACAAAGAAACTGTCCCACAAGATGGCGGCTATTCGATAAGGCTGGATCCGAATTAGTGGCTTTGGCTATGCCGTTTCTAAGGACTGTCATTGTCAACCCACAGCAACAGCATAGCAACAGCCAAAGCCAGTGTGTATTTCATGGGCTTTGGGGGAGGAAGGGGTAGTGGGGACGAGTGAAAATGTTTAGTTTGGTCATGCAACTAACTAATTAAACAGAAAGCTTCAATAATTAAAAGTTGTCAGCCACTGGATGTTCTACCTTTATTATGAGTGTTGTTATTGTTCCAGTTGTCACAGTGATAAATAAACATTTTAACACATTCCACCGACAGACGCTCATTACAAATATCAACATTGTTTAAAAACTAGTTGAATTTTAATAACTGAAGTCAATGGTCAAACAAAAGTAATTTTCTAGTCTGGCCAGCAAAAGGTATTCCAAGGTCTTCTAAATAAGTTGCAATTACATACATTTCAAAATCCTAGGTGAAACTTGGGAACATATATTGTTTTCCCCACTTTTAATAATTTCTTTTAAGGACAGTAAAAAGGAACATGCAATAAACAGCTAAGATACTTTTGGCCTTCTGAAAATATTGACCTTATGTGAGCAAATATGCTGAGCAATTTTCAGGAAAATATTAAAATATTTCTTTTAAATATTCCTTTCCAATTGTCAATGAAAATGTTAATTGAACAATGGCTGGCCAGTCAAGAGGGAAAGTGACAATTTAAGTCTTGTAGTACTACAGGCAAGTTTCATGAGCATTTGTTTTTCTTCAGTTTTCCAGGGAAAATACATCTACAGTATTCATTTATAATCACTTTACCGAAAAGGTTTGTATATACACTGTGTATATCCCCTTCGACACATGTGTACATTTTGTTTCTTGAAAGGCAGGGTTTCCCCTAAAGCGTTATAGAGTAGTGCTACCACTAGTACCCTTTCAAAAATGGCCACCACTCTTTAGCAATCAGCCACTGTCCTTTCACATTCAGAGCTTTCCACAATAGACTGCCGAAGTGAATCTCTTGTTGGTTGCCTAGGCAATTGGCTCTAAACTAAAAATCACTGAACCCTGTCCCTGTGCTTTGCAACGGTACTTTTTCCGACGGCCATAATAGTTTAGAGCCAATTGCCATGGCAAACCGCGTCACACTTCGGCTGTCTATATTCTTCGAGAATCACGTTTTCTGGGCTCTCAGACGTTAACATTGATACAAAACTCTCAAGAAATCGCAGTATTGGATGGCAAAAGTGAACAGACAACCTATGTCATCTCCAATATATTTTACCACTACGCTTTAACAATTTTCTGGGGGAAACACTGAAAGGGATTTTGTATCTGTCCAAATACCTGTGAGCGAAGGGGATACACCATAAAGTTTTGAGTTATTTACATGTATGTACATTGGATGTATTTATTCCCAGCTTTCCCAATCATCCAAGTCCACATCATCGTCATCATTAGCAGTAACTTGCGTCTTGGTGTGAAGAGCCGCGGCTGCAAGATCTTCCTCAGTAACATCGATGTCATCAAAATCTCGCTCCCAATCGTCACTCAGACTCGACTCTGGCAAAACAAATCAAATGATTTACAGTTGAACATCAATACTAAGAGCACTGTTAATACAGCACCCCATTTAATAACCACAACAATTTTAGGTCCTAATTTTGTCTGTTATTGACCCCGTTCTCACTAAAGAAATAGCTCCGTTCGACAAAGATTAGTTAATGAAACTTGCATTTCTCACTTAAAGGCAGAGGCTCGTCAATGCGCGCGAGGCCAAATAAAGCCACGAAATATGCAGCTCCATAGCAAAGGCATGGAGCTGCATATTTTGTGGCACAAATTTAGCCTCACGCGTGCACTGACGAGCCTGTGCTTTAAACGAAGATCGAATAAAGAGCGGTACCATTCACATTAGACAACCACTAACGAAGATCGAATGAAGCTGTGGAACGAAGCGATTTCTCTACTGAGAAAGTGGTCATTGTGAGGGATGGGATTGGTTAATTCAGAAACTGGTTTGCAATTCTTTCCAGTGTCGGTTAACTGGTTAAATGTTCGGCTGACTCTAAGGATTGTTGCTGGTGTTTATACATGTTTAATGTACACAATACCCCCAGGCCCCCAAAATAATCATTGAACCTTTATCTGGTCAAAATTTTAGTACGACTCGATATGAATTTACAAATCTTCTGAAAACCATTGTAAATTCTTTAAAATTGGGTTTCATTTAAATGTTCGGCAAAACTGGTTTTTCAATCTTTTTCGGTTAAACGGTTAAACGTCCCATCCCTATATTGTTTTCATTCCTGATACACGATTCCTGCTATACCAAGGTAATGTGCAAAGTCTCGAAGACCTCATATTAACAAGTTTTGACTGTATTTTCAAGAAAAGCATTATTTTTTACATCGTAATCTCTCAAAGTTCTAGAGCTAATTTTGATTCTGATTCATCTGATATGCAATAAACACGCACCTTTGTTACTTGCATCCGATCCAGACGGCGAAATCTTCTTATCAACCGATGCATCAGATGAGATCTCTTCAGGAGGAGCGGGTACTTGTACTGTCAGCCATTTTGCATCCTTGTCATTTTGACACGAGGAATGACTCAGCCCCTCATTGTTCTCATCTTGGTCTTTAGATGTGACATTATCAGTTTCTTGACCGTCAGAGTGACTCATCTGAACAACACTTTCTCTAGTTTTGTCTGAACTCAATCCGACATTTGTAGACATTGAATCCGTGTTGCTAGCCTCTTGTTTACAGTGGTCAACTGCACCTATCGGACTGAGCTCTGTACAGGCATCTTCTCCAGTTGTTCCTCGTTTCATGAGGCCAGAATGTTCCCTCTGATCTTCACACACTTGTTCTGTTGTTGTCATTTCTATTCCCAGCTCACCCCTGTCATCCACCAGTCTACATTCCTTAGTCTGTTTCTCATCAGTCCTATTAACACTGCTGCTTGGATCCTGTATCCCGTCTTCATCTGGTACAGAGATCAAGTCACTGCTGCCTTCTGTATGCACTGGGACAGGCACATCATCTAGTACAAAGATCAAGTCACTGCTGCCTTCTGTATGCACTGGGACAGACACATCATCTAGAAGATCAAAGTTTAGAAACCATTAATCATAATGGATTTTAAGTTCACACTCTGGTTCCTTGTTCCTCTAAAGCGGGCCTCCCACTGTGAGATTTGTTTCATAATTGAGTACAATTTGGTGAGATTACCAGATACTGTCCATACACAATTGTACCAAATCGTACATAATCGTTATAAATTCGTGGCAAAAATCGCACAGTGGAAGGCCCACTTTACACCAGGGGAGTAATGGCACTGGGTAAAACCACTGGCCCTTTCCCCCTCAAGCATCTCATTAGGGTCGACAATGTTGTTGTTGATATCGTCCCCATTACTTGATGCTTCAAGTACGTTTGCTGCACTCTTGTCTTTGCACTGATACGTTGGTGTAAGCCTCATGGTATATTGGTCTTGAGAGTCCCAGTGGCTCAGCTATGGACACGCCAGAGACCGGGGAAACCCCTAACTCTTCACGAAAGAATGCTCTGGGATCTTTTAAGTGCCTTACACAACACACTGGACCAACGGCTTTACATCCCTTCCGAAGGGCACAGGTACCCCAGCCAGGTATCGAACCTGCAACCCCAAGTTTTCACCCGAGTATTGCAAGTCAGTGACCTAAACCGCTCGGCCACGGTACCCCACACTCTTCACTGTCAACATCTTTTACATTTACTTGTGCACACAATATTTGCAAGGACAAAAGTTCAATTAGTGCTCTTTTCTCAAGAATAGATGGCATAATAATTTACTTTATCACAGGTCTAGCAATGTTCGTGTTCACTTTTTCCCATGCATGATGTGCACGCACGCACGCACGCACGCACACATCGAATGTTGCTCTCGACGCCGCCTGCATTGTAAAATGCCTGAATTAGAATTCTCACCTTCCTCATCATCCCACAGAAGCTCCTCCTCATCAAACGTCTGAGATGACGTCATTTCAGCACGTTCCTTAAGCGCTGCTCGCCGGGCCTCATCTTGGTTTAACTGGTGAACTTTGTAGAAATAACGTCCCCAAAAGTCGGCGTTAGATACACTTGCAGGGACCTGCAAAATGCATAACAGGCCAATCGTATCATTTGCAAGCACCCAAAGTTTTATTTCAAAGGTTGATAGCAATGGTAACAAACACCACATGATGGTACTTTCTGTAAGAAATTAACTGAAGATTTTTAAAAATGTGTTCACACACAAGCATGGATTTTAAAGGTTTCCTGAAGCATTGCTGTATCTATGTAGCTGAAATTTATGCAGGCTAGTTTACCAACATTCTTCTTTAGATATATTATGTCTTTATTTCGGGAATCTGTAAACAAGTTTCATTTTGTACATGTAAATGATACATTGGGTCCTTAGGGTTCATTCACAATGAGCCTTTTCGCACATAATGTTGACGCACGTCGCTTTGGGGTTGATTTAACAAAAATAATTTTCTACGCGCCGTAACAACTGATGAACCCTTCGCACTGTTACGACTACCAAATAGGTCATCGCAACTTTAACAAGTATAAAAATTGTATATCGTTGCGTAGCGGTGCTGCCAACATACTGCGACGTGTACCCGTCGCAAGTGTTTTGTGAAATGCAACTCTAAAATCCGTCGTAAACCTACGAAGGGTTTGGCGAGTTGGATTTGATGGCTTGTCACAACCACACGGTCGCGATAAACCAGGCTGGTCGCGACCACGCGGCCAACCTCGAAATACATGGGTGCGACAGTTCGAGACTTACCACGCAATGTCTGCGCAAGATGAAATATCGCAACTGACCGGTCGGTCTGGGTGGCTTAACGTCCCTCAGCTGGATACAGAACATGATGATGGATTTGAGCACTTAAGACGCGTCAATAGTATTTGTGAAATAGACCCCTGGTGGGAATTTGGAATGAAAGGACTCACTGAAAACCACAGAATCGACTTCGGCGGAGAGCGTTTTGTGATTTTCAGCGTGTCATTTGACGCCAAATTCCTTCCACAACACTTTTTCTCAAAGTGAAACATGTCGAATTTACGCGCGAGAAAGTTCAGTGTGAATTCACCCTTAACCACTTCGCGACGGCTTGGCATTTTCCAATTTATTCCCCTGGAGCGGGAGACTGCACTAGCAGTTTTGGTTATGCAGTATACATGTATGTCTCTGGGTCTGGAGACTTGATGACTAGTTTTTATTTCAAGTCGTAAATCAATCTTATTTCCTAAGTCCAGTCACAAGTCATTTTCTCCAGAGTCAAGTCACAGGTCAAAAACCCAAAACTGACTTGACCCCAAGCCAACAAGATGAGAGACCAGCTCTGCCCTGGTACTGACCCATGGGCTAATTCTGTATAACCGCCCCCAAGACACTCACACTTAGAACTGCATATGCAGTTCCGTCGTGAAGTGGTTAAACCTACACACATCTTACCAGTTTTGTATATATAGCCCTGACATCTGTGTTAGCTACCAGTAACTCCGAGATGTCTCCTTTATACTTGTCCGTATCGAATGACTGCAGCCAGTCCTCATACACATTGGCAGGGCAGTCAGGATCAGTGGTGTATGTACTCAGATCGATCTGCATGGAGTGTAGACGTGCCTGTGGTCAAGAGAAACAAAATCCAGTCTCAGCTTGGATACTCGACATCTCTAGCTGGGATCTCAATGTTGGGAAGCCAACTGAATTATAATATTGTGTCTTCCTTCTAAATACAATGGATTTGAAACTACAATCTAGAAAGTACAATCTAAACCAGGGGGAACCGGTAAAGGAATTTGGAGACATCCACTAGGGGGTGGGTCCTGTCGTTTTTAGACTTATTTCAAGTCCGACTTTGTGAATACTGTACCACTTATGCATAGGAAACACGATCTCAGACTTGAGTTACAATGGTCAACTCCATTATGCAGTATTTATTAAGGAATGTCTCAAAATCAACCTTATTGAGCTATCACTTGAAAAGCATCGATTGTGCTTTGACAAACGCAGGGCTAAAAACGTGGGCAATTAAGCAAGAGTCTGCTGAAAGTAGCTCCCATGGAGGTCTTAGTGGAAGCTCTGTGAGAGATTTTTGCAGTACACAAGAGCAGGGGAGGTTTCACAAAGCGCTAAGACACGTCTTAAGAAGGGTCACTCTTCTTATCTTGGAAAGTTGGTATGGGAATAAGGATGCATTGAACTCGTCTTAACTTTTGTGAAATTGATCCCAGGTCTCAGTGGCTAGTTGATAATTTGTACTAACTGGCGAGACCTGTTACTTGATTTAAATACATGATCAGGGGGCTGATTTCACAAAGCGCTAAGACGCGTCTTAGGAAGGGTCACTCTTCTTATCTTGCAACGCTGGTACGGGAATTAGGATGCATTGAACTTTTGTGAAATCGACCCCAGCTCGTGTAAATGACGGACTGTGTGCCTTGTGTTTTTATGAATGAGATAGGAGTTGATTTTTAAGTTGTTGAGTGCTCCTAGCTCTTGTCAATTTTGAGACTTGTAAGTGTTGTGCATTAACGATAAATCAGCATCATGAACAAACCTTTGCTCTATCAAAGATGTGCTGGCTGCTTCTAGATGAAACACCACAAGATTCTTCCTCATTGACCGAGTCTTTGGGAGCAAGGCTTTCTGATAGACCACTCAGTAAATTGGAGAATCCTTGCTTGACACGGCTAGTGGTTGATGATGCAGGTAGCTCTGTCTACAAGATAACCAAACAGATCAAAAGACTACCTAAATACATGTACTGTATATACTTCACGAGTCACAGTTTAAAGGCCAAATATATGTATATCATTTGAAAGACTTTACTGATTCCTGGAATAAGAGTATAACATATCTTTAAAACCTTTAAAACGTATGCATGGTTTTAGTGTCAAGTCAATGATAAAACAAATGTATGAGCACACAATTTTTATTTTAAAAACCACCTTCAGTCGTTAACTTCTTACAGAAAGTATTATCTAGGAAAGAAATAAATTAATGTGGTGTTTGTAACCACTGTTATCAATGCTTTGAGTAGGTTTGGTTTTCTTCTCGTCAACTCAGTTAAATTAGTGTTGATGTGATACTGTTGGCTCACCGAGTTCTTTACATAATGAAAGGGCATGCTGAGATCTTTAGAATGTTTGGACAAACTGTGACATGATCAAGTCAAATTACTAATGATAAGGGTATTTTTTTCGTATACATTGAACAGAGATTTTAAGGAAATTACCTCCTGGAATCAACAGATAATGTAATTTTAAGATATACTTCCCTCTTGCACTTTTGTCGCAAATGTTGCTTTTCTGTAGAAAAATCACGTTTTCTTCTTCAAAAATTGCCTTCAGTTAGTGCACAAGATAACCATTCACGCGCGCAGCGCCCTCTGTTGCCGCGCTTACGCACAGACCGCTCGCCGCGTCATTTTGTGCATTACTTTATGCAGTAATTTTATCATTTATTTATCTCAGAAATGCAACATTTGCGACGGAAGTGTCAGTTGGAAGTATATCTTAGAATTGAATAAGCTATAGATTCCAATAAATAAATTTACCCAAATCCGTGGTCAATGTATATGAAAAAAATACCATGATAAGACTGCGCATACCTGCATACTGTCTCTGATTTTGCCTGCCGATACAGCGACCACAGACGAAGTGTCTCTTTGTATCGTACTCCCAAATTCTCCCAGATCTTTCTTAACCTGTTCCAGGGCAACTGCAGTCTGCCATAAATAAACAGGTCAAAAACATTACCATCACAAATCCACACACAGAATTAAAGGCCCAATATCATTTATCATTACGGATTTCTGGAATAAGGTCAGTAAACTAACCTGCAGAAAGCTGAGCTAACATTAGATACATGTAGATGCAGCAATGCTTCAGTAATTGTTTTTTTTAATGAGACATTATAACAATGAAAGTAGAATATTTGTACAAACCTTTTCCTTTGCAGATTGAATCCACCCATCCCACCAGCTACTCCCATCATCTTCACTGTAGTACCAAGGAGGAATGAAAAACAAACAACAATAACGTAGTTGCCAGCTGGGATAAACACACGCGATGTCAATATGAATTATGCATATTGCACAGTTAGCCGGGCTCCTTGACGTCTCATGATCGAGAAGAATTTTTCAAGATGCTGTAGATGGCCAAATTGACGATTCCGTAAGCTTTACCGTTATTTTATGAAACACTAGACTCTCAGGATTACAATGTCAGTGGTGTATGTGCAGGGTTCGATTTAGACGGGTGCACGCATGCACTGGTGCATGTACTTTTTTACCTGTGCATGTAAGGATTTGTATTTACGTGCACACCGTGCACGTACTTTTTTTAGGCCCAATTACGTACCTGGTATATTTCCCCACGTTGAACCAGCCATAGACCAACTTGTCACAACGCACGCACCATACCCGTACCGTACACGCAACGCACGATCAGATCGATCGATCAACCAGCGCTATCACGGTACATATATTGCCAAGACTGTACCGCTGTGTGCGTAGACGTGAGTGTGGCCGTTTTCTAAACACTTCCTTCGTCTATATGTTCAGGGTACATGCAATTCACCATCCAAGCAATACAGCGCGTGAGCACGTAGCATAAAAACGACTGGAAAAACACTAGGGGGTATCGCAATTGAGCAATTGGGTATACCCCTCTTGGCCACCGCTGTATGTTGTGCACGTGTACACATACAAACACGTGCATGACTAGTGTGTGTAGCGATCGCAGATGATCATTTCCAATGCACTGTATTCAGATCATTCAGACACTTTCGTGCGATATTGTGAATCATCCGATAGCATACCTAGCTGCCAACTAGTCCGATTTTATCGTATTTGTTCCGATTGTTAAGTGTTAAAAGTGTTGAAAATCGGAACAATCGAAACGGTCGACTTGACCTGACTTCCCCCCGCCGCATGTATTGTGTACATGAAAACGGGTGCAGTACATGGATATCTGTGGTGCAGTACTAGGTCAACTCGACCGTTGCAAGTTTCACTACAGTCCGATTTTTTTTTTTTACTCGGCAATGTTGGCAGGTATGCGATAGTGACTTCTAAAACCAGGTAAATGTAAGGGTATCAAACTTTTGAAGTTTTATTATATATCCTTGGTGAAATAAACAATAGTGACTGTACAAGTACAACAAATGCATTTTATTGAACAAAACAAAACAACACCATTATTAAACAGCGAATACATAAATAATACTCTTTTTTTTTTATGAGATGTGTGCACAATTTTTTCGTGCATGTAAAAGTTGCTCTGTGCATGTAACTTTTTTAGTCTACATGCACCAGTGCATGTACATTTTTTTTTCTAAGTCGGACCCTGTGTATGTGAAAATGCTCTGGTCTGATGTGCTTCGGACGCTATTTGTAGTGAAACTTTCTCGGATTTCAGCAGTTTCATACTTGGCATTTTCGTACGGCCTCGTCGTAGGGCTGTGAATAAACCCTTTCACGGTTATCGACGCCATGTTGTTCACGGGGCAGTTCGAACACGCGTTGCTGTCTGCGGATCGTATACAAATGCATTGTTAGGTCACTGTGCATTAGTTACAATCTGCGCACGCACACGGCAACGCGTGTTCGAAGTGCTCCGTGAACAAGATGGCGTCGATAACCGTGAAAAGGTTTATCATGTTTATTGCGACTGTCAGATTTTACAGCCCTATTTGTAGGGCTAGAGTACCCCTAGAACTATGGGGGATATACTCTCCCCCATAGGTAATTTTTTTTTTTTTTCCAATATGGCGGCGCCTGAACTTTAAGATCGGACCGATACGGTTTAAGCTAGCGCAATAATCCGCTGCCCAATCGCCACCAAACTCCGTCTGATAGTTCTTGAGACACTCACCTTGCGTGTGTCTACGGAATTTCGGTACCATTCGTCCACTAAATTCTCCGAAAATAATGTTGGGAAATGAATGGTTACATGTCTAAAGCTGTCATGTACATGTGTATGACGTACGTGGTTCGCGTAGCTATAGACCGAAATAGACTGGTTTCCGTCCACTTATTCTACATAGGAGAATCAAGCGTAGACTATTTCCCGGTCTACATATTCCACACACACGCGTCGATGTACATCATCTCAAACTGTCGGAATCTTTTTGTCTGCCCGTCAAGTGCGTGGGAAGTCGCGCAGCGGGTGTTTTAAACTGGAAAGGAAATCAGAAACATCCAAAAGCATAGGTCCTTACTAAATAGTTTCTCACCTCAATGGTATTACCTAAAATTCACTACAAAAATCAAACTGAAAAAAAACAAAAACGTACCGGCAAAACAAATTTTGAATTTTGAATTCTGATTTCCTTTCCAGTTTAAAACACCCGCTGCGCGACTTCCCACGCACTTGACGGGCAGACAAAAAGATTCCGACAGTTTGAGATGATGTACATCGACGCGTGTGTGTGGAATATGTAGACCGGGAACTATAGTCTACGCTTGATTCTCCTATGTAGAATAAGTGGACGGAAACCAGTCTATTTCGGTCTATAGCTACGCGAACCACGTCATACACATGTACATGACAGCTTCAGACATGTAACCATTCATTTCCCAACATTATTTTTGGAGAATTTAGTGGACAAATGGTACCGAAATTCCGTAGACACACGCAAGGTGAGTGTCTCAAGAACTATCAGATGGAGTTTGGTGGCGATTGGGCAGCGGATTATTGCGCTAGCTTAAACCGTATCGGTCCGATCTTAAAGTTCAGGCGCCGCCATATTGGAAAAAAACAACATTACCTATGGGGGAGAGTTTATCCCCCATAGTTCTAGGGGTAGGGCTAGAGCAATACGTACAGCAGTCAAGTTGGTTCAAGTTGATTTGGCAAACGGTCGACTCACCCTAGTACTAGTGGTAATTGAAGTCGAGTTGGTCAACATGGACAATGCCAATGGCATGCGATGGACGAGTTGGTTCAACGGTCGAGTTGACTGTTGTAAACCAATTTTGGCATAGGCCTACAAACCAACTTCTTGGGCATAGACCTTATCGCAAATACCGCTTGGGTAAGTTTTCACAAAAGCAGCAATGTATTGTGGGAAGGTTTTCGGGGCAGACTTTGCCCCGTTTTCCTTCCCACAATACAGTTGTGCCTTTGTGCAAACTCGCCCAAGCGGTATTTGCGATATTAAAGGTCTATGGCAACGGTTACCAAAATAAATGTAGGCCTACCGGTAGGCTGTAGCATGCCCAGGGCCTAGCAGTAGCATGCCCAGCTAGGGCCTAGCAGTAGCATGCCCAGGGCCTACAGGTTTGGCAGCTGGTTTGGATTATTATTTTGACATCATTATTCGCAAATTCTTAGCTGGGCTAAATAATCATGGAGGTAGGATGAAATAACGTACCGTTTTTCTGCTGCCATCTTGCGACGTACGTCATGTACTAGTACGTGATCGGATCATCGGATCCTGTTTACGCCGTCAGCCAAATGAATGGTTACGGCTAAAATCACATTGACTCGTAAGTACATTGTATGAAGCCTTAGCCAGATATTTTGGCTATCGTTGTTTACTCATATCCGAAGAAAACGCACATAATACTAAACTTGTACAAGTACTTTTAGGTTTTTAACGCTGTCCGGGTCTTGACTGAGAAAATATTGTGGACTGGAAACCAGTTTGTCATGAATAAGATGCGTTCGATTAGCTTAAATCCGCGACACTGATTTTAAAAGCGTTCAGAATGTCTGAAATTTAATAACAGAGGATTGAGGTTACAATTCCAAAATCAGCAGCTTTTATTCTGTTTTCACGTATACAAAATAAGATGTCAGTTTTCATTTTTATTGATTTTTCAAAATAAAACACGAATGTTCTGCCGGAACATATTTAAAATACCGTATTTTCTCTTGGTGTAATACATCATTTTAGATGCCAGCGTACATTACAATAGTGCAGTCCAATATATTAATTTAAACAAATATCGGTTGAAATAAATTCAAATCCGTCTTGGAAAGGAAATATCAAAACCGATTCGTCTCTCTAGCTGTTCAAAAATAAAGGAAAGATGTTCCTCATATAACAAATGCAATGTGATGTATCATTTTACAGATACCGCACATCAATACAATTATAAATGGCAAGAACCTTACATGACTGAATAATAGACCAGTTGCGTGATAGATTTGCATAAATCCTAGACTCCCGCCTTCACGCTATGGCGCTCGCATGCGAGTAAGTCAAGCACCAGACTACCTGGCAAATCGGGCCGTTTCCAGGGGGTGCAAGCTGGTCCATAGTAACCGGCGCGAAAGTTTGTGCGTTACCTTAAATACCTTGCACATTACTCTATGCATTTTTAAGCTGGACCATCCGAAATTACACGTTGAAATGAACTTGTTGAAACATGTATTCATCGTGAATTGTCGTCAAAATAACGAAATATAACGGGTTTTTAAAAACTTGAAATCGATGTCAAATTTGAAAGCTGGAACGTTTCCAAACTGCAATGATGCATTCAAGAAAGTATAGAGAAACGTCTTTGGTTATGTGACTATATGCATGGTTTAAAGTTGCTGATCAACATGTTCAATCAACATGGTCCAGCTTAGAAATACTAGAGTAATGTGCGAGGTATTCCAGGTACCGCACGGTTACTATGTGCCAGCATGCACCCCGTGGAAACGGGGCCGATTTGCCAAATATAGTATGGTGCTTGAGTCACTCGTTGGAAAGCGCCATATAGCGCGAAGGCGGGAATCTAGCATTTATGTAAATATAAGGCGTGACTCCAGGACTTATGCAAATCTATCACGCAACTGCAGCCGATTTCACGAAACTTACGCAGTTGCGTAAGCCCTCTTGCGCAAAATTTTATTGCGTAAGTTGCACAACATTCTTCCGAAGATAACACGCAAGCTATGGGGATTGCGCCATTTGTCAAAAGTTGCGCAAGCTGCGCAATGTTTCGTGAAATCGACTATTAACAACTTTCGACTATTAACAACTTTCTGTAAAAGATGATGCAAACTTTTCTCACAAACAAGTTCAAAACGTTCCCCGGGTGGCCTAGGAATATTAATTAATTTAACCCCACCCCCCATCCCCCCCCCCCCAATTAACTGTTATTGACGAGCAAAGAGTTGTGAACCATTCAAAAATCAAAGTCCCCAAAGTGGGCGCAATAATTATCGAAAACAGAACTTTGGTCATGTATACCAAGAAATGAGCCTCTTCAACATCGAGTACACGGTGTTACTGAATTTACGCAAGATAGGAGAGATAGCAAAATGTTCCATTTATTGAAAAGTACACGAATGACTTTACTTAACTGCATGTAAATCCATTAGACTCATCTAAACTAAATCTGATACATGCTTTAAGATACACTGTTGCAGAAAACTCCTTTTTGAATTTTACATAGGGCCTATATATATGAAGGTTTCCATTTTTGTGGCCAGAAAGTGTCGTATTATCCTTAGTCACATCTGTGCAAAATCTCTTCACATTTAATACCTTTTTCAGCCTTTCGTTATAGAACTTTAAAAGGTAAAGCGATACATTTTGCCTTGATTTCAAAACCAACTAAGCATTTGCAATGTCCTTTCTGCTTAACAACCTTTTGAATAATGGCTGTTTGAATTGAGAGGTCATTATTTCCAGGGGCCGTCTAAACTGACTTAGACGCGAAGTACATGAGTGTCCACCAGCCCTTTATATCCTCAACTCCAAGCTTCTTTCGTAACAGCTCATCTCCGTGTCGTTTGTACATCTCACACAATTCGTTGCCATCAATCTGTTTCTTTCTGAAGGTACCAATCATTCCAGGGTCCACTTTCAGGTATTTCAGCAGTCTGATCATGTCAAGCACGCCATGGTTGGATATGTTGCCATCCTTAGGTGGTACCTCTGTAACACATAACAGCAAATTTATTTTTAAGCGTGCATTTATATCTTGATAAAATAAACACATTTTAGGTTTCCTATATAGTTGCTTTTGTTTCCCCGCTCACGTAACAACAAACAAACTATATGTGTCTCAGATGATGGGTATAATGGAGAAAATCTGTACATAGTTTTTGATTCCGTGTATGGTGAGAAGAAAACAAACAATCAACCAAAATCATCAGCCAAAACATCTTCAAGTTTTCTTTTCTTCAAGTATTCGAGCACTGAGTCGCTTCTAGCTCAATTATGGCGTCATTACAACGCACCTTTAGGCCCATGGGGTACTGATTTCTGTATTTCGGTACGGTCGAATTTCTCATAATCATCATCGTCATTATCAGAATCGGGATTTTCATAATCATGAGAATGACAGACCGATTCCTGAAATCCCCAAATATCTGCAAGAAAAACAGGAAAAGAAAACAGATCATGAAAATTCAATCTAGATTTCCTGCAACAGAGCTATATAGTTAAGTTTTCTATAGGAGAAACGCTTTGGAGAGAGGAAGCAAATTTGCGCAATCTCATGAAACAGGCATAGATAATGCACTGATTAAGAATAAAACTGCTAATTGTTTACAAAATAATTTAAACTGTAGAGACGTTGAAACAGTGAAACGAAAACGAGGTGGATAGGTTATTGGAAGCAGGCTTTGACATTAAACATACCCCGATTTGAGGTCGTCTCCGACTGCCCGTCTTTATTCTGTCGGTGCTGCTCCTTGAATCTCTGGCCTTGTTTTTTCCTATAAAAATGATAATCAAAATTAAATCACAAACAGGTGCTTCCTGGGGCGACCGGTCTCATCACCTCCTTCTTTGAAACATCTTAACCCGTAGAATGTTGCTATGACACCAAATAACATATTCATTGCAAAAGTACAGATAATGGTTGTTAGTGAAGATGACTCATTGACTCCAGTTTGGATAGGAAAATAAATTACAGAGTTCCCGTTTCTATATTTTCGAGTTCCCGTTTCTATTTTATGTCATCGGAGCCGTTTTCCATTGCGTGATTTGCAAGTCACGATGGTGCAATCGACATGATATTGAGGAAACAAATGAAAGTGAAAGTTTAATTTTGCAGAGTGCGAATTAAATTCGAAGCACAATTTTTGGATCATTATAGGACTTTTTAAGGCTAGGTAATACGAAGTTATGTGCATGGTAATAAAAATAAAAACTTAATTGGGCACAAACCATGGAAATTGCAGATACTTCAAAACAGACGAGCGACCTGTTGGTGACGATGGGGGAGATGGTGACATGAGAAAGGGTGGAGTTGAAGGCAGCGGGGGCGGGGACAGCAAGATGTCCGACATGGGGAGTGGCGCTGGGTTTTTAGGTGGGAGGGGCGGTATTACTCCTTTTTTCTCCTGACGCAGTAGTTTGTCAACCAGATACCGAGGTTTGGGCGGTCTTCCTGGGGCTGTCTTGTCGACTTTTCCGGTTGGGCTTTTTGCCCGATCACGGTCCGATTGCCGTGATGGAATTGGAGGCGGAAGGGACTCGTACATTTCGTCTTCTGAGCGAATAATTTGCCGCAACTCGCCTGCAGAAACTTTGATTATTTTAGACATGGAGTTGGGCAGTTTTTCATCTTTGTCAACATTTATTTTTCTGCTTATTGATCGCACGGCAACTTTGCTGAATCTCGGAACAATGACAACGTCACCAGACCACTTCTGGCGACTTGGACCAAGTATGCTAACAACAGATAGGCTGATGTTTGGTTGCTCAATGATCTGTAGAGGCGACATGCGCAATAGCCAATCATCGTCAGTATTAGGTGTTTCATCAATACCCACATCGGGCTGTGTTAATGTTACTTGAATGGGTAAAATCTGCTTGAGAATTTGTGACATGGGATGATTTCCTGCTAATGGCGAAGTCTCGTGGAATTGAGCTCTAACGTGAATGGACACGGTGACTTTGCCAACTTCACCTGACAGGGACCGACTTCTATTCATCTCAACCACATCACATTCGGTTTTGTACAAATACAACGATTCGATTGCCGTGCTTTTTAAACGAACGATGTCGTGCTCGTGCAACGTATCCAAAGACCCATCTCCTTTGCATGTCGTGCCCACGTGGACGTCTTCGTACACTTTTGCTTGGAGTAGGTCTTTTGCAGTAGGCCAAGTTTTCACGCTAATCTGAAACAAATAATTCATTTGTAATTATAAATACGAGATTAATGAATAATAATCAGGTTTTTGGAGAGTGCGTCGATCTGTGTGTTTGCAATTCCGGGACCTTTTCCGATTGCACCCTTTGGTATGTCCCCTTCACAACCATTCTGTGCAGGTTCTTTTGTCATGGGTGCAGCCCTGCAGCAAATGCAGTACCATATGGTTTGACGGTTTAATGATTTTCGGTTAAGCCTATATCGAGTCGCTGCGGCGTGGTTCGCTCTCTTTTCTGACAACGACGTCTTGTAGAACAAAAGCTTCTCCACCTCCCACCCCTCCTGCCATGATGTCACTTTTTTTTCTCGGGTTGGGTCATTATGGTGGCTGAACACTATTTCTTTTTTTCGAAAGTGTACTAAAGATGTGACTTCAGTTCAGAGCCGGGTTAGAAAAGTGAGTCTCTACAAGTATTCTTTTATATAAAAGATAAAATTTAACATTTTTGTGGTTATTCATTATTTAGAAATTCGAAATAGTCCTTGTATATCAACTTGGTTATATTGCTGTATTGTGTCTTGTGGCGGTTCGGGCCCATGCACATAACTCTCTTAAGTTATTGCAGTATTCCTATTTTCAAATGCCTTTTGAGGTTTAAGAAAACCATTGATGTGTTTTGATTATTGCCTCTCCGATTTGTTCCATTTTGTGATAATGGGTTTTCATTGACTGTTAGCTATATGTGAGTTATAAAGATATTTAATTCAGTTGACGATGTTTTGGTAATCATTTGTTGGATTATATTAATAAATCATTGGACTCTGAATTCCAGTGTTTGTAAAATGGTTTGTTTCATTCCGACGCGCGAATATACATACAAATCGATGTTCAGTGTTTAAATAGATATCAATCGGTAACCCAATCATGCATAATTTGCTAAGTAACACTGAACACTATACGGAGAGTCCGTTCTCTGAATGCAAGAATCTTTATTGTTTGGGCTTCATATATATGAGGCTGGATGGTGTCATAAATAAAGTAGCAGAAATAATCATTACTATATCTATTCTTGTCGGTGTTGTTTTAAATAAAATATTTAAAGTAAAATAGACTCCAAGTGTACGTTGGTTGCAACTTGTAACAATGAATGAAGACATACCTTAAAGAGCGACGTGTAACTGGCAGGAATGAGGACACTGGTACCATCCCTTCCTTTAGCAAGTGCGAAGCTATGAATCTGCGTGCCGTGTACTTTAAGAATCGTGTCCTTCGGACACCCAGGGACCGTAGTGTCATTATTAACAACCACAGCGAGCCTTGGGGACGATGCATCCGCCTCGTGGGCCAAATCATAGATGTCCACAACAGGTCCTATTTTGTCTCCCCAGTCTTTCCTTGGATAAACTGCTACCCCAGTTGTCAAAGGAATCCGAAGTGTGTTGTCAGGATTCTCCCAGGGACACGCCTCCACAATTTCAATTTTGTTCAGGATCATGTCTCCGTTGAAATCCGGATCCAAGCCTGGAATGCCATGATGCACATTCCTCATAGCTTGGCCCACGTCTTGAACTAGACGCACTCGCTGCGGTAGACGATGGTACAAATCGCGTAAACTCAAGGCATATTTTTCTGACTTTTTGGCAAAGCATTTCTGGAAATCCCCGCATAGATTGATCACCTCGCCTGTTCTCACAATTCTGCACTCAATGCTAGGCATCACTACACTAGCATTTTTCAGTAATTTTAGACGATCACCCTTTTTGATGGTGGTGCCGTATACTTGAACTTTGCGCACCGCATGCACGAACTCGGGAAAATCGGACACCATTTGGTCGAGTGTTTCATAAAGATGGCCGTCCTCATAGTGTGACTGCACTGTGAACAGGGCGTCAGTGAAGTTTTTGTCGAGAGTTATTAAACCTTTCTTGCTTGGGCCTGCGTATAACGCGTCGAATGTAATGTTCACTTCTTCTTTGATACAGTTCAAACGCAGAATATCGCCGTGGGAGAAATCCCGAACCTCACTGTCCTTCTCGTGCGAACCATAGATACCCTCTGCTATTTCCACAACTACGGGCAAACTAGACCGATTTCTCTCAACAAAACAGTCCAGGGATTCAGCATTACCACTGGACGCCATGATGAATACTTCAAGCAAGACGAAGAAGGAAGTTATAAAAAGTAATCGTTTTCCGGGACGATATGAGCGTCTGTTGACTCTGTGTGCCGCGCGTTAATGCACAACTTTATAAACGTTAATTCTGTTCGTTTTTTATTTCCGCCTGTGACGTCTGCCTCACCGCACATCGACCTTTATAGCCCTTATGCACGGTCGCATGAAGGAACACAAAAACGCTCTCGGCTTTTACACAATGACTGCACTTTGTATGTAACTGAACTTTACCTTTCAGCTGACATTTATAACATTGAGAGGGCTAGCATGAGCATTAAAGTTCAGACACTTTGCACTATGGTCATCATTCAAGATTACAGCACCAGATGCAAAAGCCCTGGCGTCAGAAAAAATAATATTGTTAACCTTATAGGGAGAGAAAAAGAAACCTGTTGTTAAGACGGGAGGCATTGTCTTGCCAAAATACAAGTTCCTCAAGACACGAATCGGTGAGGAAGGTGAACTGATTTTCATCATTGGCTTCAGCGATGAGGGATTGGCAATGTCTGGACATTAGTCTAGTAATATTGCCTGCTACGGGAGATAGGGAGATGATTTGACCGACTAGGAATGGAGATCTCTAACGATGCAAGCCCGAGATTGTCTAAAGGCCGAGATTGAGTGACTAATGCGCCGATACGATCTAGAACCTTAAGAGTACCGGAAGCCGAATCCCAAGTCATACCTAGCCATGCACACTATAGAGGTGGACGGACGCCATGAACTTTTGGTTATGTTATAAACAAAGCCTGCTTTTAAAAGATCCGACTTAACATGGGAAGAAATTTCAGAGGCTTGTTTGAAATGGGAGTCATAAGGATCGGCTTGAGGTACAATTATAAGACCATCATATAGATACAAAGCAATGAAGATGCCGCAGGAGCGCCAATGTGTAACGAGGGGTTTCATGATTTGTGAAAATTAAAGGGGCCGATGATCAACCAAAAGGTAAAACTGTAAACTGAAAGTATCTTTGAACGCCGTCGAGACACCAGGAAAATCCAAAAAACTTATGAAATTGTGGGTGAATTTCGACATGATGATATCCAGATTTCAAATCAAAAGAGAAAAGCAATGCATTGGAATTGAAATATTGAAGCGCAATCTTCCAGTCGTCAATTTTGAAGTGGCTTTTTTTGAACGTATATGTTTAACTGACTCAGGTCTAAGATTAAACGGTTTTTGTTAGAGGCTTGAGTTACCGGTACACAGAAAAGGGACTGGTTATGTAAGAGGGCGAATCCACCTCTTTTATTCTTTCCGAGGCTAGAAGCTCTGAAATGGAATCGGAAACAAAAGATTGATGACGAAGAGCTGATGCATTGTTCAGAAAGAACATGGAGGGCGGTTCTTGCAAAAACCAGATTCTAAAACCTTCTTGGATAATGGATAAAATCATGTGGGGGCGTTAATACTAGACCAGAAATTGCTATGAGCTCGTAATCTGCCTTTCACATTGATACTATCGGATGGTAAATAATTGTTATCATGAACGCAAGGTACCTTGATAATGTCATCAAATTTATTGCCAAGAGTACTAAGAGACGGGTCGGTTTGGCTCGTGCTTGGACAGCTCGATTGTTGCCGTGGCGTTCGAGGGTAGGAGAGGTCGATGGGGCATCGGGGAATGTCCGGGGGCGTTTCTGCTGCCAAATGAGCTGTAGGGGTTGTATCTGTATCTGGCTCCCGAGAGCTGGTTGAAGTTTTGATGTGTGGCGGCAAAGGGGCAGAATCGTGACCAATGTCCCGGCATACCACAGCTGAAGCAGTTATGGCCTGGCAAGCCTGGGGGAAAATTGAAAAAGAACGAGAAAACAAAGGGAAATATCGATGGGGGATGGGTGGGTTGGGGAACGCAGTACAAAGTGTATGAAGAATGGGCACTGCAGTGCACTGGCAACATTCAGTGCATGAACCTGAAGTGAAGAGTTGTTGTTGTTGTTGTTGTTGTTGTTGTATATTTTATGGCATCTTCGGCAACTAAGGCCCTTTATGCCATCAACTATACAGTTTTAGCTTTACTTGAGATGACGAAGAAGGAGTTGCAGTTTTAGAAGTGGGAGGAAAACCCCCAGAGAAATGCCCCAGGAGAAAACCCACGCGGTCAAGTAGGGACTGCAAACCCAATACACATACACGCCCCGGATTCGAACCCGGGACGCCAGAGGTGAAAGGCGAGGAAAGAACCCGTACGCCAACCCGACCGCCCCGTGAAGAGCTTCTGTAAAAGACGCTCTTAAATGGTAAAAAAAGGTCCATTGATAATTAAATCACTGGGCCTGGAACGCAGCGTGTACGTGAAAGAATTTCGTCTAAGAAACGAACAAAGGGCTCAACCAGGTGGTTGACCTTGTACGCACGGTGCGTGCGTGAAGGAATCTCGTCTATGTGATGAACAAAACTGCAAATCTCCGGGTTAGGCAGTTTGTAGTGGGAAAAGGGTATATATATGGCAGGCAATGGCCATAGACAGTCGTACAGTAACGAGGAAACGCCGTATTGGGCATTCCGGTACTGCACAGTCAATGGCCATAGGACTGTACAGTAACGAGGAAACGCCGTATTGGGCATTTCGCTACTGCACAGGCAATGGCCATAGGACTGTACATAACAAGGAAACGCCGTATTGGGCATTTCGCTACTGCACAGCTAAGGGCCATAAGCTGTACAGTAACGAGGAAACGCCGTATTGGGCATTTCGCTACTGCACAGGCAATGGCCATAGGCTGTACAGTAACGAGGAAACGCCGTATTGGGCATTTCGGTACTGCACAGGCAATAGCAATAGACTGTACAGTAACGAGGAAACGCCGTATTGGGCATTTCGCTACTGCACAGGCAATGGCCATAGGACTGTACATAACAAGGAAACGCCGTATTGGGCATTTCGCTACTGCACAGCTAAGGGCCATAGGCTGTACAGTAACGAGGAAACGCCGTATTGGGCATTTCGCTACTGCACAGGCAATGGCCATAGACTGTACAGTAACGAGGAAACGCCGTATTGGGCATTTTGCTATTGCACAGGCAATGGCCATAGGCTGTACAGTAACCAGGAAACGCCGTATTGGGCATTTCGCTACTGCACAGGCAATAGCAATAGACTGTACAGTAACGAGGAAACGCCGTATTGGGCATTTCGCTACTGCACAGGCAATGGCCATAGACTGTACAGTAACGAGGAAACGCCGTATTGGGCATTTTGCTATTGCACAGGCAATGGCCATAGGCTGTACAGTAACGAGGAAACGCCGTATTGGGCATTTCGCTACTGCACAGGCAATGGCCGTAGGCTGTACAGTAACGATCAGAGGAAACGCCGTATTGGGCATTTCGGTACTGCACAGGCAATGGCCATAGGCTGTACAGTAACCAGGAAACGCCGTATTGGGCATTTCGCTACTGCACAGGCAATGGCCATAGACTGTACAGTAACGAGGAAACGCCGTATTGGGCATTTTGCTATTGCACAGGCAATGGCCATAGGCTGTACAGTAACGAGGAAACGCCGTATTGGGCATTTCGCTACTGCACAGGCAATGGCCATAGGCTGTACAGTAACGAGGAAACGCCGTATTGGGCATTTCGGTACTGCACAGGCAATAGCAATAGACTGTACAGTAACGAGGAAACGCCGTATTGGGCATTTCGCTACTGCACAGGCAATGGCCATAGACTGTACAGTAACGAGGAAACGCCGTATTGGGCATTTCGCTACTGCACAGGCAATGGCCATAGACTGTACAGTAACGAGGAAACGCCGTATTGGGTATTTCGCCACTGCACACCTAATGGCCATAGGACTGTACAGTAACGAGGAAACGCCGTATTGGGCATTTCGCTACTGCACACCTAATGGCCATAGGACTGTACAGTAACGAGGAAACGCCGTATTGGGCATTTCGCTATTGCACAGGCAATGGCCATATAGGCTGTACAGTAACGAGGAAACGCCGTATTGGGCATTTCGCTACTGCACACCTAATGGCCATAGGACTGTACAGTAACGAGGAAACGCCGTATTGGGCATTTCGCTACTGCCCAGGCAATGGCCATAGGCTGTACAGTAACGAGGAAACGCCGTATTGGGCATTTCGCCACTGCACACCTAATGGCCATAGGACTGTACAGTAACGAGGAAACGCCGTATTGGGCATTTCGCTACTGCCCAGGCAATGGCCATAGGCTGTACAGTAACGAGGAAACGCCGTATTGGGCATTTCGCTACTGCATATCTCCTATACCTTTGTGCACAAGCGTAAATCCTATGGGATTTTCGTTTTTCGACCACCTCCTATTATGTTTGTGCACAGTTCTTAGTGTCCCAGTGTAAATCCTATGGGATTTTCTGACTGTCGTTTCTTGACCACCTCCCATATGTTTTGTACACAAACTGAAGTCCCCATAGGGTATACACTAGTGGTAAGTGCAGTGGCCGAAATAGAACGCTGGGTCGTACGGATTTCTAAAGGGCATCAATATAATGTTATGGAGAGCGCAATTTTTTTGACCTACTGACCACTAGTCATCGGTGGCCAAAATTGAAGAGAGTGGCATTTTCGGACTCGGCGTGAATAGGCGAGTTCAAAAATATCACTTCGGACACGAGATGACATTGGGCTGTCCGGTTATGTCCGAAAATGTGTACAAGTAAATTGACCGGAGCGAGAGTGGTATTTTCAGACTCAGCGTCGAAAGGCGAGTTCAAAAATACCTAATTCGACCAAAGTGTCAACTGGTCAGATTTTTCCAAAATGGCCGAAACTGACCTTTCGTGGTATTTTCGGAATCAGCGTCGAAAGGCGAGTTCAAAAATACCAATTTCGACCAAAGTGTCAAAATTGACACTTTTTCCAAAATGGCCGAAACTGACCATGCGTGGTATTTTCGGAGTCAGCGTCGGAAGGCGAGTTCAAAAATACCAATTTCGACCAAAGTGTCAAAGTCGACACTTTTTCCAAAATGGCCGAAACTGACCATGCGTGGTATTTTGGGAGTCAGCGTCGGAAGGCGAGTTCAAAAATACCAATTTCGACCAAAGTGTCAAAGTCGACACTTTTTCCAAAATGGCCGAAACTGACCATGCGTGGTATTTTCAGAGTCAGCGTCGGAAGGCGAGTTCGAAAATACCACTTTGGACACCGTCCGACCAAAACTGAAGGGTGGTCAGTTTTTTCCCAAAATGGCCGAAACTGACCATGTGTGGTCTTTTCGGAATCAGCGTCGACAGGCGAGTTCGAAAATACCACTTTGGACACCGTCCGACCAAAACTTAAGGGTGGTCAGTTTTTTTCCAAAATGGCCGAAACTGACCATGTGTGGTCTTTTCGGAATCAGCGTCGACAGGCGAGTTCGAAAATATCACTTTGGACACCGTCCAACCAAAACTGAAGGGTGGTCAGTTTTTTTCCAAAATGGCCGAAACTGACCATGTGTGGTATTTTCGGAATCAGCGTCGACAGGCGAGTTTGAAAATACCAATTTCGACCAAAGTGTCAAAGTCGACAATTTTTCCAAAATGGCCGAAACTGACCATGTGTGGTCTTTTCGGAATCAGCGTCGACAGGCGAGTTCGAAAATACCACTTTGGACACCGTCCGACCAAAACTGAAGGGTGGTCAGTTTTTTCCCAAATTGGCCGAAACTGACCATGTGTGGTATTTTCGGAATCAGCGTCGACAGGCGAGTTCAAAAATACAAATTTCGACCAAAGTGTCAAAGTCGACACTTTTTCCAAAATGGCCGAAACTAACCATGCGTGGTATTTTCGGAATCAGCGTCGACAGGCGAGTTCGAAAATACCACTCTGGACACTGTCCGACCAAAACTGAAGGGTGGTCAGTTTTTTTCCAAAATGGCCGAAAGTGACCATGTGTGGTCTTTTCGGAATCAGCGTCGACAGGCGAGTTCGAAAATACCACTTTGGACACCGTCCGACCAAAACTGAAGGGTGGTCAGTTTTTTCCAAAATGGCCGAAACTGACCATGTGTGGTATTTTCGGAATCAGCGTCGACAGGCGAGTTCGAAAATACCACTTTGGACACCGTCCGAATAAAACTGAAGGGTGGTCAGTTTTTCCCCAAAATGGCCGAAACTGACCATGTGTGGTATTTTCGGAATCAGCGTCGACAGGCGAGTTCGAAAATACCACTTTGGACACCGTCCAACCAAAACTGAAAGGTGGTCAGTTTTGTTCCAAAATGGCCGAAACTGACCATGTGTGGTATTTTCGGAATCAGCGTCGACAGGCGAGTTCGAAAATACCAATTTCGACCAAAGTGTCAAAGTCGACACTTTTTCCAAAATGGCCGAAACTGACCATGCGTGGTATTTTCAGAGTCAGCGTCGGAAGGCGAGTTCAAAAATACAAATTTCGACCAAAGTGTCAAAGTCGACACTTTTTCCAAAATGGCCGAAACTGACCATGCGTGGTATTTTCGGAGTCAGCGTCGGAAGGCGAGTTCAAAAATACCAATTTCGACCAAAGTGTCAAAGTCGACACTTTTTCCAAAATGGCCGAAACTAACCATGCGTGGTATTTTCGGAATCAGCGTCGACAGGCGAGTTCGAAAATACCACTCTGGACACTGTCCGACCAAAACTGAAGGGTGGTCAGTTTTTTTCCAAAATGGCCGAAAGTGACCATGTGTGGTCTTTTCGGAATCAGCGTCGACAGGCGAGTTCGAAAATACCACTTTGGACACCGTCCGACCAAAACTGAAGGGTGGTCAGTTTTTTCCAAAATGGCCGAAACTGACCATGTGTGGTCTTTTCGGAATCAGCGTCGACAGGCGAGTTCGAAAATACCACTTTGGACACCGTCCGACCAAAACTGAAGGGTGGTCAGTTTTTTCCCAAAATGGCCGAAACTGACCATGTGTGGTCTTTTCGGAATCAGCGTCGACAGGCGAGTTCGAAAATACCACTTTGGACACCGTCCGACCAAAACTGAAGGGTGGTCAGTTTTTTTCCAAAATGGCCGAAACTGACCATGTGTGGTCTTTTCGGAATCAGCGTCGACAGGCGAGTTCGAAAATACCACTTTGGACACCGTCCGACCAAAACTGAAGGGTGGTCAGTTTTTTCCCAAATTGGCCGAAACTGACCATGTGTGGTATTTTCGGAATCAGCGTCGACAAGCGAGTTCGAAAATACCACTTTGGACACCGTCCGAATAAAACTGAAGGGTGGTCAGTTTTTTCCCAAAATGGCCGAAACTGACCATGTGTGGTATTTTCGGAATCAGCGTCGACAGGCGAGTTCGAAAATACCACTTTGGACACCGTCCAACCAAAACTGAAAGGTGGTCAGTTTTTTTCCAAAATGGCCGAAACTGACCATGTGTGGTATTTTCGGAATCAGCGTCGACAGGCGAGTTCGAAAATACCAATTTCGACCAAAGTGTCAAAGTCGACACTTTTTCCAAAATGGCCGAAACTGACCATGCGTGGTATTTTCGGAATCAGCGTCGACAGGCGAGTTCGAAAATACCACTCTGGACACTGTCCGACCAAAACTGAAGGGTGGTCAGTTTTTTTCCAAAATGGCCGAAAGTGACCATGTGTGGTCTTTTCGGAATCAGCGTCGACAGGCGAGTTCGAAAATACCACTTTGGACACCGTCCGACCAAAACTGAAGGGTGGTCAGTTTTTTCCAAAATGGCCGAAACTGACCATGTGTGGTCTTTTCGGAATCAGCGTCGACAGGCGAGTTCGAAAATACCACTTTGGACACCGTCCGACCAAAACTGAAGGGTGGTCAGTTTTTTCCCAAAATGGCCGAAACTGACCATGTGTGGTCTTTTCGGAATCAGCGTCGACAGGCGAGTTCGAAAATACCACTTTGGACACCGTCCGACCAAAACTGAAGGGTGGTCAGTTTTTTTCCAAAATGGCCGAAACTGACCATGTGTGGTCTTTTCGGAATCAGCGTCGACAGGCGAGTTCGAAAATACCACTTTGGACACCGTCCGACCAAAACTGAAGGGTGGTAAGTTTTTTCCCAAATTGGCCGAAACTGACCATGTGTGGTATTTTCGGAATCAGCGTCGACAGGCGAGTTCGAAAATACCACTTTGGACACCGTCCGAATAAAACTGAAGGGTGGTCAGTTTTTCCCCAAAATGGCCGAAACTGACCATGTGTGGTATTTTCGGAATCAGCGTCGACAGGCGAGTTCGAAAATACCACTTTGGACACCGTCCAACCAAAACTGAAAGGTGGTCAGTTTTTTTCCAAAATGGCCGAAACTGACCATGTGTGGTATTTTCGGAATCAGCGTCGACAGGCGAGTTCGAAAATACCAATTTCGACCAAAGTGTCAAAGTCGACACTTTTTCCAAAATGGCCGAAACTGACCATGCGTGGTATTTTCGGAGTCAGCGTCGGAAGGCGAGTTCAAAAATACCAATTTCGACCAAAGTGTCAAAGTCGACACTTTTTTCAAAATGGCCGAAACTGACTATGCGTGGTATTTTCGGAGTCAGCATCGGAAGGCGAGTTCAAAAATACCAATTTCGACCAAAGTGTCAAAGTCGACACTTTTTCCAAAATGGCCGAAACTGACCATGCGTGGTATTTTGGGAGTCAGCGTCGGAAGGCGAGTTCAAAAATACCAATTTCGACCAAAGTGTCAAAGTCGACACTTTTTCCAAAATGGCCGAAACTGACCATGCGTGGTATTTTCAGAGTCAGCGTCGGAAGGCGAGTTCGAAAATACCACTTTGGACACCGTCCGACCAAAACTGAAGGGTGGTCAGTTTTTTCCCAAAATGGCCGAAACTGACCATGTGTGGTCTTTTCGGAATCAGCGTCGACAGGCGAGTTCGAAAATACCACTTTGGACACCGTCCGACCAAAACTTAAGGGTGGTCAGTTTTTTTCCAAAATGGCCGAAACTGACCATGTGTGGTCTTTTCGGAATCAGCGTCGACAGGCGAGTTCGAAAATATCACTTTGGACACCGTCCAACCAAAACTGAAGGGTGGTCAGTTTTTTTCCAAATTGGCCGAAACTGACCATGTGTGGTATTTTCGGAATCAGCGTCGACAGGCGAGTTCGAAAATACCAATTTCGACCAAAGTGTCAAAGTCGACAATTTTTCCAAAATGGCCGAAACTGACCAGGTGTGGTATTTTCGGAATCAGCGTCGACAGGCGAGTTCAAAAATACAAATTTCGACCAAAGTGTCAAAGTCGACACTCTTTCCAAAATGGCCGAAACTGACCCTGCGTGGTATTTTCAGAGTCAGCGTCGGAAGGCGAGTTCAAAAATACCAATTTCGACCAAAGTGTCAAAGTCGACACTTTTTCCAAAATGGCCGAAACTGACAATGCGTGGTATTTTCGGAGTCAGCGTCGGAAGGCGAGTTCGAAAATACCAATTTCGACCAAAGTGTCAAAGTCGACACTTTTTCCAAAATGGCCGAAACTGACCATGCGTGGTATTTTCAGAGTCAGCGTCGGAAGGCGAGTTCAAAAATACAAATTTCGACCAAAGTGTCAAAGTCGACACTTTTTCCAAAATGGCCGAAACTGACCATGTGTGGTATTTTCGGAATCAGCGTCGACAGGCGAATTCGAAAATACCAATTTCGACCAAAGTGTCAAAGTCGACACTTTTTCCAAAATGGCCGAAACTGACCATGCGTGGTATTTTCAGAGTCAGCGTCGGAAGGCGAGTTCAAAAATACCAATTTCGACCAAAGTGTCAAAGTCGACACTTTTTCCAAAATGGCCGAAACTGACCATGCGTGGTATTTTCGGATTCCGCGTCGACAGGCGAGTTCAAAAATACCAATTTCGACCAAAGTGTCAAAGTCGACACTTTTTCCAAAATGGCCGAAACTGACCATGCGTGGTATTTTCGGAGTCAGCGTCGGAAGGCGAGTTCAAAAATACCAATTTCGACCAAAGTGTCAAAGTCGACACTTTTTCCAAAATGGCCGAAACTAACCATGCGTGGTATTTTCGGAATCAGCGTCGACAGGCGAGTTCGAAAATACCACTCTGGACACTGTCCGACCAAAACTGAAGGGTGGTCAGTTTTTTTCCAAAATGGCCGAAAGTGACCATGTGTGGTCTTTTCGGAATCAGCGTCGACAGGCGAGTTCGAAAATACCACTTTGGACACCGTCCGACCAAAACTGAAGGGTAGTCAGTTTTTTCCAAAATGGCCGAAACTGACCATGTGTGGTCTTATCGGAATCAGCGTCGACAGGCGAGTTCGAAAATACCACTTTGGACACCGTCCGACCAAAACTGAAGGGTGGTCAGTTTTTTTCCAAAATGGCCGAAACTGACCATGTGTGGTCTTTTCGGAATCAGCGTCGACAGGCGAGTTCGAAAATACCACTTTGGACACCGTCCGACCAAAACTGAAGGGTGGTCAGTTTTTTCCCAAATTGGCCGAAACTGACCATGTGTGGTATTTTCGGAATCAGCGTCGACAGGCGAGTTCGAAAATACCACTTTGGACACTGTCCGACCAAAACTGAAGGGTGGTCAGTTTTTTTCCAAAATGGCCGAAAGTGACCATGTGTGGTCTTTTCGGAATCAGCGTCGACAGGCGAGTTCGAAAATACCACTTTGGACACCGTCCGACCAAAACTGAAGGGTGGTCAGTTTTTTCCCAAATTGGCCGAAACTGACCATGTGTGGTATTTTCGGAATCAGCGTCGACAGGCGAGTTCGAAAATACCACTTTGGACACCGTCCGAATAAAACTGAAGGGTGGTCAGTTTTTTCCCAAAATGGCCGAAACTGACCATGTGTGGTATTTTCGGAATCAGCGTCGACAGGCGAGTTCGAAAATACCAATTTCGACCAAAGTGTCAAAGTCGACACTTTTTCCAAAATGGCCGAAACTGACCATGCGTGGTATTTTCAGAGTCAGCGTCGGAAGGCGAGTTCAAAAATACCAATTTCGACCAAAGTGTCAAAGTCGACACTTTTTCCAAAATGGCCGAAACTGACCATGCGTGGTATTTTCGGAATCAGCGTCGACAGGCGAGTTCGAAAATACCACTTTGGACACCGTCCGACCAAAACTGAAGGGTGGTCAGTTTTTTCCCAAAATGGCCGAAACTGACCATGTGTGGTATTTTCGGAATCAGCGTCGACAGGCGAGTTCGAAAATACCACTTTGGACACCGTCCGAATAAAACTGAAGGGTGGTCAGTTTTTTCCCAAAATGGCCGAAACTGACCATGTGTGGTATTTTCGGAATCAGCGTCGACAGGCGAGTTCAAAAATACAAATTTCGACCAAAGTGTCAAAGTCGACACTCTTTCCAAAATGGCCGAACCTGACCATGCGTGGTATTTTCAGAGTCAGCGTCGGAAGGCGAGTTCGAAAATACCACTTTGGACACCGTCCGACCAAAACTGAAGGGTGGTCAGTTTTTCCCCCAAAATGGCCGAAACTGACCATGTGTGGTATTTTCGGAATCAGCGTCGACAGGCGAGTTCGAAAATACCAATTTCGACCAAAGTGTCAAAGTCGACACTTTTTCCAAAATGGCCGAAACTGACCATGCGTGGTATTTTCAGAGTCAGCGTCGGAAGGCGAGTTCAAAAATACAAATTTCGACCAAAGTGTCAAAGTCGACACTTTTTCCAAAATGGCCGAAACTGACCATGCGTGGTATTTTCGGAGTCAGCGTCGGAAGGCGAGTTCAAAAATACCAATTTCGACCAAAGTGTCAAAGTCGACACTTTTTCCAAAATGGCCGAAACTGACCATGCGTGGTATTTTCGGAGTCAGCGTCGGAAGGCGAGTTCAAAAATACCAATTTCGACCAAAGTGTCAAAGTCGACACTTTTTCCAAAATGGCCGAAACTGACCATGCGTGGTATTTTCGGAGTCAGCGTCGGAAGGCGAGTTCAAAAATACCAATTTCGACCAAAGTGTCAAAGTCGACACTTTTTCCAAAATGGCCGAAACTGACCATGCGTGGTATTTTCGGAATCAGCGTTGACAGGCGAGTTCGAAAATACCACTCTGGACACTGTCCGAATAAAACTGAAGGGTGGTCAGTTTTTTCCCAAAATGGCCGAAACTGACCATGTGTGGTATTTTCGGAATCAGCGTCGACAGGCGAGTTCGAAAATACCACTTTGGACACCGTCCAACCAAAACTGAAGGGTGGTCAGTTTTTTTCCAAAATGGCCGAAACTGACCATGTGTGGTATTTTCGGAATCAGCGTCGACAGGCGAGTTCGAAAATACCAATTTCGACCAAAGTGTCAAAGTCGACACTTTTTCCAAAATGGCCGAAACTGACCATGCGTGGTATTTTCGGAGTCAGCGTCGGAAGGCGAGTTCAAAAATACCAATTTCGACCAAAGTGTCAAAGTCGACACTTTTTCCAAAATGGCCGAAACTGACCATGCGTGGTATTTTCGGAGTCAGCGTCGGAAGGCGAGTTCAAAAATACAAATTTCGACCAAAGTGTCAAAGTCGACACTTTTTCAAAAATGGCCGAAACTGACCAGGTGTGGTATTTTCGGAATCAGCGTCGACGGGCGAGTTCGAAAATACCAATTTCGACCAAAGTGTCAAAGTCGACACTTTTTCCAAAATGGCCGAAACTGACCATGCGTGGTATTTTCAGAGTCAGCGTCGGAAGGCGAGTTCAAAAATACCAATTTCGACCAAAGTGTCAAAGTCGACACTTTTTCCAAAATGGCCGAAACTGACCATGCGTGGTATTTTCGGAATCCGCGTCGACAGGCGAGTTCAAAAATACCAATTTCGACCAAAGTGTCAAAGTCGACACTTTTTCCAAAATGGCCGAAACTGACCATGCGTGGTATTTTCGGAGTCAGCGTCGGAAGGCGAGTTCAAAAATACCAATTTCGACCAAAGTGTCAAAGTCGACACTTTTTCCAAAATGGCCGAAACTGACCATGCGTGGTATTTTCGGAATCCGCGTCGACAGGCGAGTTCAAAAATACCAATTTCGACCAAAGTGTCAAAGTCGACACTTTTTCCAAAATGGCCGAAACTGACCATGCGTGGTATTTTCGGAGTCAGCGTCGGAAGGCGAGTTCAAAAATACCAATTTTGACCAAAGTGTCAAAGTCGACACTTTTTCCAAAATGGCCGAAACTGACCATGCGTGGTATTTTCGGAGTCAGCGTCGGAAGGCGAGTTAAAAAATACCAATTTCGACCAAAGTGTCAAAGTCGACACTTTTTCCAAAATGGCCGAAACTGACCATGCGTGGTATTTTCGGAGTCAGCGTCGGAAGGCGAGTTCAAAAATACCAATTTCGACCAAAGTGTCAAAGTCGACACTTTTTCCAAAATGGCCGAAACTGACCATGCGTGGTATTTTCGGAATCAGCGTTGACAGGCGAGTTCGAAAATACCACTCTGGACACTGTCCGAATAAAACTGAAGGGTGGTCAGTTTTTTCCCAAAATGGCCGAAACTGACCATGTGTGGTATTTTCGGAATCAGCGTCGACAGGCGAGTTCGAAAATACCACTTTGGACACCGTCCAACCAAAACTGAAGGGTGGTCAGTTTTTTTCCAAAATGGCCGAAACTGACCATGTGTGGTATTTTCGGAATCAGCGTCGACAGGCGAGTTCGAAAATACCAATTTCGACCAAAGTGTCAAAGTCGACACTTTTTCCAAAATGGCCGAAACTGACCATGCGTGGTATTTTCGGAGTCAGCGTCGGAAGGCGAGTTCAAAAATACCAATTTCGACCAAAGTGTCAAAGTCGACACTTTTTCCAAAATGGCCGAAACTGACCATGCGTGGTATTTTCGGAGTCAGCGTCGGAAGGCGAGTTCAAAAATACAAATTTCGACCAAAGTGTCAAAGTCGACACTTTTTCAAAAATGGCCGAAACTGACCAGGTGTGGTATTTTCGGAATCAGCGTCGACGGGCGAGTTCGAAAATACCAATTTCGACCAAAGTGTCAAAGTCGACACTTTTTCCAAAATGGCCGAAACTGACCATGCGTGGTATTTTCAGAGTCAGCGTCGGAAGGCGAGTTCAAAAATACCAATTTCGACCAAAGTGTCAAAGTCGACACTTTTTCCAAAATGGCCGAAACTGACCATGCGTGGTATTTTCGGAATCCGCGTCGACAGGCGAGTTCAAAAATACCAATTTCGACCAAAGTGTCAAAGTCGACACTTTTTCCAAAATGGCCGAAACTGACCATGCGTGGTATTTTCGGAGTCAGCGTCGGAAGGCGAGTTCAAAAATACCAATTTTGACCAAAGTGTCAAAGTCGACACTTTTTCCAAAATGGCCGAAACTGACCATGCGTGGTATTTTCGGAGTCAGCGTCGGAAGGCGAGTTAAAAAATACCAATTTCGACCAAAGTGTCAAAGTCGACACTTTTTCCAAAATGGCCGAAACTGACCATGCGTGGTATTTTCGGAGTCAGCGTCGGAAGGCGAGTTCAAAAATACCAATTTCGACCAAAGTGTCAAAGTCGACACTTTTTCCAAAATGGCCGAAACTGACCATGCGTGGTATTTTCGGAATCCGCGTCGACAGGCGAGTTCAAAAATACCAATTTCGACCAAAGTGTCAAAGTCGACACTTTTTCCAAAATGGCCGAAACTGACCATGCGTGGTATTTTCGGAGTCAGCGTCGGAAGGCGAGTTCAAAAATACCAATTTCGACCAAAGTGTCAAAGTCGACACTTTTTCCAAAATGGCCGAAACTGACCATGCGTGGTATTTTCGGAGTCAGCGTCGGAAGGCGAGTTCAAAAATACCAATTTCGACCAAAGTGTCAAAGTCGACACTTTTTCCAAAATGGCCGAAACTGACCATGCGTGGTATTTTCGGAGTCAGCGTCGGAAGGCGAGTTCAAAAATACCAATTTCGACCAAAGTGTCAAAGTCGACACTTTTTCAAAAATGGCCGAAACTGACCAGGTGTGGTATTTTCGGAATCAGCGTCGACAGGCGAGTTCAAAAATACCAATTTCGACCAAAGTGTCAAAGTCGACACTTTTTCAAAAATGGCCGAAACTGACCAGGTGTGGTATTTTCGGAGTCAGCGTCGGAAGGCGAGTTCAAAAATACCAATTTCGACCAAAGTGTCAAAGTCGACACTTTTTCCAAAATGGCCGAAACTGACCATGCGTGGTATTTTCGGAGTCAGCGTCGGAAGGCGAGTTCAAAAATACCAATTTCGACCAAAGTGTCAAAGTCGACACTTTTTCCAAAATGGCCGAAACTGACCATGCGTGGTATTTTCGGAGTCAGCGTCGGAAGGCGAGTTCAAAAATACCAATTTCGACCAAAGTGTCAAAGTCGACACTTTTTCCAAAATGGCCGAAACTGACCATGCGTGGTATTTTCGGAATCCGCGTCGACAGGCGAGTTCAAAAATACCAATTTCGACCAAAGTGTCAAAGTCGACACTTTTTCCAAAATGGCCGAAACTGACCATGCGTGGTATTTTCGGAGTCAGCGTCGGAAGGCGAGTTCAAAAATACCAATTTCGACCAAAGTGTCAAAGTCGACACTTTTTCCAAAATGGCCGAACCTGACCATGCGTGGTATTTTCAGAGTCAGCGTCGGAAGGCGAGTTCGAAAATACCACTTTGGACACCGTCCGACCAAAACTGAAGGGTGGTCAGTTTTTTCCCCAAAATGGCCGAAACTGACCATGTGTGGTATTTTCGGAATCAGCGTCGACAGGCGAGTTCGAAAATACCAATTTCGACCAAAGTGTCAAAGTCGACACTTTTTCCAAAATGGCCGAAACTGACCATGCGTGGTATTTTCAGAGTCAGCGTCGGAAGGCGAGTTCAAAAATACCAATTTCGACCAAAGTGTCAAAGTCGACACTTTTTCCAAAATGGCCGAAACTGACCATGCGTGGTATTTTCGGAGTCAGCGTCGGAAGGCGAGTTCAAAAATACCAATTTCGACCAAAGTGTCAAAGTCGACACTTTTTCCAAAATGGCCGAAACTGACCATGCGTGGTATTTTCGGAGTCAGCGTCGGAAGGCGAGTTCAAAAATACCAATTTCGACCAAAGTGTCAAAGTCGACACTTTTTCCAAAATGGCCGAAACTGACCATGCGTGGTATTTTCGGAATCCGCGTCGACAGGCGAGTTCAAAAATACCAATTTCGACCAAAGTGTCAAAGTCGACACTTTTTCCAAAATGGCCGAAACTGACCATGCGTGGTATTTTCGGAGTCAGCGTCGGAAGGCGAGTTCAAAAATACCAATTTCGACCAAAGTGTCAAAGTCGACACTTTTTCCAAAATGGCCGAACCTGACCATGCGTGGTATTTTCAGAGTCAGCGTCGGAAGGCGAGTTCGAAAATACCACTTTGGACACCGTCCGACCAAAACTGAAGGGTGGTCAGTTTTTTCCCCAAAATGGCCGAAACTGACCATGTGTGGTATTTTCGGAATCAGCGTCGACAGGCGAGTTCGAAAATACCAATTTCGACCAAAGTGTCAAAGTCGACACTTTTTCCAAAATGGCCGAAACTGACCATGCGTGGTATTTTCAGAGTCAGCGTCGGAAGGCGAGTTCAAAAATACAAATTTCGACCAAAGTGTCAAAGTCGACACTTTTTCCAAAATGGCCGAAACTGACCATGCGTGGTATTTTCGGAGTCAGCGTCGGAAGGCGAGTTCAAAAATACCAATTTCGACCAAAGTGTCAAAGTCGACACTTTTTCCAAAATGGCCGAAACTGACCATGCGTGGTATTTTCGGAGTCAGCGTCGGAAGGCGAGTTCAAAAATACCAATTTCGACCAAAGTGTCAAAGTCGACACTTTTTCCAAAATGGCCGAAACTGACCATGCGTGGTATTTTCGGAGTCAGCGTCGGAAGGCGAGTTCAAAAATACCAATTTCGACCAAAGTGTCAAAGTCGACACTTTTTCCAAAATGGCCGAACCTCACCATGCGTGGTATTTTCAGAGTCAGCGTCGGAAGGCGAGTTCGAAAATACCACTTTGGACACCGTCCGACCAAAACTGAAGGGTGGTCAGTTTTTTCCCCAAAATGGCCGAAACTGACCATGTGTGGTATTTTCGGAATCAGCGTCGACAGGCGAGTTCGAAAATACCAATTTCGACCAAAGTGTCAAAGTCGACACTTTTTCCAAAATGGCCGAAACTGACCATGCGTGGTATTTTCAGAGTCAGCGTCGGAAGGCGAGTTCAAAAATACAAATTTCGACCAAAGTGTCAAAGTCGACACTTTTTCCAAAATGGCCGAAACTGACCATGCGTGGTATTTTCGGAGTCAGCGTCGGAAGGCGAGTTCAAAAATACCAATTTCGACCAAAGTGTCAAAGTCGACACTTTTTCCAAAATGGCCGAAACTGACCATGCGTGGTATTTTCGGAGTCAGCGTCGGAAGGCGAGTTCAAAAATACCAATTTCGACCAAAGTGTCAAAGTCGACACTTTTTCCAAAATGGCCGAAACTGACCATGCGTGGTATTTTCGGAGTCAGCGTCGGAAGGCGAGTTCAAAAATACCAATTTCGACCAAAGTGTCAAAGTCGACACTTTTTCCAAAATGGCCGAAACTGACCATGCGTGGTATTTTCGGAGTCAGCGTCGGAAGGCGAGTTCAAAAATACCAATTTCGACCAAAGTGTCAAAGTCGACACTTTTTCCAAAATGGCCGAAACTGACCATGCGTGGTATTTTCGGAGTCAGCGTCGGAAGGCGAGTTCAAAAATACCAATTTCGACCAAAGTGTCAAAGTCGACACTTTTTCCAAAATGGCCGAAACTGACCATGCGTGGTATTTTCGGAATCCGCGTCGACAGGCGAGTTCAAAAATACCAATTTCGACCAAAGTGTCAAAGTCGACACTTTTTCCAAAATGGCCGAAACTGACCATGCGTGGTATTTTCGGAGTCAGCGTCGGAAGGCGAGTTCAAAAATACCAATTTCGACCAAAGTGTCAAAGTCGACACTTTTTCCAAAATGGCCGAAACTGACCATGCGTGGTATTTTCGGAGTCAGCGTCGGAAGGCGAGTTCAAAAATACCAATTTCGACCAAAGTGTCAAAGTCGACACTTTTTCCAAAATGGCCGAAACTGACCATGCGTGGTATTTTCGGAGTCAGCGTCGGAAGGCGAGTTCAAAAATACCAATTTCGACCAAAGTGTCAAAGTCGACACTTTTTCCAAAATGGCCGAAACTGACCATGCGTGGTATTTTCGGAGTCAGCGTCGGAAGGCGAGTTCAAAAATACCAATTTCGACCAAAGTGTCAAAGTCGACACTTTTTCCAAAATGGCCGAAACTGACCATGCGTGGTATTTTCGGAGTCAGCGTCGGAAGGCGAGTTCAAAAATACCAATTTCGACCAAAGTGTCAAAGTCGACACTTTTTCCAAAATGGCCGAAACTGACCATGCGTGGTATTTTCGGAATCCGCGTCGACAGGCGAGTTCAAAAATACCAATTTCGACCAAAGTGTCAAAGTCGACACTTTTTCCAAAATGGCCGAAACTGACCATGCGTGGTATTTTCGGAGTCAGCGTCGGAAGGCGAGTTCAAAAATACCAATTTCGACCAAAGTGTCAAAGTCGACACTTTTTCCAAAATGGCCGAACCTGACCATGCGTGGTATTTTCAGAGTCAGCGTCGGAAGGCGAGTTCGAAAATACCACTTTGGACACCGTCCGACCAAAACTGAAGGGTGGTCAGTTTTTTCCCCAAAATGGCCGAAACTGACCATGTGTGGTATTTTCGGAATCAGCGTCGACAGGCGAGTTCGAAAATACCAATTTCGACCAAAGTGTCAAAGTCGACACTTTTTCCAAAATGGCCGAACCTGACCATGCGTGGTATTTTCAGAGTCAGCGTCGGAAGGCGAGTTCGAAAATACCACTTTGGACACCGTCCGACCAAAACTGAAGGGTGGTCAGTTTTTTCCCCAAAATGGCCGAAACTGACCATGTGTGGTATTTTCGGAATCAGCGTCGACAGGCGAGTTCGAAAATACCAATTTCGACCAAAGTGTCAAAGTCGACACTTTTTCCAAAATGGCCGAAACTGACCATGCGTGGTATTTTCAGAGTCAGCGTCGGAAGGCGAGTTCAAAAATACAAATTTCGACCAAAGTGTCAAAGTCGACACTTTTTCCAAAATGGCCGAAACTGACCATGCGTGGTATTTTCGGAGTCAGCGTCGGAAGGCGAGTTCAAAAATACCAATTTCGACCAAAGTGTCAAAGTCGACACTTTTTCCAAAATGGCCGAAACTGACCATGCGTGGTATTTTCGGAGTCAGCGTCGGAAGGCGAGTTCAAAAATACCAATTTCGACCAAAGTGTCAAAGTCGACACTTTTTCCAAAATGGCCGAAACTGACCATGTGTGGTATTTTCGGAATCAGCGTCGACAGGCGAGTTCGAAAATACCACTTTGGACACCGTCCAACCAAAACTGAAAGGTGGTCAGTTTTTTTCCAAAATGGCCGAAACTGACCATGTGTGGTATTTTCGGAATCAGCGTCGACAGGCGAGTTCGAAAATACCAATTTCGACCAAAGTGTCAAAGTCGACACTTTTTCCAAAATGGCCGAAACTGACCATGCGTGGTATTTTCGGAATCAGCGTCGACAGGCGAGTTCGAAAATACCACTCTGGACACTGTCCGACCAAAACTGAAGGGTGGTCAGTTTTTTTCCAAAATGGCCGAAAGTGACCATGTGTGGTCTTTTCGGAATCAGCGTCGACAGGCGAGTTCGAAAATACCACTTTGGACACCGTCCGACCAAAACTGAAGGGTGGTCAGTTTTTTCCCAAATTGGCCGAAACTGACCATGTGTGGTATTTTCGGAATCAGCGTCGACAGGCGAGTTCGAAAATACCACTTTGGACACCGTCCGAATAAAACTGAAGGGTGGTCAGTTTTTTCCCAAAATGGCCGAAACTGACCATGTGTGGTATTTTCGGAATCAGCGTCGACAGGCGAGTTCGAAAATACCAATTTCGACCAAAGTGTCAAAGTCGACACTTTTTCCAAAATGGCCGAAACTGACCATGCGTGGTATTTTCAGAGTCAGCGTCGGAAGGCGAGTTCAAAAATACCAATTTCGACCAAAGTGTCAAAGTCGACACTTTTTCCAAAATGGCCGAAACTGACCATGCGTGGTATTTTCGGAATCCGCGTCGACAGGCGAGTTCAAAAATACCAATTTCGACCAAAGTGTCAAAGTCGACACTTTTTCCAAAATGGCCGAAACTGACCATGCGTGGTATTTTCGGAGTCAGCGTCGGAAGGCGAGTTCAAAAATACCAATTTCGACCAAAGTGTCAAAGTCGACACTTTTTCCAAAATGGCCGAAACTGACCATGCGTGGTATTTTCGGAGTCAGCGTCGGAAGGCGAGTTCAAAAATACCAATTTCGACCAAAGTGTCAAAGTCGACACTTTTTCCAAAATGGCCGAAACTGACCATGCGTGGTATTTTCGGAGTCAGCGTCGGAAGGCGAGTTCAAAAATACCAATTTCGACCAAAGTGTCAAAGTCGACACTTTTTCAAAAATGGCCGAAACTGACCAGGTGTGGTATTTTCGGAATCAGCGTCGACAGGCGAGTTCAAAAATACCAATTTCGACCAAAGTGTCAAAGTCGACACTTTTTCAAAAATGGCCGAAACTGACCAGGTGTGGTATTTTCGGAGTCAGCGTCGGAAGGCGAGTTCAAAAATACCAATTTCGACCAAAGTGTCAAAGTCGACACTTTTTCCAAAATGGCCGAAACTGACCATGCGTGGTATTTTCGGAGTCAGCGTCGGAAGGCGAGTTCAAAAATACCAATTTCGACCAAAGTGTCAAAGTCGACACTTTTTCCAAAATGGCCGAAACTGACCATGCGTGGTATTTTCAGAGTCAGCGTCGGAAGGCGAGTTCAAAAATACCAATTTCGACCAAAGTGTCAAAGTCGACACTTTTTCCAAAATGGCCGAAACTGACCATGCGTGGTATTTTCGGAATCAGCGTCGACAGGCGAGTTCGAAAATACCACTTTGGACACCGTCCGACCAAAACTGAAGGGTGGTCAGTTTTTTTCCAAAATGGCCGAAACTGACCATGTGTGGTCTTTTCGGAATCAGCGTCGACAGGCGAGTTCGAAAATACCACTTTGGACACCGTCCGACCAAAACTGAAGGGTGGTCAGTTTTTTCCCAAAATGGCCGAAACTGACCATGTGTGGTCTTTTCGGAATCAGCGTCGACAGGCGAGTTCGAAAGTACCACTTTGGACACCGTCCGACCAAAACTGAAGGGTGGTCAGTTTTTTTCCAAAATGGCCGAAACTGACCATGTGTGGTCTTTTCGGAATCAGCGTCGACAGGCGAGTTCGAAAATACCACTTTGGACACCGTCCGACCAAAACTGAAGGGTGGTCAGTTTTTTCCCAAATTGGCCGAAACTGACCATGTGTGGTATTTTCGGAATCAGCGTCGACAGGCGAGTTCGAAAATACCACTTTGGACACCGTCCGAATAAAACTGAAGGGTGGTCAGTTTTTTCCCAAAATGGCCGAAACTGACCATGTGTGGTATTTTCGGAATCAGCGTCGACAGGCGAGTTCGAAAATACCACTTTGGACACCGTCCAACCAAAACTGAAGGGTGGTCAGTTTTTTTCCAAAATGGCCGAAACTGACCATGTGTGGTATTTTCGGAATCAGCGTCGACAGGCGAGTTCGAAAATACCAATTTCGACCAAAGTGTCAAAGTCGACACTTTTTCCAAAATGGCCGAAACTGACCATGCGTGGTATTTTCAGAGTCAGCGTCGGAAGGCGAGTTCAAAAATACAAATTTCGACCAAAGTGTCAAAGTCGACACTTTTTCCAAAATGGCCGAAACTGACCATGCGTGGTATTTTCGGAGTCAGCGTCGGAAGGCGAGTTCAAAAATACCAATTTCGACCAAAGTGTCAAAGTCGACACTTTTTCCAAAATGGCCGAAACTGACCATGCGTGGTATTTTCGGAGTCAGCGTCGGAAGGCGAGTTCAAAAATACCAATTTCGACCAAAGTGTCAAAGTCGACACTTTTTCCAAAATGGCCGAAACTGACCATGCGTGGTATTTTCGGAGTCAGCGTCGGAAGGCGAGTTCAAAAATACCAATTTCGACCAAAGTGTCAAAGTCGACACTTTTTCCAAAATGGCCGAAACTGACCATGCGTGGTATTTTCGGAGTCAGCGTCGGAAGGCGAGTTCAAAAATACCAATTTCGACCAAAGTGTCAAAGTCGACACTTTTTCCAAAATGGCCGAAACTGACCATGCGTGGTATTTTCGGAATCAGCGTTGACAGGCGAGTTCGAAAATACCACTCTGGACACTGTCCGAATAAAACTGAAGGGTGGTCAGTTTTTTCCCAAAATGGCCGAAACTGACCATGTGTGGTATTTTCGGAATCAGCGTCGACAGGCGAGTTCGAAAATACCACTTTGGACACCGTCCAACCAAAACTGAAGGGTGGTCAGTTTTTTTCCAAAATGGCCGAAACTGACCATGTGTGGTATTTTCGGAATCAGCGTCGACAGGCGAGTTCGAAAATACCAATTTCGACCAAAGTGTCAAAGTCGACACTTTTTCCAAAATGGCCGAAACTGACCATGCGTGGTATTTTCGGAGTCAGCGTCGGAAGGCGAGTTCAAAAATACCAATTTCGACCAAAGTGTCAAAGTCGACACTTTTTCCAAAATGGCCGAAACTGACCATGCGTGGTATTTTCGGAGTCAGCGTCGGAAGGCGAGTTCAAAAATACAAATTTCGACCAAAGTGTCAAAGTCGACACTTTTTCAAAAATGGCCGAAACTGACCAGGTGTGGTATTTTCGGAATCAGCGTCGACGGGCGAGTTCGAAAATACCAATTTCGACCAAAGTGTCAAAGTCGACACTTTTTCCAAAATGGCCGAAACTGACCATGCGTGGTATTTTCAGAGTCAGCGTCGGAAGGCGAGTTCAAAAATACCAATTTCGACCAAAGTGTCAAAGTCGACACTTTTTCCAAAATGGCCGAAACTGACCATGCGTGGTATTTTCGGAATCCGCGTCGACAGGCGAGTTCAAAAATACCAATTTCGACCAAAGTGTCAAAGTCGACACTTTTTCCAAAATGGCCGAAACTGACCATGCGTGGTATTTTCGGAGTCAGCGTCGGAAGGCGAGTTCAAAAATACCAATTTCGACCAAAGTGTCAAAGTCGACACTTTTTCCAAAATGGCCGAAACTGACCATGCGTGGTATTTTCGGAATCCGCGTCGACAGGCGAGTTCAAAAATACCAATTTCGACCAAAGTGTCAAAGTCGACACTTTTTCCAAAATGGCCGAAACTGACCATGCGTGGTATTTTCGGAGTCAGCGTCGGAAGGCGAGTTCAAAAATACCAATTTTGACCAAAGTGTCAAAGTCGACACTTTTTCCAAAATGGCCGAAACTGACCATGCGTGGTATTTTCGGAGTCAGCGTCGGAAGGCGAGTTAAAAAATACCAATTTCGACCAAAGTGTCAAAGTCGACACTTTTTCCAAAATGGCCGAAACTGACCATGCGTGGTATTTTCGGAGTCAGCGTCGGAAGGCGAGTTCAAAAATACCAATTTCGACCAAAGTGTCAAAGTCGACACTTTTTCCAAAATGGCCGAAACTGACCATGCGTGGTATTTTCGGAATCAGCGTTGACAGGCGAGTTCGAAAATACCACTCTGGACACTGTCCGAATAAAACTGAAGGGTGGTCAGTTTTTTCCCAAAATGGCCGAAACTGACCATGTGTGGTATTTTCGGAATCAGCGTCGACAGGCGAGTTCGAAAATACCACTTTGGACACCGTCCAACCAAAACTGAAGGGTGGTCAGTTTTTTTCCAAAATGGCCGAAACTGACCATGTGTGGTATTTTCGGAATCAGCGTCGACAGGCGAGTTCGAAAATACCAATTTCGACCAAAGTGTCAAAGTCGACACTTTTTCCAAAATGGCCGAAACTGACCATGCGTGGTATTTTCGGAGTCAGCGTCGGAAGGCGAGTTCAAAAATACCAATTTCGACCAAAGTGTCAAAGTCGACACTTTTTCCAAAATGGCCGAAACTGACCATGCGTGGTATTTTCGGAGTCAGCGTCGGAAGGCGAGTTCAAAAATACAAATTTCGACCAAAGTGTCAAAGTCGACACTTTTTCAAAAATGGCCGAAACTGACCAGGTGTGGTATTTTCGGAATCAGCGTCGACGGGCGAGTTCGAAAATACCAATTTCGACCAAAGTGTCAAAGTCGACACTTTTTCCAAAATGGCCGAAACTGACCATGCGTGGTATTTTCAGAGTCAGCGTCGGAAGGCGAGTTCAAAAATACCAATTTCGACCAAAGTGTCAAAGTCGACACTTTTTCCAAAATGGCCGAAACTGACCATGCGTGGTATTTTCGGAATCCGCGTCGACAGGCGAGTTCAAAAATACCAATTTCGACCAAAGTGTCAAAGTCGACACTTTTTCCAAAATGGCCGAAACTGACCATGCGTGGTATTTTCGGAGTCAGCGTCGGAAGGCGAGTTCAAAAATACCAATTTTGACCAAAGTGTCAAAGTCGACACTTTTTCCAAAATGGCCGAAACTGACCATGCGTGGTATTTTCGGAGTCAGCGTCGGAAGGCGAGTTAAAAAATACCAATTTCGACCAAAGTGTCAAAGTCGACACTTTTTCCAAAATGGCCGAAACTGACCATGCGTGGTATTTTCGGAGTCAGCGTCGGAAGGCGAGTTCAAAAATACCAATTTCGACCAAAGTGTCAAAGTCGACACTTTTTCCAAAATGGCCGAAACTGACCATGCGTGGTATTTTCGGAATCCGCGTCGACAGGCGAGTTCAAAAATACCAATTTCGACCAAAGTGTCAAAGTCGACACTTTTTCCAAAATGGCCGAAACTGACCATGCGTGGTATTTTCGGAGTCAGCGTCGGAAGGCGAGTTCAAAAATACCAATTTCGACCAAAGTGTCAAAGTCGACACTTTTTCCAAAATGGCCGAAACTGACCATGCGTGGTATTTTCGGAGTCAGCGTCGGAAGGCGAGTTCAAAAATACCAATTTCGACCAAAGTGTCAAAGTCGACACTTTTTCCAAAATGGCCGAAACTGACCATGCGTGGTATTTTCGGAGTCAGCGTCGGAAGGCGAGTTCAAAAATACCAATTTCGACCAAAGTGTCAAAGTCGACACTTTTTCAAAAATGGCCGAAACTGACCAGGTGTGGTATTTTCGGAATCAGCGTCGACAGGCGAGTTCAAAAATACCAATTTCGACCAAAGTGTCAAAGTCGACACTTTTTCAAAAATGGCCGAAACTGACCAGGTGTGGTATTTTCGGAGTCAGCGTCGGAAGGCGAGTTCAAAAATACCAATTTCGACCAAAGTGTCAAAGTCGACACTTTTTCCAAAATGGCCGAAACTGACCATGCGTGGTATTTTCGGAGTCAGCGTCGGAAGGCGAGTTCAAAAATACCAATTTCGACCAAAGTGTCAAAGTCGACACTTTTTCCAAAATGGCCGAAACTGACCATGCGTGGTATTTTCGGAGTCAGCGTCGGAAGGCGAGTTCAAAAATACCAATTTCGACCAAAGTGTCAAAGTCGACACTTTTTCCAAAATGGCCGAAACTGACCATGCGTGGTATTTTCGGAATCCGCGTCGACAGGCGAGTTCAAAAATACCAATTTCGACCAAAGTGTCAAAGTCGACACTTTTTCCAAAATGGCCGAAACTGACCATGCGTGGTATTTTCGGAGTCAGCGTCGGAAGGCGAGTTCAAAAATACCAATTTCGACCAAAGTGTCAAAGTCGACACTTTTTCCAAAATGGCCGAACCTGACCATGCGTGGTATTTTCAGAGTCAGCGTCGGAAGGCGAGTTCGAAAATACCACTTTGGACACCGTCCGACCAAAACTGAAGGGTGGTCAGTTTTTTCCCCAAAATGGCCGAAACTGACCATGTGTGGTATTTTCGGAATCAGCGTCGACAGGCGAGTTCGAAAATACCAATTTCGACCAAAGTGTCAAAGTCGACACTTTTTCCAAAATGGCCGAAACTGACCATGCGTGGTATTTTCAGAGTCAGCGTCGGAAGGCGAGTTCAAAAATACCAATTTCGACCAAAGTGTCAAAGTCGACACTTTTTCCAAAATGGCCGAAACTGACCATGCGTGGTATTTTCGGAGTCAGCGTCGGAAGGCGAGTTCAAAAATACCAATTTCGACCAAAGTGTCAAAGTCGACACTTTTTCCAAAATGGCCGAAACTGACCATGCGTGGTATTTTCGGAGTCAGCGTCGGAAGGCGAGTTCAAAAATACCAATTTCGACCAAAGTGTCAAAGTCGACACTTTTTCCAAAATGGCCGAAACTGACCATGCGTGGTATTTTCGGAGTCAGCGTCGGAAGGCGAGTTCAAAAATACCAATTTCGACCAAAGTGTCAAAGTCGACACTTTTTCCAAAATGGCCGAAACTGACCATGCGTGGTATTTTCGGAGTCAGCGTCGGAAGGCGAGTTCAAAAATACCAATTTCGACCAAAGTGTCAAAGTCGACACTTTTTCCAAAATGGCCGAACCTCACCATGCGTGGTATTTTCAGAGTCAGCGTCGGAAGGCGAGTTCGAAAATACCACTTTGGACACCGTCCGACCAAAACTGAAGGGTGGTCAGTTTTTTCCCCAAAATGGCCGAAACTGACCATGTGTGGTATTTTCGGAATCAGCGTCGACAGGCGAGTTCGAAAATACCAATTTCGACCAAAGTGTCAAAGTCGACACTTTTTCCAAAATGGCCGAAACTGACCATGCGTGGTATTTTCGGAATCCGCGTCGACAGGCGAGTTCAAAAATACCAATTTCGACCAAAGTGTCAAAGTCGACACTTTTTCCAAAATGGCCGAAACTGACCATGCGTGGTATTTTCGGAGTCAGCGTCGGAAGGCGAGTTCAAAAATACCAATTTCGACCAAAGTGTCAAAGTCGACACTTTTTCCAAAATGGCCGAACCTGACCATGCGTGGTATTTTCAGAGTCAGCGTCGGAAGGCGAGTTCGAAAATACCACTTTGGACACCGTCCGACCAAAACTGAAGGGTGGTCAGTTTTTTCCCCAAAATGGCCGAAACTGACCATGTGTGGTATTTTCGGAATCAGCGTCGACAGGCGAGTTCGAAAATACCAATTTCGACCAAAGTGTCAAAGTCGACACTTTTTCCAAAATGGCCGAAACTGACCATGCGTGGTATTTTCAGAGTCAGCGTCGGAAGGCGAGTTCAAAAATACCAATTTCGACCAAAGTGTCAAAGTCGACACTTTTTCCAAAATGGCCGAAACTGACCATGCGTGGTATTTTCGGAGTCAGCGTCGGAAGGCGAGTTCAAAAATACCAATTTCGACCAAAGTGTCAAAGTCGACACTTTTTCCAAAATGGCCGAAACTGACCATGCGTGGTATTTTCGGAGTCAGCGTCGGAAGGCGAGTTCAAAAATACCAATTTCGACCAAAGTGTCAAAGTCGACACTTTTTCCAAAATGGCCGAAACTGACCATGCGTGGTATTTTCGGAGTCAGCGTCGGAAGGCGAGTTCAAAAATACCAATTTCGACCAAAGTGTCAAAGTCGACACTTTTTCCAAAATGGCCGAAACTGACCATGCGTGGTATTTTCGGAGTCAGCGTCGGAAGGCGAGTTCAAAAATACCAATTTCGACCAAAGTGTCAAAGTCGACACTTTTTCCAAAATGGCCGAACCTCACCATGCGTGGTATTTTCAGAGTCAGCGTCGGAAGGCGAGTTCGAAAATACCACTTTGGACACCGTCCGACCAAAACTGAAGGGTGGTCAGTTTTTTCCCCAAAATGGCCGAAACTGACCATGTGTGGTATTTTCGGAATCAGCGTCGACAGGCGAGTTCGAAAATACCAATTTCGACCAAAGTGTCAAAGTCGACACTTTTTCCAAAATGGCCGAAACTGACCATGCGTGGTATTTTCAGAGTCAGCGTCGGAAGGCGAGTTCAAAAATACAAATTTCGACCAAAGTGTCAAAGTCGACACTTTTTCCAAAATGGCCGAAACTGACCATGCGTGGTATTTTCGGAGTCAGCGTCGGAAGGCGAGTTCAAAAATACCAATTTCGACCAAAGTGTCAAAGTCGACACTTTTTCCAAAATGGCCGAAACTGACCATGCGTGGTATTTTCGGAGTCAGCGTCGGAAGGCGAGTTCAAAAATACCAATTTCGACCAAAGTGTCAAAGTCGACACTTTTTCCAAAATGGCCGAAACTGACCATGCGTGGTATTTTCGGAGTCAGCGTCGGAAGGCGAGTTCAAAAATACCAATTTCGACCAAAGTGTCAAAGTCGACACTTTTTCCAAAATGGCCGAAACTGACCATGCGTGGTATTTTCGGAGTCAGCGTCGGAAGGCGAGTTCAAAAATACCAATTTCGACCAAAGTGTCAAAGTCGACACTTTTTCCAAAATGGCCGAAACTGACCATGCGTGGTATTTTCGGAGTCAGCGTCGGAAGGCGAGTTCAAAAATACCAATTTCGACCAAAGTGTCAAAGTCGACACTTTTTCCAAAATGGCCGAAACTGACCATGCGTGGTATTTTCGGAATCCGCGTCGACAGGCGAGTTCAAAAATACCAATTTCGACCAAAGTGTCAAAGTCGACACTTTTTCCAAAATGGCCGAAACTGACCATGCGTGGTATTTTCGGAGTCAGCGTCGGAAGGCGAGTTCAAAAATACCAATTTCGACCAAAGTGTCAAAGTCGACACTTTTTCCAAAATGGCCGAACCTGACCATGCGTGGTATTTTCAGAGTCAGCGTCGGAAGGCGAGTTCGAAAATACCACTTTGGACACCGTCCGACCAAAACTGAAGGGTGGTCAGTTTTTTCCCCAAAATGGCCGAAACTGACCATGTGTGGTATTTTCGGAATCAGCGTCGACAGGCGAGTTCGAAAATACCAATTTCGACCAAAGTGTCAAAGTCGACACTTTTTCCAAAATGGCCGAAACTGACCATGCGTGGTATTTTCAGAGTCAGCGTCGGAAGGCGAGTTCAAAAATACAAATTTCGACCAAAGTGTCAAAGTCGACACTTTTTCCAAAATGGCCGAAACTGACCATGCGTGGTATTTTCGGAGTCAGCGTCGGAAGGCGAGTTCAAAAATACCAATTTCGACCAAAGTGTCAAAGTCGACACTTTTTCCAAAATGGCCGAAACTGACCATGCGTGGTATTTTCGGAGTCAGCGTCGGAAGGCGAGTTCAAAAATACCAATTTCGACCAAAGTGTCAAAGTCGACACTTTTTCCAAAATGGCCGAAACTGACCATGCGTGGTATTTTCGGAGTCAGCGTCGGAAGGCGAGTTCAAAAATACCAATTTCGACCAAAGTGTCAAAGTCGACACTTTTTCCAAAATGGCCGAAACTGACCATGCGTGGTATTTTCGGAGTCAGCGTCGGAAGGCGAGTTCAAAAATACCAATTTCGACCAAAGTGTCAAAGTCGACACTTTTTCCAAAATGGCCGAAACTGACCATGCGTGGTATTTTCGGAATCCGCGTCGACAGGCGAGTTCAAAAATACCAATTTCGACCAAAGTGTCAAAGTCGACACTTTTTCCAAAATGGCCGAAACTGACCATGCGTGGTATTTTCGGAGTCAGCGTCGGAAGGCGAGTTCAAAAATACCAATTTCGACCAAAGTGTCAAAGTCGACACTTTTTCCAAAATGGCCGAAACTGACCATGCGTGGTATTTTCGGAGTCAGCGTCGACAGGCGAGTTCGAAAATACCAATTTCGACCAAAGTGTCAAAGTCGACACTTTTTCCAAAATGGCCGAAACTGACCATGCGTGGTATTTCCAGAGTCAGCGTCGGAAGGCGAGTTCAAAAATACAAATTTCGACCAAAGTGTCAAAGTCGACACTTTTTCCAAAATGGCCGAAACTGACCATGCGTGGTATTTTCGGAATCCGCGTCGACAGGCGAGTTCAAAAATACCAATTTCGACCAAAGTGTCAAAGTCGACACTTTTTCCAAAATGGCCGAAACTGACCATGCGTGGTATTTTCGGAGTCAGCGTCGGAAGGCGAGTTCAAAAATACCAATTTCGACCAAAGTGTCAAAGTCGACACTTTTTCCAAAATGGCCGAACCTGACCATGCGTGGTATTTTCAGAGTCAGCGTCGGAAGGCGAGTTCGAAAATACCACTTTGGACACCGTCCGACCAAAACTGAAGGGTGGTCAGTTTTTTACCCAAAATGGCCGAAACTGACCATGTGTGGTATTTGCGGAATCAGCGTCGAAAGGCGAGTTCAAAAATACCACTTTGGACACCTTCCAACCAAAACTGAATAGTGGTCAGTTTTTTTCCAAAATGGCCGAAACTGACCAGGTGTGGTATTTTCGGAATCAGCGTTGAAAGGCGAGTTCAAAAATACCACTTTAGACACCTTCCGACCAAAACTGAATAGTGGTCATTTTTTGTCCAAAATGGCCGAAACTGACCATTTGTGGTATTTTCGGAATCAACGTCGAAAGGCGAGTTCAAAAATACCACTTTGGACATCGTCCGACCAAAACTGAATACTGGTCAGTTTTTGTCCAAAATGGCCGAAACTGACCATTCGTGGTATTTTCGGAATCAGCGTCGAAAGGCGAGTTCAAAATACCACTTTCCAGGTAGCAAGACAACGTTGGTCCAACGTTGGAAACTCGCAACACGTTGGACGCTGGAAAAACTTGTTGGACCAACGTTGGACCAACGTCGGAATTTATTGGGCTAGAATGTTGGAAACCTTACGTTGGTTTCACGTAATTCCAACGTTGTCTTTGTTGGGATTGAATAAAAACTATTTTGGGAGCTGATATAATATATAAGTAAACAAAAAAATGAAAAAAAAAAATGCAGTTTTATTTACTCTGAAAATTCACTTTTGAATGTTGGTTTAAATGGTTTATTAACCTCTGCGATCATGGGGTATGAGAGCCAGCTTAAAATACAAAACTGTTTATGCTATAGAAATTTAAGTAACTACAAAAGATATATATAAAAAAGAACATTAACTATCAGAACTAAAAACTAAAATATGTGTTGAGCCAACAAAGTTAGGGGACTGGGTAACCAGTTGCATGCTCTATATTTCCCTGGTTCCCGCATCCATTGCTGCACACTTGTACTGTGCATACTTGTGCAGCAATGGGAACCAGTTTGGCTTGGATGCACATGTGGCATTTCTTCCAATTTCCTGTGTGGCAGCTTTTATTCTCCCACGAAAATCGACTGATAAAGTGTGATCTGGCTGTCCTAACTAACCTTGCATTATATTTGCATGTTGCATCAGTTCTTCAGTACAATTGTGGTATGTATCATGTCATGAATTTGTTCAGTTGTTTTGAAATTTGAAATTTTAAGGTCAGTATTTTACGCCAAATCTGACACCCTGTTTAACATACATGTATCACTTAAGGAGTTAGGTCAACTCGACCGTTTACCAGCACGTGGCTTGTAGTTCTATTTCATTTGTGTATAGAACGCGAAACCTTTTGTACATTTGATCATGATTGTATGCTTTTAGGGTTTTATCTCAGAAGACAAATGATCAATTCCCAGCATTCATAAACGTGGATTTTTAAAACATTTTTTTGATCACAAACATGACAAACGATTGACATCGTACTGTAACGGGTGCAGGTCAACTCGACTGTTTGCCAACTTGACTCGGACAAACTCGACCGTTGTACCAACTCTACCGTTGTCCAACTCGACCGTCTTGCGTTCGAAAATTTTTGCAAAGAGTCTTATAATTGATCTTACACTTTTGTTCTTGTGTTTTTCACCAGAATCAGTTCGACGACATGCTGGATACGAAAATTCTAGCCGAGAGGCCATTCAAGAAGCTGCAGCTAATCATCTGTTTGTAAGATTATATTGGGTCATAATTTCAATGGGTATGAGAACAGCCTTTATATTTGTAAACTTGAATCCCTGACCGATAGGAGATTAAGCCATTGCATTACATTTGCCAAGACACTTGGTAAAAACATTCGCACTTCTTCCTTGTTGCCTCCAACCAGATTTGAGAACCATGGTAGACGTCTTAGAAACAGTCACACGATTTCTCAGCTTTCTGTCAGAACCTCACAGTTTAAGAAAAGTCCCATTCCCTTTTTTATTGATATTCTGAATAAGTAAATTTCAGCACTTTTAAACTTTGAATAGGGATTACCCTTGTCAGGTTATTTTTATTATCTTAGGATGTGACGTGGTTATATGGTGTCTTATCTTTTGATGTATTATTTTTGTAACATACATGTAATTTGGCCGTTTGGCCACGAGGTGTATGAAATAAAATACCAATACCAAAATACCAATATTCGACCTATAGATGGCCGAGGAACAGCAAGAAAGTCAATGTGTAAATCTTCAGGATCTACAGACGGGTACTACTACAGGATCTACCAGTACTACTTCAGGATCTACAGGAGAGTCGTAGCCTGCATGTGCCGGCACAAGAGGGTCAGCAGGGACTTGGAAATCCGTGACGTCACCGCGCGCGCACTGGGTACACTAATATGGTCAGTTTCACAACGGATTTCTGCCGTATGCAAAGTGACGCATCGTGAAAAATGCGCTATAAAACATCACACGAGCCTCTTCGGAAAACACCTTGTGCTGTATATATTTTAATAGTGCTGTTACAGTTGTGCGTACAATGGACATATGACGGATGAAAAATCGACGTTCGAGTAGACCTTGGATAAACTCTTCAATCATCCATCAATTTGATGTACAGAACTTTAGTTTGATTTTTCTTTTACATTGAAATTTTTTTTAATCCCGACCATGTTTGTTTCTCCCTCCATGCCCTGACGTAAGGCAATTTCCTCTTTGTTTTAATTGTGCAACAAGTTTACAGTGCATGGTTGTAGTTATGCAATTGAATTGAACCTCAATAATAAGAGCAATATTAATACAACATTCTGCTAATCCGACAATTTTTGGTCTTTTTTTTCTTGAGAATACAAGTTTATCTCATTGGTAAAAATCTAGATTCATCTTATTAACGTGGTTTGAATCCACCGGATAACTATTTTATGGACGTTCCTTTCAAGCAAGCAGATAAACTGAGTAGATACACATGTAGGCGTGTACTTTTTAAAATGATATTCCTTTTGGTAAATATTTCAGCTAATGGAAAAAAAAAAAAATTGCATAATTTTCTGACCAATGTACATGTATTTTTTTAAAATAAATTGAGGTTTACTAGAATTCGTCTGTTTCTTCTGGTGGTAATTAATGTATATGGCAGTTGGAACCTTGTTGGAAATGCGTGATTAACGTGAATCCAACGTTGGAGCAACGTTGGATCCAACGATGCTGCAACGTTGTCTCAACGTGCAAAATAACGTTGGTCCAACGTTGCCAGACAACGTTGATCCAACGTTGTGATTAGGATTTGACAACGATGGATCAACGTTGGACCAACGTTGTCTTGCTACCTGGGTCCGCTGCTGCAGCTGCACTCCGCTGCTGAAGAAGAAGTATGAGAAGTATGAGAAGAACCTTGATTCCAACCTTAGTTCCAACTTGGAACCTTGGTTCCAACCTCAGTTCCAACTTGGAACCTTGGTTCCAACCTCAGTTCCAACTTGGAACCTTGGTTCCAACCTCAGTTCCAAGTTGGAACCAAGGTTCGAACCAAGGTTCCAAGATGTGTTTAGAGATAAACCTTGTAAACCTTTTAACCATCAATTCGTTCCCCGATGCATACAATTGTACAATTAATAGTTAAAGGCAGTATACATGATTGGTATCTCGGAAAATCAGAAATGTTCACAGATTTACACATAACTTACACAATATAAACACTACGACGGTAGAAAGCTTCCCTGAAATGGTTTTGTCTGAGGTGCTATAGTCTTTGAGAAATATAAACAAAACAATTATATTTCGTCTCGCGAGCATAAAATCAATTCGCCCCAAAACCATTTCACCCGGCTGGACCACTACGCCCAAGTGCCATTTACCCCCAAAACCACTTCGTCCAAACACTACCTCGCCCAAAGGCCATTTCACCCCAAACATTCCAAAACAACTTCGTGCACATGCCGTGGTTCAGGGCGAAGTGGTTCAGGGCGAAATGACCGTACACCTATTTTTGACCGTTTTCTTAACAGTTAGACTGTGTCTGAACAAGGCCTATTTTTGACGTGCCAAGGTGAACCTTTCAGGAATAGTTGGTACATGATCGGCTTCAGACTTTATGCACAAAACATACCAAACTGGAAATTCTAATTTTTTTCCCACTCAAAAATGTGTTTTTCTCTATCAAATCTGCACTTCGTTATTATATAGCTTTGCCGGCAGCTAATTATTGTTCGCTTGTGCGTGGTTTATCGCAACGCGGAGCGCGCTATAGCTGCGCCGGCTGAACCGCGACGTGCCTGACCTTTTAATCGCGCAGCCAGAATTAGAAAAGCTCTGATCGAGACACCTGTATAAAGCTTAAGTCACAATTAAAGCGGAGGCTGGGCGGCGTGTGCGATTTCTAGGCATCGGCCGGCGTGTAGAGGTCGGCGAAAGATCGCGCGATAGGGCGGTCACAGTCACAATTAAAAGTGCTCCCACGCTGCCATGACGGAATGGGGTCGAATTCTTGGCCCGTTTATCGGCCGGTGTCCGGCAGGCACTCGTCCGATGTCCTGCCGATGTCCTGCCTGTGTCCCTGCAAAACCCCGGCCGATGTCTGGCCGATTTCCGGCCGGGCACCGCCAAGTCGGCCGGACGCCGGGCGGGCTCCGGCCGGCGTCTGAGCGGCGTCTGGGCGGCGCCTGGCCGATATATGGATTGTGGCGATTAGTTTGCGATGGGAAACGCCGCACCAGGTTTACAAACCGAATTAAAAGTAACTCGATGCCCGCCAGATGCCGAAAAATGACCCGGCAGCCGCAAGGAGTGCCGGCCGAAAATGCCGAAAAATCCGTCGCAAACCCACCGCAAGCTAATTGTGACTGGGGGCGGTTTCGCTGGTGGGAAAAGTCCATCCACGTGGTCTGTTGTGATACACATACCGTACGTACATGTGCATCATTGCCATATGATCTGCACTCTCCCCTTTTGTTAACGCACCAACCCAACCTAAAAACTGAAAGGAATTCCTTGGAAATTCCTTGGATGATTTAGACTCAACGGGGGAACAATGGTATACCCTCTGCCACATACCGTGCTGCATATGGTGACAGAAGAACACGTGGATTGACTTTTTCCACTTTTATGAGCGCATGCAACTAAACGTGTTTCCCGTGATAAACGCGCACAATCTTTACATTTTGAAACAAAAATGTGAGGCTGAAATGTGACCGAACACGCACAATCAGATTTGGTCACATTTGGATTTACTGCTGCGCGTCAAATGCACTGATTTAAATCATGCCGTTTTTTGTTTGTAATTGTTCAAGTAGAGAGAAGTTTTACCGATTTTGAAAAAAGAGTAACACAGTTATTTTCTTTATTATTATTTAAATAGTGCTTTCTGGCAAGATGCGGCGCTTTGGCTTGACTCTTTTGTCAACTTGGAAGACCATGCAACCTTTTGGACAGCTGGCTTGGAGTTACATGGCATACTTGACTTTTTTCTTTCATGTATTGTTCAATCACTGAGGTTTGGGGCACCATGGAGCATCATGGCCATTTGCGTACGGGGGGAGAGAACTTTGTGTCAGTTGGGACAGGTACGCAGATGGGAGTAGTTCGTCATGATATTTTCTCCGGTGCTGCCTCACTTGTCCGCGCGATGTGTGCAGGATGGAGTTGTTCTTGACGTCGGCAAAACACCACGCGTAATTGCAACCAGGTAATTAGCCGTTGTTGTGTTACAGCCGTACAATGTATACCGTCTCTAGATCTATACATACCTTGACAAACTTGACCGGTTTTTTTTACAATGTGTCTTAACGTACGAGTTTTAACTTCAAGCTCCTGCAATGTCGCTACTTTGTTACGGTAATTTAGCCGAGTTTCCACCATGTCCACAAGCCGCGGCCGTACCGTGGTTGCGGCCGCGCGACTAGCTTCATGGGTTCATGGAGGTAGAAGAAGTACCTACATGAACGGTAGGTTCATGCAGCGCCGCGGTTTAAATTCTATACTCGTATGCCACTTATTTGTCACAATTTGGACATCACTCTTTTCTTTAAATGACGGAAAAACAAAGGAAGAAGTTTTGTACATGATCATCCAGGTGATATTCACAGATTAATTACAGCTTTTAATTACAACTTTGCACTAAGGCAAGTCATAAAAATAAATGGTGTTCATGTAGGCCTATGTAATTTACAATGTATTCCTTATTACCCAAGGATCTGTGCATAAAGTCTATGGGGCATGAATGTTTTCACTCGACTTTGATTTTAAAATTCAGAACACCAGAGTAAAGCATCTATGCTTTGGTCCCGGCCCTCTTGGATGCATAGGGTAGCTATGGTGGGGAACAAAGTGATATAGGTGCATTACCTCAAAGCTATAAATGCTACAAACATTATTTTCCACATTGATAACTTGTATTTTATGCTCTACCTACAGGGGGTATGCCTACTCTTGTGGTAAACAAGAATGCACGAGCTACTGCTTGGAATACAAGTTGCCGTCTAACACAGGTAAAAACATTTTGTTTTGTTATTGAATCCAACTGTATAAATGTAGAGTACATGATTGGTAAGCTGATTGGTAAGCTGTTACAAATGGCATTATTTCCACTTGCGATTAAAACCCCCATGTTAATAAAAAGTCTGCTGTGTAGACATTTCAGCCACACAGAGGCAGCATCTCAAAAAAACTTGAAAAGTTCATTCAAAAGACTTTTTAGAAAACCACCTTTGGTTAATTTTTCAAAAAAAATACCATTTTGGACAAAAATGTGGTTTTGGTACTAATGTTATTCTTGTTAGTAAGATTCTTCTTGTCAATTCATGAGAAAAATTAATTGGCGTCACTACAAATGATGCATTCTACCTTTAATTTCACATTATTTTACATGGCATGAATATAATCCAAACGAGCATTTTAGAAATACACGAACAGGCATAAGCATTAATCACTTCATAAATGTTTGCAACAAATTATTAAAATCTCTTATAACTTTAATTTAATAGTGTGTAGTGTAAGTCGGTTTAACTTGAAATGTACCATTGTGGAATTGTATACAGTACATAACAAACTAAATCCTAATGCACCGAATTTGATGCAAATGGTAATTATTTTGGCCACTTTCTAAATATCAAATGATCCATTCAATCACAAGATCTACTTTTGGTAAGAGTTGAGAAGTTGAGTAGATTTTATTTTCTTTAAAATAACTCGTTTAGCATTGGAATGTGCAGATTTGATTGAAAAACCCCAACATTTCCAGTGGGAAAATTTTGAGATTTTGTGAGGAAACACTTTGAAATGTTTGAGCCTGTCTGATATGTTTTGCACACAAGGTTTGAAGCCACGAACAACTTAATACTTGACCTATTGTTTGAGTAATTTTCTGAGAACTTGATATCTTAAAATTGCTCATGATTTTTTGGAATCGTTCTTTAACCTTCATTTTAAAGAGATTTTCTCAAGTTATATATTCTTAAATTTGCTAGTTTTCAATTTTCCCCAAATAACTAAGGCAATTTCTTTGAAAGTGGAAAAAGGTTTATAAAAATATGGGTGGGTGTAATCCATCCACAATACCGTTATAAAATGTCCGGGTTTTATGTTTGGTGCACATGCATGTAAACTCTGTTTAAATACGCGAGATCAATTCAGAAAAAGCTGAAATCTGCCTAATTTCAGATCAAGTCTGTTTCTAATAGCTTGCATTGGGTAGAAATGGTACCAGTATCCTTTCCTCTTGGATTTAACCATTTTAGCACGTTTCTATTTTTATTACTTTGGCGTCTTTTGTTAAATAGGTAAGAATTTAGTACTCGGACCTCACTAATTTTGTCTTAAAATGATTTATTATACATCAATAAGTGCAAATCTAATGAAGAAACCCAAATTTGGAGGGGAAAAATATGAAGAATTTACTCGGAAAAACCGAGAATATTTCCGACTTGTCCCACCCATAGGCTTAGTTCACGAGGGCTTACGTGACGTCCGACTTGAAAATTCTTTCCAATAAATAATTTGATAAAAATAGATGACACTGTACGTCAAATTAGTGGCCTTGTGTGCCGATCTTTGCAGAGTCTTCTTCAAAGTCAAAAATTATAAAAAATAATGTAATAATTTTATGGTTTGGTTTTTCATTGCTGAAAGTGATGAAATGAATACACTATTCACGACAATAAATAAACATGCAATTTCACAGGTGGAGTAATTATTACAAAATTGTATTCAACTCACTGCATAATGGTGTCCAACAGTATCACACGTGCATGTACGTGCATGTATTTAGACCATACTTTTTCATTAACCTGCGATCCAGAGGAAAGGTCTTTATTTGATTGACTATTGGTGCAATTCTCCCAGTGGCTAATACTATTTTTTCAGGACTTTAGAAACATGTTGGACACATTAGTTTTGAGATTGTGCTTGCATGGAGTTTAGAAACTCTCGTAATCTCCTGTAGTTTAACAAAAATTAAAGGCTTCTAAATATAGAGAAAAACTTCCTTGTAGAAATTTCAGCCACGTAGATGCAGTAATATAGGCCTACATAAAACGTGCAAAAATCCATGTATGGTTTTTGTGTATGAAGGAATGTTAAAGTTCTGTAGAAGACTTGTTTAAAACTCCACCTTCAATTGTTAATTTCTTCCACAGAGGTGTAATTTTTCAATGTTACCATTGCAGGCATATGTATTGCAGTCAACACTTTCAGCTTTTTGTTGTCAACTCTTGAAGTGAAATTTCTGGATAATTTCAAATGATGTTATTGGGGCTTTAAACATGTACATTAAACACAAAGATTGTAGTTTGTGGTAATTCATTTTTGAAGGTGCATGTAACCCGTTTGCCTCACAGTATTGTAAACACATGTATCCGTTTGCATAACGATTGTTAATAAACATACCAAAGTTGCTTGCACAAACATTGTTTGCTCAGTGTTCAGACAACATGGCAGTGCCCAAACTACAGGGCATCATTGCAACAGTTGTATCCCTTTGAGTCTTCTGTTTCTTGTGTAGACACAATTCTCTACAAAATTACTGAGTTTAAATGATTCATCCAGTTGAAACGATTTCAAACTGCTAAAATATGGTAGCAGAGAATTTTCAGACTTAAAATGTAATGGATTCAGCTTGGACAAGATCCGTTGTAATTTCAGTTTCTGTATGCCATACAAATAATTCCAAAATTGTTTAGGATTAGTGCGCAACAGGTGTTTGTTAAAATATAATTTTATTTTGGATTTTCAACTATGGGTTTCTTCTATGACTAGCTACAAATGGTGCCCGCACCTTCTATAAAGAGTTTAAAATGCGAAAAGGTAGCTTCTTTGTGCACATACAGTGGTATAATCCTTTCATTCTTGTGTAAAATCAATCCATTAAACTGTTTGGTAATGGCCATGATTGGATGCGGGTAAAATTTAATCACTGTGTTTGGGTTTTATGTTATTTTTGTTTGAATGTTGCCTCGTCTATCATGCAAAGTTTTGTACACTGCCCTCATTAAAATGTTGTGCCTTTGGCTTTTGTTTGTGAATCTGGGTGTGCTTAAAATTTATTTACCTCTACAACCATACACTCGGTAGTGCCATAAATGGCGATTTGAAAATCTGCACATCAATACAAAAGAATAGGTCTACACACTTGCATCTCAATGAAAATTTGAATATATATAGTTAAACTATTCAACAGAATTGAACCAAAATATTGAGACGTAGAGTACAATGTGCAAACTTAGAGTATTCCAACTTTGGGCTGGTCGAAATGACTGACTTAGTTTGTGTTTGTTTTCTTTTTCTGTAGATATTGTCATTGGATGGTGAGGTGCCAATTATCAAGTTTGTGAAGTCTGTCTCGCTAGTACTTTATAACTACATCATCGCCTGATGGACACTAGCAGAGCATTCCGGATTCCGTGCACTATGCCTGTCTTCGGTAGTCAGGCAGGTCAGTATTTGTCCTTGTAATTTAGTCATGTAATTAAAAATTTTTTTATTTTTTTTTTGCTTGTTTTTGTTTTGCATGAACTATACCGAGCAACTAAATTAACGCAAATTTTCAGTTTAATCCAAAGTAGAAAATGTCTTTTGTAATTAAGTTAACATCGAGATGTTGCTTATCTGTATAAAGCTTCTGTGTGCTGAAAATAGTCGCTTTCAGATTGCCCGCATTTTTCAATCCTATTTCTTCTGTTGCTCGGTATGTTATGGCCGAGCGGTCTAGTGCGTCGAACTTAAGTTCCTGTGCTAGTACTAGAATGTGGGTTCGATTCCGGGCCGTGACGGGTTGTGGCACCTGTGCCCTTGAGCAAGGCACTCAACCGCACTTGCTCCCATTCCTGTAATTGGCGGTCCATCCGCTGTTGGATGTGGTGAATAAATAAATATTACTGTCCACTTGATTTTTCTTGTCGAAATAACTGACTTAGTTTTTGTTTGTTTGCTTTTTCTGTAGATATTGTCATTGGATGGTGAGGTGCCAATTATCAAGTTTGTGGAGTCTGTCTCGCTGGTACTTTATGACTACATCATCGCCCGATGGAGACTAACGGATTGCATTCAGGATTCTGTGCACGCTGCCTTTCTTAATTAGTCAGGCAGGTCAGTATCTGTCTTTGTAATGTATTTGTATTTGTATTTTTTAACCATATCCAACAGCAAAAATTGAGCCTTAGGGCACTACATTTCAATTGGAACAGTGACCGTCAACAATAACTCTGTTTTCTACCAGTGAGATAATTGCTTATCAAATGGAGAACATCATGATAAATATTATAGGACGAGAGTTTATACATAAGAAAATTATGGTTGACTCGATCAAAGGTCTTTGAGAAATCAGTGCAAATAACATCTAACTGCTCTCTCCGTTCAACAGCATGGTAAGCATCTTGCAACAATAAGGTCAGGTTAGAGGAGCAATCTCTACCGGGGATGAAACCATGCTGCTGCTCGGCGATAGCGGTTTGGACGTGACACATGATCTGTTCACACAGGATTTTCTCAAAGACCTTTGATACCCGGGAAGAAGAGAAATGGGCCTATAGTTGGCAACATTATGTTTTTTACCAGACTTATGAATGGGTACGATGTTAGCAATTTTCTAAAAAAATGGAAAACATTCCTCTCTAGTAGCCCTATTAAATATATATGCTAACGGGTTACAAAAAACACTGGCTCATTTGAGCACAAAGCTCGATAGATGGCTCATGTAAGGTTATGTTTTTGTGTGTTTGGTTTGGTTATTGGTTTTTGTTTTGCAGGAACTATTACTGTCAATTTGTTTTTGTTATTTTATTGTAGATATTCTCATTGGATGGCGAGGTGCAAATTTTGAAGTTTGTGGAGTCTGTCGTACTGGTACGTCATGACTACATCCTCGCCTGATGGAGACGAGCAGATTGCAGTTGTGACGGTGGATTTAGAAAGATGAGTACTTTGTTTTTTAAAACTTGGGTCCTAAACAAGAAACTAATCGGCGGCTTAACGCGTCGGCTAAAAAATTCGGTTCAAAGCTCCCAGAGTCGGCTGCATTGGCTCCAAACTCCAAGCGTCGGCTCCAAGCATCGGCTCTCGGCTCCAAGCGTCGGCTCCAAGCGTCGGCTCCAAGCGTCGGCTCCAATTGGTTCCTCCCGGATTAGAATCATAGACTTTGTGTTTAATGGGCCGATGCTCTATCATTTGAGCTGTGAAATCTACCGGTAGTCTTTAAACAAGGTGTTGTCGTAGGTCTTTACTTATCGGTGTTGGCTATATCGCGTGCAACAGTGGCGTCCATTCTAGGATACATCGATATCTTAATAAACAGTCCTTTGGAAACTTCCATTGCACGAAAATGCATACTGAAGGGGCCCCCAGTATGCATTTTCGTGCAATGGAAGTGTACAGTCGTACATTAGTAGTTAAGTGGGGGATTTATCCAGTTAGTGGCCGTCCGCGCACATGTTAAGAACCTGCAAAAGCCAATACCGATGAGTGTAGACTTACTGCGATATTTTGATTGGAGACTACCGGTCGGCATTCATAGTTAAATTCGGGGAGTCTTATGATTTTTCACTGCATTCGTTGTTCCCGTCAAAACCGACGGACATTTGTTTACATTTCTTTTAATGAATATTTATTTTTAATGAATATTTTAAATGTTTTAAATGACCGTATAATTTCGTAATTATTATCATGTTTATTTGTTTTTCAATGCCGTATCGCGCTGTGCGATATTTTATATGTAGAGCGTGTGTTAAATAAACTATTATTATTATTATTAATAATATTATATTAGTTTAATCTTAATGAATATTTTAACTAACTTTTAAATGTTTTAAATGACTGTAATTTCGTAAGTATTATCATGTTTATTTGTTTTTGAATGATGTATCGCGCTTTGCGATATTCTATATGTAGACCGTGTGTTAAATAAACCTTTATTATTATTATGAAATTACAGTAAACCTTGCTTAAGTCGGATTCGTTTATGTCGGATTTTCACTTATCTCGGACAAAATCGCTTGGAACGTTTGATTTTTGTATGCCACTCTTTGCTTAAGTCTGATCGCGTAAGTCGGAATTTTGCTTATCTCGGACACATCAACCTAGAACATTTGTTCAATTCCTGTGTGTTTTACCTCTTTTAAGTCGGATTGGTGAAAGTTGACATGTTCATATATTAATTTCACTCCAGTCCCGCGGGAAGTAGAAGAATTTCACGGTTGGAAATAAATAATTTTGACGTTAACCGCGTTTCCCCGAAATGCCGCTTGTGTACACGTGCGAATGTACATTACGTACGCCTGCCTTGTACTTTTGCCGTGCATACTGTATACGTAGCACAAGTCACAGTTGGCGCTAGTCACACGCACTTACGATGATAAATTGAGAATCAGAAATTACGCAGACTTGAAAAAAGTCTATGTGCGCATGTGTCACAGGCTGCATTTGTTATTGGCTTAGGTGGGTTGAGCGTGATGTGCCTATTACGAGTTACTTGAGTAGTTTATCGTCTTTATTTTTGTACCTGGCCACGAAGATAAGTTACCAATGTCGTTAACAACCTGGGATGGTGATGCGCTCATGATTGTTGTTATTTATGTATTTTTTTCACAAATGTAAATTTATTTTGTGCTTGTATTTTATATAAATGTTTGTTTGTTTCATGTGATTCTTGATTGTTATGTTGTGTTGTTTTGCAAATCACTAACTGTATTGTTTTGTTTTTTTGCAGATGTTGTTAACAAATGTGGATGGTGATGCACGTGTAACAAGTCGTTTGCATAATTTGTCGTGCAGTATTTTGTGTAATTTGCCACGAAGATAAGTTGTTAATTTGTTTATTTGTTTTGTTGTTTGTTTTATGATTCATGATTGTAATTTTGAATTGTTTTGTGAGACTAACTCTGTTATTGTTAGTTTTTCCTGCAGATGAGAAATTGATTGTTTTCCAATGAACTAACTTTCTTGTTTGGTTTATCTGCAGATGTCTTCAACAACCTATCATGACCTGCCGGCAGAGCCTGTCATACTCTATCGTTTGTAGCTTTGGCTCCCTCGGTAAGATAATAAATGTAGTATTTTTGTAATTAATGTGTTTATTTTCATGTTTCAAGATTGGAATCTTGCTTTAATGGACTAACTTTGTGTATTTTTTTGCCGACGCTCTGGCATAGTCTGTCGTGCAGTAAATATTCTACATTGCTATAAAGATAAGTTATTTGTTTATCGGTGTTTATATTCACGATTGTTATGTTTCATGAACAATGACTGTAATTTTGATTTAGTTTATGTTTGACTAACTGTGTTTTTTATATCTGTGTAGATGAACTCAATGACATGAGATTTTGATGCGCACATTTGTACATGCTGTCCTAGTGCTATTTTTCGGATGATGGAGACTGCAAAAACTGCATGTGGTGCGTGTTCATTTATTTTGATGCTTTTCTTTATACTTGTTTATTAGCAGATAATTTTGATTGTTTGTCTAGTCAGTTATTTTTAACTGAAATTTGCTAAGTTTAATTTGTATAAATGAACATAACTTTAATTTATGTTGAGTCACATTGTTTGTATTTGATATTTCTGTAGCTGTCCTCATCGGAAATTGACGTGCCAATTGTGATGGAGAAAGATGACCGAAGAAATCGATGGAGAAATGCAACCAAGAACGACGGAGAAGACCGTGGAAAAAAGGCATTTAAATTGTACGTACCTTAATATAAATTAACTGAAATTAAAGTAAGTAAAACTAAATTGAAAATAATTTTGGGCAATTGACGTGCGATGAATAAATTGCGACGGAGAACGGCGACAAATTGTTTGCACTTTAATTTCAATTAATTTAAATGACCGTAACTAAATCCAGTTTAATGTGAATTTTTAACTGAAATGCAAGTTTAATTTGCAATAAATGTACCAAATTGAAAGATCAATTTCTAAGCTAAATTTTCTCCGTTAAATGTTCGACGTAAAATGTTCGAAGTTAATTTGAATCAATTGAAATAAAATTTAAACGTAAATTGTCGACGTTAATTTGAATAAATTTAAATCCATATTAAACTTAATTTTTGGACGTTAAATTTTCTTAGTTAATTTGCAATCAATTTTAAACTTTAATTGTGTACGTTAAGTTTGCGACGTTAAATTGTCAACGTTAAGTGTTAGATGTTAAATTTTCTACGTTAAATTGTTGACGTTAAATTGTGTACGTTAAATTTGCGACGTCAAATGTTCATTGGAATAAATGTTAAAGCTAATTGTTATACGTAAAAGTTTCGACGTTAAATTTGAATAAATTTAAAAACATTATCTACATTAAAATATCAAGGTCAATTTGCGACGTAAAATTTTCGACGATAAATTTTCTACGTTAAATGTTTGACGATAAATTGTCTACGTCAATTTTTCTATGTTAAATTGGAATAAATTTAAAAACATTATCTACATTAAAATATAAACGTAAATTTGCGACGTTAAATTTGTTACATAAAATTGTGTACATTAAATTTTCGACGATAAATTTTCTACGTTAAATTTTGCGACGTTCAATTGTTTACGTTAAGTTCGCGATGTTAAATTTCGTACATAAAATTGTGTACATTAAATTTTCTACGATAAATTTTCTACGTCAAATTTCCTACGTTTAATTGTCTACGTTAAATTTTGCGACGTTAAATTTCGTACATTAAATTTTCTACGTTAAATGTTTGACGATAAATTTTCTACGTTTAATTGTTTACGTTAAGTTCCGTACATAAAATTGTGTACATTAAATTGTCGACGTCAAATTTCCTACGTTTATTTGTCTACGTGAAATTTTGCGACGTTCAATTGTTAACTTTAAGTTTGCGATGTTAAATTTTGTACATTAAATTTTGTACATTAAATTTTCGTCAAATTTCCTACGTTTAATTGTCTACGTTAAGTTTGCGATGTTAAATTTCGTACATTAAATTTTCGACGATAAATTGTCTACGTCAAATTTGAATAAATATAAAAACATTATCTGCATTGAAATATAAAGGTCATTTTGCGACGTTAAATTTTCGACGATAAATTTCCTACGTTTAATTGTCTACGTTAAGTTTGCGATGTTAAATTTCGTACATTAAATTTGACGATAAATTGTCTACGTCAAATTTTCTACGTTAAATTTGTTACATAAAATTTTGTACATTTATTTTTCGACGATAAATTTTGTACGTTTAATTGTCTACTTTAAATTATGCGACGTTGAATTTCCTACGTTAAATTTTGTACATTTATTTTTCGACGATAAATTTTCTACGTTAAATGCCTGACGTTAAAATTTCGACGATAAATGTTATACGTTAATTTGAATAAATAGAAATAAATGTTAAACGTCAAATTTCCCGACGTTAAATTTGAATAAACATTATCTACATTAAAATATAAAGGTCAATTTGCGACGTTAAATTTTCGACATAATTGTCGACAATAAATGTTAAATTTCTACGTAAATTTTCTGACGTTAAATTTTTTATGTTAAATTTGAATAAATATAAAAACATTATCTACATTAAAATATAAAGGTCAATTTGCGACGTTAAATTATAGACCGTAAACTTGTTACGTTAAATTTTCGACCTTAAATTGTTGACGATAAATGTTCTACGTTTATTTGAATGAAATGAAATAAATTTTAAACGTAAATTTTGTACGGATTTGAATCATTTGTTGAAATTTGAATTAATGTGAATAACTGAAGTTTTGAATAAATTTGCATCAATTCAATCTGAGTAAATTTAAATAAATTTGCATAAAGTTATATTTGAATAAATGTGAATCAATTGAAATAAATCTGAGTAAAATTAAATAAATTTGCATAAATGTGAATAAATTGGCATAAATTTGAATCAAATCAATCTGAGTAAATTTAAATAAATTTGAATCAATTCAAATAAATCTGAGTAAAATAAATGTGAATATATTTGAATAAATTTTCATAAATTTAAATTTGAGTAAAGTTATATTTGAATAAATGTGAATCAATTGAATTGAGTAAAATTAAATAAATTTGCATAAATGTGAATGTATTCGAATAAATGTGAATAAATGTGAATATATTTGAATTAATTGGCATAAAATCAATCTGAGTAAAATAAATGTGAATATATTTGAATTAATTTGCATAAATTTAAATTTAAGAGGGTAAGAGGGTAAGAGGGTAAGAGGGTAAGAGGGTAAGAGGGTAAGAGGGTAAGAGGGTAAGAGGGTAAGAGGGTAAGAGGGTAAGAGGGTAAGAGGGTAAGAGGGT